>JARNME010000029.1:1147316-1362262 GCA_030179655.1 Scaptomyza flava | reverse complement strand
AAATGCTGACAGGGTCTTGTTCTTAAAGCGTTTTATTCTAGAAGCCAAACCATGACTTTTAAGCTATTGCTTTTGAAAATCGGGTCACTTTTGACGAAGTTATGGAAGTCGAAAGATTTTTACCAATGCCCAAGTCAATTTTTGTTTATAAAATTTTAACATGAATATGACCAAAAATCGAATTTTATTTAAATGTAATTTCTTAAATGCAGTTTTATTCTAGAAGCCAAACCATGACTTTTAAGCTATTGCTTTTGAAAATCGGGTCACTTTTGAGGAAGTTATGGAAGTCGAAAGATTTTTACCAATGCCCAAGTCAATTTTTGTTCATAAAATTTTAACATGAATATGACCAAAAATCGAATTTTATTAAATGTAATTTCTTAAATGCAGTTTTATTCTAGAAGCCAAACCATGACTTTTAAGCTATTGCTTTTGAAAATCGGGTCACTTTTGAGGAAGTTATGGAAGTCGAAAGATTTTTACCAATGCCCAAGTCAATTTTTGGTCATAAAATTTTAACATGAATATGACCAAAAATCGAATTTTATTTAAATGTAATTTCTTAAATGCAGTTTTATTCTAGAAGCCAAACCATGACTTTTAAGCTATTGCTTTTGAAAATCGGGTCACTTTTGAGGAAGTTATGGAAGTCGAAAGATTTTTACCAATGCCCAAGTCAAAATTTTTGTCATAAAATTTTAACATGAATATGACCAAAAATCGAATTTATTTAAATGTAATTTCTTAAATGCAGTTTTATTCTAGAAGCCAAACCATGACTTTTAAGCTATTGCTTTTGAAAATCGGGTCACTTTTGAGGAAGTTATGGAAGTCGAAAGATTTTTACCAATGCCCAAGTCAATTTTTGGTCATAAAATTTTAACATGAATATGACCAAAAATCGAATTTAATTTAAATGTAATTTCTTAAATGCAGTTTTATTCTAGAAGCCAAACCATGACTTTTAAGCTATTGCTTTTGAAAATCGGGTCACTTTTGAGGAAGTTATGGAAGTCGAAAGATTTTTACCAATGCCCAAGTCAATTTTTGTTTATAAAATTTTAACATGAATATGACCAAAAATCGAATTTTATTTAAATGTAATTTCTTAAATGCAGTTTTATTCTAGAAGCCAAACCATGACTTTTAAGCTATTGCTTTTGAAAATCGGGTCACTTTTGAGGAAGTTATGGAAGTCGAAAGATTTTTACCAATGCCCAAGTCAATTTTTGGTCATAAAATTTTAACATGAATATGACCAAAAATCGAATTTTATTTAAATGTAATTTCTTAAATGCAGTTTTATTCTAGAAGCCAAACCATGACTTTTAAGCTATTGCTTTTGAAAATCGGGTCACTTTTGACGAAGTTATGGAAGTCGAAAGATTTTTACCAATGCCCAAGTCAATTTTTGTTCATAAAATTTTAACATGAATATGACCAAAAATCGAATTTTATTTAAATGTAATTTCTTAAATGCAGTTTTATTCTAGAAGCCAAACCATGACTTTTAAGCTATTGCTTTTGAAAATCGGGTCACTTTTGACGAAGTTATGGAAGTCGAAAGATTTTTACCAATGCCCAAGTCAATTTTTGGTTATAAAATTTTAACATGAATATGACCAAAAATCGAATTTTATTTAAATGTAATTTCTTAAATGCAGTTTTATTCTAGAAGCCAAACCATGACTTTTAAGCTATTGCTTTTGAAAATCGGGTCAGTTTTGACGAAGTTATGGAAGTCGAAAGATTTTTACCAATGCCCAAGTCAATTTTTGGTCATAAAATTTTAACATGAATATGACCAAAAATCGAATTTTATTTAAATGTAATTTCTTAAATGCAGTTTTATTCTAGAAGCCAAACCATGACTTTTAAGCTATTGCTTTTGAAAATCGGGTCACTTTTGACGAAGTTATGGAAGTCGAAAGATTTTACCAATGCCCAAGTCAATTTTTGGTCATAAAATTTTAACATGAATATGACCAAAATCGAATTTTATTTAAATGTAATTTCTTAAATGCAGTTTTATTCTAGAAGCCAAACCATGACTTTTAAGCTATTGCTTTTGAAAATCGGGTCACTTTTGACGAAGTTATGGAAGTCGAAAGATTTTTACCAATGCCCAAGTCAATTTTTGGTCATAAAATTTTAACATGAA
Organism: Scaptomyza flava; assembly: GCA_030179655.1. Classification (NCBI taxonomy): domain Eukaryota; kingdom Metazoa; phylum Arthropoda; class Insecta; order Diptera; family Drosophilidae; genus Scaptomyza; species Scaptomyza flava. The sequence goes on along the minus strand of JARNME010000029.1, from coordinate 1,360,098 downwards.
TATGACCAAAAATCGAATTTTATTTAAATGTAATTTCTTAAATGCAGTTTTATTCTAGAAGCCAAACCATGACTTTTAAGCTATTGCTTTTGAAAATCGGGTCACTTTTGACGAAGTTATGGAAGTCGAAAGATTTTTACCAATGCCCAAGTCAATTTTTGGTTATAAAATTTTAACATGAATATGACCAAAAATCGAATTTTATTTAAATGTAATTTCTTAAATGCAGTTTTATTCTAGAAGCCAAACCATGACTTTTAAGCTATTGCTTTTGAAAATCGGGTCAGTTTTGAGGAAGTTATGGAAGTCGAAAGATTTTTACCAATGCCCAAGTCAATTTTTGGTTATAAAATTTTAACATGAATATGACCAAAAATCGAATTTTATTTAAATGTAATTTCTTAAATGCAGTTTTATTCTAGAAGCCAAACCATGACTTTTAAGCTATTGCTTTTGAAAATCGGGTCAGTTTTGACGAAGTTATGGAAGTCGAAAGATTTTTACCAATGCCCAAGTCAATTTTTGTTCATAAAATTTTAACATGAATATGACCAAAATCGAATTTTATTTAAATGTAATTTCTTAAATGCAGTTTTATTCTAGAAGCCAAACCATGACTTTTAAGCTATTGCTTTTGAAAATCGGGTCAGTTTTGACGAAGTTATGGAAGTCGAAAGATTTTTACCAATGCCCAAGTCAATTTTGGTCATAAAATTTTAACATGAATATGACCAAAAATCGAATTTTATTTAAATGTAATTTCTTAAATGCAGTTTTATTCTAGAAGCCAAACCATGACTTTTAAGCTATTGCTTTTGAAAATCGGGTCACTTTTGACGAAGTTATGGAAGTCGAAAGATTTTTACCAATGCCCAAGTCAATTTTTGGTCATAAAATTTAACATGAATATGACCAAAATCGAATTTTATTTAAATGTAATTTCTTAAATGCAGTTTTATTCTAGAAGCCAAACCATGACTTTTAAGCTATTGCTTTTGAAAATCGGGTCAGTTTTGAGGAAGTTATGGAAGTCGAAAGATTTTTACCAATGCCCAAGTCAATTTTTGGTCATAAAATTTTAACATGAATATGACCAAAAATCGAATTTTATTTAAATGTAATTTCTTAAATGCAGTTTTATTCTAGAAGCCAAACCATGACTTTTAAGCTATTGCTTTTGAAAATCGGGTCACTTTTGACGAAGTTATGGAAGTCGAAAGATTTTTACCAATGCCCAAGTCAATTTTTGGTCATAAAATTTTAACATGAATATGACCAAAAATCGAATTTTATTTAAATGTAATTTCTTAAATGCAGTTTTATTCTAGAAGCCAAACCATGACTTTTAAGCTATTGCTTTTGAAAATCGGGTCACTTTTGAGGAAGTTATGGAAGTCGAAAGATTTTTACCAATGCCCAAGTCAATTTTTGGTCATAAAATTTTAACATGAATATGACCAAAAATCGAATTTTATTTAAATGTAATTTCTTAAATGCAGTTTTATTCTAGAAGCCAAACCATGACTTTTAAGCTATTGCTTTTGAAAATCGGGTCACTTTTGACGAAGTTATGGAAGTCGAAAGATTTTTACCAATGCCCAAGTCAATTTTTGGTCATAAAATTTTAACATGAATATGACCAAAAATCGAATTTTATTTAAATGTAATTTCTTAAATGCAGTTTTATTCTAGAAGCCAAACCATGACTTTTAAGCTATTGCTTTTGAAAATCGGGTCACTTTTGACGAAGTTATGGAAGTCGAAAGATTTTTACCAATGCCCAAGTCAATTTTTGTTCATAAAATTTTAACATGAATATGACCAAAAATCGAATTTTATTTAAATGTAATTTCTTAAATGCAGTTTTATTCTAGAAGCCAAACCATGACTTTTAAGCTATTGCTTTTGAAAATCGGGTCACTTTTGACGAAGTTATGGAAGTCGAAAGATTTTTACCAATGCCCAAGTCAATTTTTGGTTATAAAATTTTAACATGAATATGACCAAAAATCGAATTTTATTTAAATGTAATTTCTTAAATGCAGTTTTATTCTAGAAGCCAAACCATGACTTTTAAGCTATTGCTTTTGAAAATCGGGTCACTTTTGACGAAGTTATGGAAGTCGAAAGATTTTTACCAATGCCCAAGTCAATTTTTGGTCATAAAATTTTAACATGAATATGACCAAAATCGAATTTTATTTAAATGTAATTTCTTAAATGCAGTTTTATTCTAGAAGCCAAACCATGACTTTTAAGCTATTGCTTTTGAAAATCGGGTCACTTTTGACGAAGTTATGGAAGTCGAAAGATTTTACCAATGCCCAAGTCAATTTTTGGTCATAAAATTTTAACATGAATATGACCAAAAATCGAATTTTATTTAAATGTAATTTCTTAAATGCAGTTTTATTCTAGAAGCCAAACCATGACTTTTAAGCTATTGCTTTTGAAAATCGGGTCACTTTTGACGAAGTTATGGAAGTCGAAAGATTTTTACCAATGCCCAAGTCAATTTTTGGTCATAAAATTTTAACATGAATATGACCAAAAATCGAATTTTATTTAAATGTAATTTCTTAAATGCAGTTTTATTCTATAAGCCAAACCATGACTTTTAAGCTATTGCTTTTGAAAATCGGGTCATTTTTGAGGAAGTTATGGAAGTCGAAAGATTTTACCAATGCCCAAGTCAATTTTTGTTCATAAAATTTAACATGAATATGACCAAAAATCGAATTTTATTTAAATGTAATTTCTTAAATGCAGTTTTATTCTAGAAGCCAAACCATGACTTTTAAGCTATTGCTTTGAAAATCGGGTCACTTTTGAGGAAGTTATGGAAGTCGAAAGATTTGACCAATGCCCAAGTCAATTTTTGTTCATAAAATTTTAACATGAATATGACCAAAAATCGAATTTTATTTAAATGTAATTTCTTAAATGCAGTTTTATTCTAGAAGCCAAACCATGACTTTTAAGCTATTGCTTTTGAAAATCGGGTCACTTTTGACGAAGTTATGGAAGTCGAAAGATTTTTACCAATGCCCAAGTCAATTTTTGTTCATAAAATTTTAACATGAATATGACCAAAAATCGAATTTTATTTAAATGTAATTTCTTAAATGCAGTTTTATTCTAGAAGCCAAACCATGACTTTTAAGCTATTGCTTTTGAAAATCGGGTCACTTTTGACGAAGTTATGGAAGTCGAAAGATTTTTACCAATGCCCAAGTCAATTTTTGTTATAAAATTTTAACATGAATATGACCAAAAATCGAATTTATTTAAATGTAATTTCTTAAATGCAGTTTTATTCTAGAAGCCAAACCATGACTTTTAAGCTATTGCTTTTGAAAATCGGGTCACTTTTGACGAAGTTATGGAAGTCGAAAGATTTTTACCAATGCCCAAGTCAATTTTTGTTCATAAAATTTTAACATGAATATGACCAAAAATCGAATTTTATTTAAATGTAATTTCTTAAATGCAGTTTTATTCTAGAAGCCAAACCATGACTTTTAAGCTATTGCTTTTGAAAATCGGGTCACTTTTGACGAAGTTATGGAAGTCGAAAGATTTTTACCAATGCCCAAGTCAATTTTTGGTTATAAAATTTTAACATGAATATGACCAAAAATCGAATTTTATTTAAATGTAATTTCTTAAATGCAGTTTTATTCTAGAAGCCAAACCATGACTTTTAAGCTATTGCTTTTGAAAATCGGGTCAGTTTTGACGAAGTTATGGAAGTCGAAAGATTTTTACCAATGCCCAAGTCAATTTTTGTTCATAAAATTTTAACATGAATATGACCAAAAATCGAATTTATTTAAATGTAATTTCTTAAATGCAGTTTTATTCTAGAAGCCAAACCATGACTTTTAAGCTATTGCTTTTGAAAATCGGGTCAGTTTTGACGAAGTTATGGAAGTCGAAAGATTTTACCAATGCCCAAGTCAATTTTTGTTCATAAAATTTTAACATGAATATGACCAAAAATCGAATTTTATTTAAATGTAATTTCTTAAATGCAGTTTTATTCTAGAAGCCAAACCATGACTTTTAAGCTATTGCTTTTGAAAATCGGGTCACTTTTGACGAAGTTATGGAAGTCGAAAGATTTTTACCAATGCCCAAGTCAATTTTTGGTCATAAAATTTTAACATGAATATGACCAAAAATCGAATTTTATTTAAATGTAATTTCTTAAATGCAGTTTTATTCTAGAAGCCAAACCATGACTTTTAAGCTATTGCTTTTGAAAATCGGGTCAGTTTTGAGGAAGTTATGGAAGTCGAAAGATTTTTACCAATGCCCAAGTCAATTTTGGTTATAAAATTTTAACATGAATATGACCAAAAATCGAATTTTATTTAAATGTAATTTCTTAAATGCAGTTTTATTCTAGAAGCCAAACCATGACTTTTAAGCTATTGCTTTTGAAAATCGGGTCACTTTTGACGAAGTTATGGAAGTCGAAAGATTTTTACCAATGCCCAAGTCAATTTTTGTTTATAAAATTTTAACATGAATATGACCAAAAATCGAATTTTATTTAAATGTAATTTCTTAAATGCAGTTTTATTCTAGAAGCCAAACCATGACTTTTAAGCTATTGCTTTTGAAAATCGGGTCACTTTTGACGAAGTTATGGAAGTCGAAAGATTTTACCAATGCCCAAGTCAATTTTGTTCATAAAATTTTAACATGAATATGACCAAAAATCGAATTTTATTTAAATGTAATTTCTTAAATGCAGTTTTATTCTAGAAGCCAAACCATGACTTTTAAGCTATTGCTTTTGAAAATCGGGTCAGTTTTGACGAAGTTATGGAAGTCGAAAGATTTTTACCAATGCCCAAGTCAATTTTTGTTCATAAAATTTTAACATGAATATGACCAAAAATCGAATTTTATTTAAATGTAATTTCTTAAATGCAGTTTTATTCTAGAAGCCAAACCATGACTTTTAAGCTATTGCTTTTGAAAATCGGGTCAGTTTTGAGGAAGTTATGGAAGTCGAAAGATTTTTACCAATGCCCAAGTCAATTTTTGTTCATAAAATTTTAACATGAATATGACCAAAAATCGAATTTTATTTAAATGTAATTTCTTAAATGCAGTTTTATTCTAGAAGCCAAACCATGACTTTTAAGCTATTGCTTTTGAAAATCGGGTCACTTTTGACGAAGTTATGGAAGTCGAAAGATTTTTACCAATGCCCAAGTCAATTTTTGTTTATAAAATTTTAACATGAATATGACCAAAAATCGAATTTTATTTAAATGTAATTTCTTAAATGCAGTTTTATTCTAGAAGCCAAACCATGACTTTTAAGCTATTGCTTTTGAAAATCGGGTCACTTTTGACGAAGTTATGGAAGTCGAAAGATTTTTACCAATGCCCAAGTCAATTTTTGTTCATAAAATTTTAACATGAATATGACCAAAAATCGAATTTTATTTAAATGTAATTTCTTAAATGCAGTTTTATTCTAGAAGCCAAACCATGACTTTTAAGCTATTGCTTTTGAAAATCGGGTCACTTTTGAGGAAGTTATGGAAGTCGAAAGATTTTACCAATGCCCAAGTCAATTTTTGTTCATAAAATTTTAACATGAATATGACCAAAAATCGAATTTTATTTAAATGTAATTTCTTAAATGCAGTTTTATTCTAGAAGCCAAACCATGACTTTTAAGCTATTGCTTTTGAAAATCGGGTCACTTTTGACGAAGTTATGGAAGTCGAAAGATTTTTACCAATGCCCAAGTCAATTTTTGTTCATAAAATTTTAACATGAATATGACCAAAAATCGAATTTTATTTAAATGTAATTTCTTAAATGCAGTTTTATTCTAGAAGCCAAACCATGACTTTTAAGCTATTGCTTTTGAAAATCGGGTCACTTTTGACGAAGTTATGGAAGTCGAAAGATTTTACCAATGCCCAAGTCAATTTTTGTTCATAAAATTTTAACATGAATATGACCAAAAATCGAATTTTATTTAAATGTAATTTCTTAAATGCAGTTTTATTCTAGAAGCCAAACCATGACTTTTAAGCTATTGCTTTTGAAAATCGGGTCAGTTTTGACGAAGTTATGGAAGTCGAAAGATTTTTACCAATGCCCAAGTCAATTTTTGTTCATAAAATTTTAACATGAATATGACCAAAAATCGAATTTTATTTAAATGTAATTTCTTAAATGCAGTTTTATTCTAGAAGCCAAACCATGACTTTTAAGCTATTGCTTTTGAAAATCGGGTCACTTTTGACGAAGTTATGGAAGTCGAAAGATTTTTACCAATGCCCAAGTCAATTTTTGTTTATAAAATTTTAACATGAATATGACCAAAAATCGAATTTTATTTAAATGTAATTTCTTAAATGCAGTTTTATTCTAGAAGCCAAACCATGACTTTTAAGCTATTGCTTTTGAAAATCGGGTCACTTTTGACGAAGTTATGGAAGTCGAAAGATTTTTACCAATGCCCAAGTCAATTTTTGTTCATAAAATTTTAACATGAATATGACCAAAAATCGAATTTTATTTAAATGTAATTTCTTAAATGCAGTTTTATTCTAGAAGCCAAACCATGACTTTTAAGCTATTGCTTTTGAAAATCGGGTCACTTTTGACGAAGTTATGGAAGTCGAAAGATTTTACCAATGCCCAAGTCAATTTTTGTTATAAAATTTTAACATGAATATGACCAAAAATCGAATTTTATTTAAATGTAATTTCTTAAATGCAGTTTTATTCTAGAAGCCAAACCATGACTTTTAAGCTATTGCTTTTGAAAATCGGGTCACTTTTGAGGAAGTTATGGAAGTCGAAAGATTTTTACCAATGCCCAAGTCAATTTTTGGTCATAAAATTTTAACATGAATATGACCAAAAATCGAATTTTATTTAAATGTAATTTCTTAAATGCAGTTTTATTCTAGAAGCCAAACCATGACTTTTAAGCTATTGCTTTTGAAAATCGGGTCAGTTTTGACGAAGTTATGGAAGTCGAAAGATTTTTACCAATGCCCAAGTCAATTTTTGTTCATAAAATTTTAACATGAATATGACCAAAAATCGAATTTTATTTAAATGTAATTTCTTAAATGCAGTTTTATTCTAGAAGCCAAACCATGACTTTTAAGCTATTGCTTTTGAAAATTTTGTTCATAAAATTTTAACATGAATATGACCAAAAATCGAATTTTATTTAAATGTAATTTCTTAAATGCAGTTTTATTCTAGAAGCCAAACCATGACTTTTAAGCTATTGCTTTTGAAAATCGGGTCAGTTTTGACGAAGTTATGGAAGTCGAAAGATTTTTACCAATGCCCAAGTCAATTTTTGGTCATAAAATTTTAACATGAATATGACCAAAAATCGAATTTTATTTAAATGTAATTTCTTAAATGCAGTTTTATTCTAGAAGCCAAACCATGACTTTTAAGCTATTGCTTTTGAAAATCGGGTCACTTTTGACGAAGTTATGGAAGTCGAAAGATTTTTACCAATGCCCAAGTCAATTTTTGTTTATAAAATTTTAACATGAATATGACCAAAAATCGAATTTTATTTAAATGTAATTTCTTAAATGCAGTTTTATTCTAGAAGCCAAACCATGACTTTTAAGCTATTGCTTTTGAAAATCGGGTCAGTTTTGACGAAGTTATGGAAGTCGAAAGATTTTTACCAATGCCCAAGTCAATTTTTGGTCATAAAATTTTAACATGAATATGACCAAAAATCGAATTTTATTTAAATGTAATTTCTTAAATGCAGTTTTATTCTAGAAGCCAAACCATGACTTTTAAGCTATTGCTTTTGAAAATCGGGTCAGTTTTGACGAAGTTATGGAAGTCGAAAGATTTTTACCAATGCCCAAGTCAATTTTTGTCATAAAATTTTAACATGAATATGACCAAAAATCGAATTTTATTTAAATGTAATTTCTTAAATGCAGTTTTATTCTAGAAGCCAAACCATGACTTTTGAGCTATTGCTTTTGAAAATCGGGTCACTTTTGACGAAGTTATGGAAGTCGAAAGATTTTTACCAATGCCCAAGTCAATTTTTGGTCATAAAATTTTAACATGAATATGACCAAAAATCGAATTTTATTTAAATGTAATTTCTTAAATGCAGTTTTATTCTAGAAGCCAAACCATGACTTTTAAGCTATTGCTTTTGAAAATCGGGTCAGTTTTGACGAAGTTATGGAAGTCGAAAGATTTTTACCAATGCCCAAGTCAATTTTTGTTCATAAAATTTTAACATGAATATGACCAAAATCGAATTTTATTTAAATGTAATTTCTTAAATGCAGTTTTATTCTAGAAGCCAAACCATGACTTTTAAGCTATTGCTTTTGAAAATCGGGTCAGTTTTGACGAAGTTATGGAAGTCGAAAGATTTTTACCAATGCCCAAGTCAATTTTTGTTCATAAAATTTTAACATGAATATGACCAAAAATCGAATTTTATTTAAATGTAATTTCTTAAATGCAGTTTTATTCTAGAAGCCAAACCATGACTTTTAAGCTATTGCTTTTGAAAATCGGGTCAGTTTTGACGAAGTTATGGAAGTCGAAAGATTTTTACCAATGCCCAAGTCAATTTTTGTTCATAAAATTTTAACATGAATATGACCAAAAATCGAATTTTATTTAAATGTAATTTCTTAAATGCAGTTTTATTCTAGAAGCCAAACCATGACTTTTGAGATATTGCTTTTGAAAATCGGGTCACTTTTGAGGAAGTTATGGAAGTCGAAAGATTTTTACCAATGCCCAAGTCAATTTTTGTTCATAAAATTTTAACATGAATATGACCAAAAATCGAATTTTATTTAAATGTAATTTCTTAAATGCAGTTTTATTCTAGAAGCCAAACCATGACTTTTAAGCTATTGCTTTTGAAAATCGGGTCAGTTTTGACGAAGTTATGGAAGTCGAAAGATTTTTACCAATGCCCAAGTCAATTTTTGTTTATAAAATTTTAACATGAATATGACCAAAAATCGAATTTTATTTAAATGTAATTTCTTAAATGCAGTTTTATTCTAGAAGCCAAACCATGACTTTTAAGCTATTGCTTTTGAAAATCGGGTCAGTTTTGACGAAGTTATGGAAGTCGAAAGATTTTTACCAATGCCCAAGTCAATTTTTGTTTATAAAATTTTAACATGAATATGACCAAAAATCGAATTTTATTTAAATGTAATTTCTTAAATGCAGTTTTATTCTAGAAGCCAAACCATGACTTTTAAGCTATTGCTTTTGAAAATCGGGTCAGTTTTGACGAAGTTATGGAAGTCGAAAGATTTTTACCAATGCCCAAGTCAATTTTTGTTTATAAAATTTTAACATGAATATGACCAAAAATCGAATTTTATTTAAATGTAATTTCTTAAATGCAGTTTTATTCTAGAAGCCAAACCATGACTTTTAAGCTATTGCTTTTGAAAATCGGGTCAGTTTTGACGAAGTTATGGAAGTCGAAAGATTTTTACCAATGCCCAAGTCAATTTTTGTTCATAAAATTTTAACATGAATATGACCAAAAATCGAATTTTATTTAAATGTAATTTCTTAAATGCAGTTTTATTCTAGAAGCCAAACCATGACTTTTAAGCTATTGCTTTTGAAAATCGGGTCAGTTTTGACGAAGTTATGGAAGTCGAAAGATTTTTACCAATGCCCAAGTCAATTTTTGTTTATAAAATTTTAACATGAATATGACCAAAATCGAATTTTATTTAAATGTAATTTCTTAAATGCAGTTTTATTCTAGAAGCCAAACCATGACTTTTAAGCTATTGCTTTTGAAAATCGGGTCAGTTTTGACGAAGTTATGGAAGTCGAAAGATTTTTACCAATGCCCAAGTCAATTTTTGGTCATAAAATTTTAACATGAATATGACCAAAAATCGAATTTTATTTAAATGTAATTTCTTAAATGCAGTTTTATTCTAGAAGCCAAACCATGACTTTTAAGCTATTGCTTTTGAAATTTTTGTTCATAAAATTTTAACATGAATATGACCAAAAATCGAATTTTATTTAAATGTAATTTCTTAAATGCAGTTTTATTCTAGAAGCCAAACCATGACTTTTAAGCTATTGCTTTTGAAAATCGGGTCACTTTTGACGAAGTTATGGAAGTCGAAAGATTTTTACCAATGCCCAAGTCAATTTTTGTTATAAAATTTTAACATGAATATGACCAAAAATCGAATTTTATTTAAATGTAATTTCTTAAATGCAGTTTTATTCTAGAAGCCAAACCATGACTTTTAAGCTATTGCTTTTGAAAATCGGGTCACTTTTGACGAAGTTATGGAAGTCGAAAGATTTTTACCAATGCCCAAGTCAATTTTTGTTTATAAAATTTTAACATGAATATGACCAAAAATCGAATTTTATTTAAATGTAATTTCTTAAATGCAGTTTTATTCTAGAAGCCAAACCATGACTTTTAAGCTATTGCTTTTGAAAATCGGGTCAGTTTTGACGAAGTTATGGAAGTCGAAAGATTTTTACCAATGCCCAAGTCAATTTTTGTTTATAAAATTTTAACATGAATATGACCAAAAATCGAATTTTATTTAAATGTAATTTCTTAAATGCAGTTTTATTCTAGAAGCCAAACCATGACTTTTAAGCTATTGCTTTTGAAAATCGGGTCAGTTTTGACGAAGTTATGGAAGTCGAAAGATTTTTACCAATGCCCAAGTCAATTTTTGTTTATAAAATTTTAACATGAATATGACCAAAAATCGAATTTTATTTAAATGTAATTTCTTAAATGCAGTTTTATTCTAGAAGCCAAACCATGACTTTTAAGCTATTGCTTTTGAAAATCGGGTCAGTTTTGACGAAGTTATGGAAGTCGAAAGATTTTTACCAATGCCCAAGTCAATTTTGTTTATAAAATTTTAACATGAATATGACCAAAAATCGAATTTTATTTAAATGTAATTTCTTAAATGCAGTTTTATTCTAGAAGCCAAACCATGACTTTTGAGATATTGCTTTTGAAAATCGGGTCAGTTTTGACGAAGTTATGGAAGTCGAAAGATTTTTACCAATGCCCAAGTCAATTTTTGTTTATAAAATTTTAACATGAACATGACCAAAAATCGAATTTTATTTAAATGTAATTTCTCAAATGCAGTTTTATTCTAGAAGCCAAACCATGACTTTTAAGCTATTGCTTTTGAAAATCGGGTCAGTTTTGACGAAGTTATGGAAGTCGAAAGATTTTTACCAATGCCCAAGTCAATTTTTGTTTATAAAATTTTAACATGAATATGACCAAAAATCGAATTTTATTTAAATGTAATTTCTTAAATGCAGTTTTATTCTAGAAGCCAAACCATGACTTTTAAGCTATTGCTTTTGAAAATCGGGTCAGTTTTGACGAAGTTATGGAAGTCGAAAGATTTTTACCAATGCCCAAGTCAATTTTTGTTTATAAAATTTTAACATGAATATGACCAAAAATCGAATTTTATTTAAATGTAATTTCTTAAATGCAGTTTTATTCTAGAAGCCAAACCATGACTTTTGAGATATTGCTTTTGAAAATCGGGTCACTTTTGACGAAGTTATGGAAGTCGAAAGATTTTTACCAATGCCCAAGTCAATTTTTGGTCATAAAATTTTAACATGAATATGACCAAAAATCGAATTTTATTTAAATGTAATTTCTTAAATGCAGTTTTATTCTAGAAGCCAAACCATGACTTTTGAGATATTGCTTTTGAAAATCGGGTAACTTTTGAGGAAGTTATGGAAGTCGAAAGATTTTTACCAATGCCCAAGTCAATTTTTGTTCATAAAATTTTAACATGAATATGACCAAAAATCGAATTTTATTTAAATGTAATTTCTTAAATGCAGTTTTATTCTAGAAGCCAAACCATGACTTTTGAGCTATTGCTTTTGAAAATCGGGTCAGTTTTGACGAAGTTATGGAAGTCGAAAGATTTTTACCAATGCCCAAGTCAATTTTTGTTCATAAAATTTTAACATGAATATGACCAAAAATCGAATTTTATTTAAATGTAATTTCTTAAATGCAGTTTTATTCTAGAAGCCAAACCATGACTTTTAAGCTATTGCTTTTGAAAATCGGGTCAGTTTTGACGAAGTTATGGAAGTCGAAAGATTTTACCAATGCCCAAGTCAATTTTTGTTTATAAAATTTTAACATGAATATGACCAAAAATCGAATTTTATTTAAATGTAATTTCTTAAATGCAGTTTTATTCTAGAAGCCAAACCATGACTTTTAAGCTATTGCTTTTGAAAATCGGGTCAGTTTTGACGAAGTTATGGCAGTCGAAAGATTTTTACCAATGCCCAAGTCAATTTTTGTTTATAAAATTTTAACATGAACATGACCAAAAATCGAATTTTATTTAAATGTAATTTCTCAAATGCAGTTTTATTCTAGAAGCCAAACCATGACTTTTAAGCTATTGCTTTTGAAAATCGGGTCAGTTTTGACGAAGTTATGGAAGTCGCAAGATTTTTACCAATGCCCAAGTCAATTTTTGTTTATGAAATTTTAACATGAACATGACCAAAAATCGAATTTTATTTAAATGTAATTTCTCAAATGCAGTTTTATTCTAGAAGCCAAACCATGACTTTTAAGCTATTGCTTTTGAAAATCGGGTCAGTTTTGACGAAGTTATGGAAGTCGAAAGATTTTTACCAATGCCCAAGTCAATTTTTGTTTATAAAATTTTAACATGAATATGACCAAAAATCGAATTTTATTTAAATGTAATTTCTCAAATGCAGTTTTATTCTAGAAGCCAAACCATGACTTTTAAGCTATTGCTTTTGAAAATCGGGTAACTTTTGAGGAAGTTATGGAAGTCGAAAGATTTTTACCAATGCCCAAGTCAATTTTTGTTTATAAAATTTTAACATGAATATGACCAAAAATCGAATTTTATTTAAATGTAATTTCTTAAATGCAGTTTTATTCTAGAAGCCAAACCATGACTTTTAAGCTATTGCTTTTGAAAATCGGGTCAGTTTTGACGAAGTTATGGAAGTCGAAAGATTTTTACCAATGCCCAAGTCAATTTTTGTTTATAAAATTTTAACATGAACATGACCAAAAATCGAATTTTATTTAAATGTAATTTCTCAAATGCAGTTTTATTCTAGAAGCCAAACCATGACTTTTAAGCTATTGCTTTTGAAAATCGGGTCAGTTTTGACGAAGTTATGGAAGTCGAAAGATTTTTACCAATGCCCAAGTCAATTTTTGTTTATAAAATTTTAACATGAATATGACCAAAAATCGAATTTTATTTAAATGTAATTTCTTAAATGCAGTTTTATTCTAGAAGCCAAACCATGACTTTTAAGCTATTGCTTTTGAAAATCGGGTCAGTTTTGACGAAGTTATGGAAGTCGAAAGATTTTTACCAATGCCCAAGTCAATTTTTGGTCATAAAATTTTAACATGAATATGACCAAAAATCGAATTTTATTTAAATGTAATTTCTTAAATGCAGTTTTATTCTAGAAGCCAAACCATGACTTTTAAGCTATTGCTTTTGAAAATCGGGTCAGTTTTGACGAAGTTATGGAAGTCGAAAGATTTTTACCAATGCCCAAGTCAATTTTTGGTCATAAAATTTTAACATGAATATGACCAAAAATCGAATTTTATTTAAATGTAATTTCTTAAATGCAGTTTTATTCTAGAAGCCAAACCATGACTTTTGAGATATTGCTTTTGAAAATCGGGTCACTTTTGAGGAAGTTATGGAAGTCGAAAGATTTTTACCAATGCCCAAGTCAATTTTTGTTTATAAAATTTTAACATGAATATGACCAAAAATCGAATTTTATTTAAATGTAATTTCTTAAATGCAGTTTTATTCTAGAAGCCAAACCATGACTTTTAGATATTGCTTTTGAAAATCGGGTCAGTTTTGACGAAGTTATGGAAGTCGAAAGATTTTTACCAATGCCCAAGTCAATTTTTGGTCATAAAATTTTAACATGAATATGACCAAAAATCGAATTTTATTTAAATGTAATTTCTTAAATGCAGTTTTATTCTAGAAGCCAAACCATGACTTTTAAGCTATTGCTTTTGAAAATCGGGTCAGTTTTGACGAAGTTATGGAAGTCGAAAGATTTTTACCAATGCCCAAGTCAATTTTTGGTCATAAAATTTTAACATGAATATGACCAAAAATCGAATTTTATTTAAATGTAATTTCTTAAATGCAGTTTTATTCTAGAAGCCAAACCATGACTTTTGAGCTATTGCTTTTGAAAATCGGGTCAGTTTTGACGAAGTTATGGAAGTCGAAAGATTTTTACCAATGCCCAAGTCAATTTTTGTTTATAAAATTTTAACATGAACATGACCAAAAATCGAATTTTATTTAAATGTAATTTCTTAAATGCAGTTTTATTCTAGAAGCCAAACCATGACTTTTGAGATATTGCTTTTGAAAATCGGGTCACTTTTGACGAAGTTATGGAAGTCGAAAGATTTTTACCAATGCCCAAGTCAATTTTTGTTTATAAAATTTTAACATGAACATGACCAAAAATCGAATTTTATTTAAATGTAATTTCTTAAATGCAGTTTTATTCTAGAAGCCAAACCATGACTTTTAAGCTATTGCTTTTGAAAATCGGGTCAGTTTTGAGGAAGTTATGTAAGTCGAAAGATTTTAATTACACTAAGATTAGTTACTCAGCGTAATTCCTTTTGAACATATTATTTTATTATTATTTGACGACGACCTCGTTTACGACTTTACCTTAAAGTTAAGCTCACATTGAATGTGGAGCACAAAAAAAAAAAAAACGGCAAAGAGCGCAGCTTAGCCAAAAGAAAAAAAAATAATTCCACTTACAAACAAATGTATGGAATTTCTTTGCTGTCACTTGCATTTGTTTCTGTTTTCCTCTCTCTCTTGGCTTTGGGCTGACTGCTCCAGCAGATGGCTTTATCTCATGCATATGCATAAGTGAACAGTATTTGAGTGGCAGTCGAGGAGGGCAAAGTCACAGTCATAGTTACAGTCACAGCTGCTGCGGCAGCTTGCCACACGCTGCGTATGCGCAATTCTGCTTTCGCTTAGGGCATTCAAGCTTACCCCAATGCCAAACATAAGTAAGCGCATTATAGTCCACTGACTTGACTTTTACTCTAAGACTAAGACATTCCCACTCACATCAACCTCTTAATGCGCCATGCATTAATAATTTTTCACTAATTGATTTATTAGATGCTCGCCAAGTGGCTTAAAGCTCGCAAATCCCGCTGCAATTTTGACTCCTTTTGCACCATCACAAATAATTAATGAATGATGGCCATGTGAGTCTGAGTCAGTCAGTCAGTCAGTTCATCCGTTAGATTCATTCACAGTGTGACCGCGTGAATTGTTATGGATTAGTTTTTGCTTCTCTTCTGGTTTTGCTACTTCTTCTTCGTCTGTGACACTGACAGCTATCTATTAATATTCAAAAAGTTTCACACTGCCAACGAAAGTTGCTGACAGCAATTGGGGAACGCCTGACACCAACTTTCTGACTTTCGTCTCTTTTTCTGACCATTTTCGGTGTGTGATATGCATAATTGTGGTAAAGTTTCAATTGACATTTTGGCTTTTGGTCTGATGAGCGAGAGAGAGAGTTGGCCACAAAAACAGACAATTTTACTGCATTTGCAGTTTACCATTGCGTTAACCGCTGGTTATTTAGCTTTTTGCATAAATCAAGTGGTGTTAGACAGCGAGTTATTCTTTTTATTATTCACGAATTTATTAAAAGTCATCAAATGAATATTTAACGTTATTCATTAGTCAATATTGACGAGGGAATTGATTCAATTGTTGATCGATTTCATGAGGGTTCAAGCCGGGAAAAAGCATTTATTGTTTGATACCAAAACTCAACACAATAAAGTGAAACAGTTTTGTTTAGCAAGCAATTTAAATGAAACCATTTCATGTTTTTGTTGTTAAATATTTAAATACTTGCATTAAATAATAAAACAATTCAACTTTGAGTTCAAAATGAAATTCTTTCATAGCTTAAATAAATATATTTGTTTTAAACTTCAATTATACTTTTCCCCCAACGCAAATATACTAACAATAAATATGTACAAAGACTTTCAACTTGTTTGCATTAAATAATGAAAGCACTTAACTCAAATAACCGAATGAATCCGCATTTAAATCAAACTTATTTCACTTTTAATTTAAAAGCTCAAATAAATATGTTTTAGTCTTGAACTTTGCAAATATGCTTACCATAAATATGTACAAAGTCTTTTAAGTATCAAACCTGAAACTTATCTTAGGCCGTCTGTAAATACAACTAGAAAGAAATAGAAACAATGACATCCATTTGAGAGCATTGGCAAATTAACTAAACGAAGTTGAGCAAAAGTGGTAACCCTGGCAATTATTCTTGTGGTTTCGGTGGCATACAGGCAAAGGCCCTGGCCACAAACAGGATGCCTGACGATGGCAGGATGTGCCACCAAACCCCGATACCGACCCCTGCCGCCCACGCCCCCATAACACGCAGTTTAGCCATAAAAGTAAAAGCCTCGCTCATGTCTGAGTGGCCATGGTTGCAGCGGGCTGAGGACCAAACAACCCACCCAGCCGGCGTAGTTGACTTGCAAAATAGTTGAAATTTGAGCTACCCGAAACGTAGTAAGAGCACCCCCGAAAGACAAAGCAACGACAAAACCAAGCGGGCGTATACTTGATATGCAGACCGGCGAGCAATTTGACCTACATGCATGCGAAATGTTGTTGTTTGTTGTAAAAGCCCGAGCTTGGAGTATTAAAAAAACTAAATAGTTGG
The DNA here is from genome assembly GCA_030179655.1 of Scaptomyza flava. Lineage (NCBI taxonomy): Eukaryota > Metazoa > Arthropoda > Insecta > Diptera > Drosophilidae > Scaptomyza > Scaptomyza flava. Next base: position 1,343,214 of record JARNME010000029.1, on the reverse strand, counting down.
AAAGGGCAAATTTTAATAATTCACTGCTTACATTAAACATTCACGAGTCAAGAAGAAGCAGAAGAATACAACTAAAATATAATAAATTCGGTTGCTCATCTCTTTCATATTTTGCGGTCATGTTTTTTGCGTGTCCTTTTTGGCTATCATTGAATTTACATTTTGTTTTTGTTTTGCTTTTTTCTTGTTTTTGTCATTAATTCGCAGCTTAAATATGTTATGCAATTTGAGACGCTTAAGCTTTTGTCATTAATTTGGATCTGTTTTTTTTTGTTTTTTTTTCATTTTATTTTTTGGCGACCCCAAAAAATTGCTTTAAATCCATTTTATGGGCGAGCCATTAAAAACAAAATCATGCCGCCAGAAAAATAAACATCAGCGGCACAAAATGCTGCTGTTGCACATACGCCACGTGCGCCACTTGAAGACTATACGCATACATACGTATGCGTTTCGATGATGGCCTCGAGGTAAACTAAAAAGTTTTCCCCTTTATTTTGCTTTTTGGCGGTTTCAACGCACAGCTTTGCTAGTTTTGCAGCCCTCAAAATTGCACAAAAATCACGCATACGCCATGTTAAACGCAGTAAAACACACATTCTGAGGCATTTGCACAAAACTTTGCACATTTAGATGCTTATTAAATATATGCCTGGTTGGTCCTGCCACCGAAAATAAAACGAATTAGATATGATGATGGTAAAGGGGGATGGGTAATGGGGTTGGGAATGAGTGAACAAAATGATCAACATTAAGATATCCCTTGGTTTGCCATAAACAAAAGACTAAACATGAGTTTTTGGTATGGTTTTACCTATATTAAATTATTTTATTTTGACTTTATCTGCTAATTTTTGTTTTTTAATGATTTAATACTTTTAAGGAAACCTTTTTTTTATTTATTTAAGCTGTTGACTTAAACTTTTGCACGCCCGAGGACTTGAGCAACTTAATAGACAAATAGATAACCCATAAAATGATCCCAAATATGCCCATTAAATACTTGAATGCCGGAAACGGAGAGCCGCCTGCTTTCGCATAGTGCTGTTTGAGAATCATTAAAAAAGATATTGTTGATTTTTCGTCTCGTTGCGCATACTAACGAGTTTCAAAAAAACAAACAGACGCACACACCCAAACAATAACACAGACATTGGCACCTTTCTCTTTCACTCAAGCATTAATGGGCGCAAAAAAAAGGAATAACCAAACTCATGACACATTTTCTGAAACGCTTTCGATTTCATTTTGCATTTTTCACATCTCGTTTTTTCTCACCAACTGGCGGCACTTGTAATTTCCGCTGTATCTGTCTGTCGGCTGTCGCTGTTCAAACCCCTTTTTGTTTTTTGTAAAGTTTTCCTTTTCGATTTGGATGCCGAACAGCAAAAGCAGCCATTAAACCCTTTTTGTTGCCACCGTTGCAAATATTGAATGCCTGCTAAACTGCTAAATGTCGCATAATTATCGTATTTTACTTGACATTTTTTGCCTTTTTTTTCAAAAAGAGCTCAATGCATGTGACATTTTTTCATCTCTCGAGCTCTTGGCAACATTAAATTTAATGGTTTTTTATTAATTTCAGCATGTTTCATACTTTTAATGCGTTGTAGTTACATTTTATGGATGCACCTACCCAAGCCCCAAAAAGATAATTTGAATGTTTGGCCTGAGTCTGTGCTCAATGGCTTTGAATAGATTAACAGAACGCAATGTGTGTACCTTGTACGAATATTTAGAATATTTTGCAGCATGAAAAGGCAATTTTTGAAGGCATTTTCAAAAAGCTGTGCACATTAGAAACTATTATTATTTGAATATCAAAGTAAGGGAAAAATGCACAAGTTTATTTAAGCTTAAGTGATTAAAATGTATCTAGTATAATCCTCCATGCATAACAAGTACAATTAAAATTTAATTGAAATTAACAAGAAACTCGAATCAACTTCAAGGCCCAAAACTTAACCGAAGAGCAAGAAAGAGAGAGGGAAGAGAGAGAGCAAGCCTTTTAAACACTTTCGACCGAGTAAGAAACTAAATCTTATATCAATTAGGCCCCACAAAAAGGCAACAATGGCCAACTGGCGCTCGTTAACTGTGTGAAATGGCCAAAAAGTTTTTGGCCCAAAAGTAGAAGCCGGTGGAGGCGAAGGCGGCCGCACTAAAGTGCAATTAAAGCTAACAATAACAATTAAAATCATTTAAGCCGTTGTGTTGCCAGCCAACTTTCTCACTCACTACACTACACATCTCTATATCTCTCTATCTATGTGTGTGTGTGTGTGTGTGTTGTAATAACTGTCAATGTGTATGTGTGTAATAACCATAAACTATTTGCACAAACTTTGTGCCACGACAACTCGACAATGTTAAGTGTTCAACTCAACAAAAAGCCGCAAAAACTTTTCGAAAAATTTCCCTACACTAATCGTTGGGACAAAGCACAGTGTGACCGTAGCGTATAGCGTATAGATTTGTTTTTTGTAGTTGTTGTGTTGATGTGTGTTGAACCCAAAAACAGCGAAAATACAAGACAACGGTTTTTGGTGTACAACATTTAGTTTTGCTGTTGCTTTTTGTTTTGGCAACAGCCTTGAGACGCCTTTATTTTTTTGATCCCTTAACCCCCTTTTTGCTCTCAGTGTGTGTGTTTATGTTGTTGCGGCTTTTTTGTTGCCAAGTTGCTGTTGCTGATGTTTATGTCATGGCGCTCAGTGTTGCTTTTTAGTGCGACAAAGTAACATTTTATTATTTTGTTACATTTTATTTCCGCTTTTAAAGCGTGTTTTACTGTTTTTTCGGCCTTTTTTTGCTGTAGTTTGTTCTGCTCTCCCGCTGTGCCTAAAGCGTGCTGCTTCTTTCCTTTTTGTTGCCTTCTTCGAAATGATGATTGTTTCTTGGGCTCTTCTTCTTATCGGCCTTGAACAAAAGTTTTGTCCCTTTTTGCGGGTCTCTCTTGCTGGGCTTCTAAACGTTTTTATTGTTTTATAAATACTTAATATGTGTTGTAATTACTTTTAAGGATCTTATCATTGTGATAACCGTCCTTTATATGTTCTTGTTGTTGTCCCCTTCCCCACCCCTGTCTCTTAACTTAGGTACTCATTGCGTTGATACTGTTAAAAGGGGCGACTGGGTCGTCTTTGCGGTTAAACACAAAATGGATGCCCAACACTTTTGGTCACTTGACCCACAAAAAAAACATATGTTGAGCTCATTCACTTTGTTCTCTGTCTGCCTCGTGACAAAGGATTTGCTGGCAACCGAGTGTGAATTTAATTGCAATTTAACTGATGAGCATTTGTGGTTTTGCCAACATTTAGGTTGCGATTAGTATTTGCTTTAGCTCCTGATTTTAGTTCCATGATAACTAACTAAGTGAAAGCTATACGATTGAAGCGTTTCTTAGCAATACAAAACAAATGAGCTTTTTGTTAACATATTTATGTGAAATCACAAGTAAATATATTTGTATGTGCCTTAATGCAAGTTACAAGAAATTATGCTGCCTTAGACACAACAAGGATATCACATTTTATTATAAGCATAAACAAAACGGATGACTGCAAACTTTATAGTTTGCATACTTTTTAATTCTCTTGTCATAAACACACTTTCTCTAGACTTTTAACAGATTATTTTCTACTCAAATAGAGCCCACAAAAACTAAACTTCGTTACAGGCCTTCATACCAAACATAAACACAAAAACATTGTGCCAAGATCAACAAGAGAATTTTCGTTTCTAGTATTCCAATAAACTTTCAACTCAATATACTCCCACTCCAACAACTCGTTTTCGAAACTTTTGTGCCAAGTCATTGCCAACAATTGTCACAATGAATTATGAGGTACTCCATGAAGCTGAACTGAATCGAACAAGTTAGCCAAAACCCAATAAAAGTCAACATAATAACGATTGCTGCAAAGTGTGTGTAAAGCATTGCAATGTCCACATTCTAATTCACACACACACACTCTCACACACTTCAAAGAAGAAGAATGAATATAAATATATAGATAGTAAAATAGCAACAACAGCAACTGCAACAATAGCCAAGTCGTAACATTGGTGCAGAGTGCAATAAATGTGTGTGCAATAAGCTAACAATATACAAAAGGCGACAAATGCCAAACGAATGAAGAAGACGGAAGCGCTATATCTGAATGAAGCAGAAGAAGATGAAGAAGAAATAGCAAAAAAGGAAGAGGAAGACTTGACAATTTTCAGTTGCACGTTGCAATCCAATGTTTCCATACATATGAATTGTATAAGATATAAAAAAGTGGCCAAATAAAACCCATAAATCGACACACAATGCAAACCACACGGACACACATATGTAAATAGATGGTGTGTACACACCACTTATGTGTTAAATATAATAAAAATACAAGTCGGAGCCATGGCAACTGCATGTCGAAAAAAGAAAATGGACATGCAACACAACGACTTTAACAACTGCTCTTGACCCTCGACACTTCCTTTCGTGCTATTCTCCCACGACATTGAGAGATGTGAACGTGCTGTCAAACACGAGGGTATTCAATGTTATAGAATGTTTTTCTAGTAAAGAAATAAGATAAGGAAAACTTTTCAACAATATTTGCATTATTAAAAGTTATATTTATAACTTTTGTTTAGTTATGATTAAAGTTTCATGTTTGTGTTTAATGGAACTAACTCTCTTCTCTTTAAATAGAAATAAAGATGAAAATATTATTTAAATATATTTTCTTCAAATCATTTCACTTTCGCCACGAACTCATCTCTATAAACCCCAAACACCCATCGAGAAAGAGAAAGAGCGAGTATAAAACACGCAATTGTTGCAGTTGAACTGCTGAAGGGTTTGTTAAGGAGAGTGAAGAGCAGTTTTGGAAAAAGGGAGAGTGACAGGAGAGGAGTGTGAAAGAAAGAGAGAAAGAATTATACAACTATGTTGTGCAGTGTTGAATCGAGTTGGTTGGGTTGCCATTCATCTTGGTTTTTAATAAAATTGCGCCAGCGACTCAAGCTGCAGAGCCAAGCCAAGGCTAAGCGCACTCGACTGCATTGCTAAGATGGGCGTGGTGGCACTATACAAAATACAATATACAATATACAATATACAGGATGCAGGATGCAGGATACACATACAGGATATACAGACCTGACCAAAGTCAGCCACATGCCAATAACAGCAACGAACAAAACACTGTTTGTAAAGAGTCGAAGGAACAGATGTGAAAAGCAGTTGGATGGGGTTGAAGGGGTAGAAGAAACCAGCACTTGACCACATTTAAAAAGAGTTATGAATATTGCAGCCAAAGTCTGAACAGCGAAAGGAGCAAGAGAGACGAACTAGTATGTGTGTGTTTTGTCTGTGGAAAATGTTATTTTTCATTTTATTTATTTCAATTTATGAGATTTTTATATGCGCACTTTTGTGGCTGACGTTTTCTCTTTCAGTGTGTGTGTGTATGATTATATTGCTCTAAATGAACTTTACTTTATATTATTTTATGTTCTTTGCCAAACAACGATAATTTCGTTATACCTAAACAAAAGCTACAAAAAGTTCAGAGCATTTTGTAGGCAATTCTATAATTCCAAAGAAATTTTTTGTATTAGTTTATGTAATATAGTAAAACAGCTTTTGATGCAAACATAAATATTAAAGAAAAACTTGTTGCAACTCTTTTCGCAATTGGTTTCCTTTTTCTGTAACTTTCGAATCACTTTTCTTATCTGAGCACAAAATAAATATCGTTGGTCAAACGAACTAAAGAGATCTGCTTGCCTTTCAATTAGTTTCGATTGCTTCGTGATACGTACTCAAAAAAGTGAGAGAGAAAAAAACCAACGATTAAAAAAGCCAAAATTCTTTTGAAAAAAAACAAAGCGAATTGAAGAAATTATCGCGCTCAAACGGTAAGGTGACACACAAAGATCCACTCACAGATTGGTAAAGCAACTGCCAATGTCACTAATTCAATTTCGAGCGACCACGCAAAAGGGAACACCAAAAGGAACAGAGAACGAAATAAAAAAAAAGGAACTTAAAGTGACTGCAAGTTGGCCACGAGAACTGCCATAAAAAGCGCATAAGAAGAATCAGGGCGAGAGAGAAACGAGAATGAAAGCGAATAGTGTCGATGAATGTGGTGTGTGTGTGAAAAGTTGTAGGGCGTGGCAAAAAAGAGTGGGGAAGGGCTAGGGCTATGGCTAGGTGGTTATCCAGTGTATTGGCGTTGATATTTGCGCATCAGTGAGCACATTGAAATGTCAATGGCAGGCGACAGGCGACAGTGTGTGATATGCCATGAGAGCAGTGCGGAGGGGGGATTGGTTTGGAGGTTTGAGGGAAAGGCGTGTTATTGCCAATTTATCAATTGCAGTTGGAGCAAGCGGCAGCAACAGCAGCAGCAGCATTGCATCGGGCACTAATGCAGCCATTGCTATTTGACCTGACTAACGCAAAGAGAAATAGTGATTTAGAAGAGGGGGAGGGGTGGGGGTGTGGGAAGTAGCAATACTCTCTGTTTTTTATTTTGTTGTAGTAGAAGCTCCTGCATCTCATCTCGTCATGTGCGTGTTGAAAAAGTAATTACATCGCTGACTGGCCCTATAAATAACATGCCTTGAATTTTATTGCAGCTTTAAAGTGTCATTTGGGGCATAAATTTACGAAAGCGCAGCAAAAGCAACTCGTTGGCCCTTTATCTTTCGTTCTTTCTTTCTTTATTTTAATACCCTGTAAACAAAGGCAAATGTTCGGCGACTTTGTTGCAAGTAAGACATTTCCTTAAGTACCAACAACAAGGTGACAACATTCTTGCTAGGATTTCAAAAGAAAAACGGTTTAATTTCAAGATCTTTTGTAATCGAGTTTAATAGCAATTTTGATTTTACGTATACTTAATATAATATATAACTTGTTGCATACGAAACCATAGTATCTTTGAGTTGAGTTGAATCCATTTGAAAAACATTTTATTCTTTAGACTTTGTGTTTTCATCTCCTGAATGCTGGTTTTGCTGCCTGCATAAATCAACGCAAATGAATGCTATTTAGTTGATGGCACAGGCCAGGAAATGCGCCGCTTAGCCAAACACACACACACACACACACACACACATATACATACACAGTTACAGACAGCAGTGGAAAAGTTACTGCCCGGCAGTTGAATCTCTCTCTCTGCCCTGCTCTGCCCTGCTCTGGTCTTTGTGTTGAGTTACAAAATGCAGTCGGTTTGGCATTTTCCACATGCATTTCTCAAAAGGCAGCGGAAACCACGCCAAATGCAGGCAAAACTCTTACAAACAACAACAACAACAACGCTGAGAAGCAGCTCCATCTTAAGATGTATTGCATTAGTCTGTGACCTGCATATATGCATGCATATGTGTTGTGTGCGGTGTGTGTGTGTGTGTTTACGAATGTGTGCGTGTTGTGGCACTTCCGTTTGATATTAGCCCCGCACTTAGATGCATTTAGTCAACGGCTACAGAAACATGGCGCAAAACTTTAACGAACAGCTTCACAATTTTCGGTGCACTTAGAAAAATTCGAATGACTTACCAAAATAATGAAACTATATGAAAAATCGTTTGCATATTAAGAATATGGTTTTTTTTAGGATAAAAGATTTATTAATTGCCTCAAAATATGGCTTGGTTTAAGACTTAATATTTTATTATATTATCATTCTTTGATTTTCTGAACAGAATTCAAACTACTTTTGTTTTAAGTGTACGTAATGCATTTCTGCGGTTGCTGCCAGCAGCCAAGGAAGCGAGACGAGACTCCAAAATAGACCCGGAGACTGCCAGACGGCCAAACTGCAGAGACTGCGAGACTGCTGGCGTTGCCAGCCCTTTCTTTGTCGCTCAACATGTACGTTTAGAGAGTGTGCGGCAGAGGGGAAATAGTATAAGGGAAATGTTACGGGCAACGACATCGACTGTGGCATTCTCACAGCTGCAGCTGCTGTTGCCGTTGCCATTGCCGTTGCCATTTCATATTTTGCATATTTGTGGCACTGCTCATAAATTCAGACTGCAACAAATGCAACATGATACAGAAATTGAAACAGCTGCAACATCAGACACAACAACAACAACAACATCTTCTCTGTATATCCTTGCCTCAAATATTTTGGGTTAGATTGTGACTGCTTCTGATAAGGTTCAGCCGCATTCCAAATGATTTGTGCATCGCTCGCATCTCTAAATAGCATCGCTCGAAGGCATTTTCAGTAGCTGGCCAAGACACAACAACGTTTCATTCATTCAGCAATCAGCATCAAGCATTGCTTATGCATTAAGCCATCAACAGGGAACATGGCAAGTGGATCAAAAAGTCACATTTCACTCAATTTCTAATAAGACAACAAGTTTCAAAATGTTTACTTGTTATAAAGTAGGAAATTTTAATATAATAATTTCAATAAGAAACTCATAATAAAACTCATAAATAAAGTTTTTGAATAAAATAAATGCTAGAAATTCGGCATTACAAACATTTCACAACTCAAAGATATTAAATATTTTAGCTTGTACGAATTCCTTTGGTTAATATTATGTTAAAAAGTGTTTCGGTTTTTAAGCAAAAAATAATCAAATGTTAGATGGAAAACTTTTTTCTGTATTTAAACGCTCTTTGAGCTAAAATGCAAATGCGCAAAATTGCTTTAACATTTATATTCAACAATATTATTTGAATAATTGACAGCTAATTAAAATTGTTTATCTTTTATTCATCCTCTCATTCTCTCTTTCTCTTCTTTATTTATAGGTAAGTGACGTCAACTTGTTGCCTTTGCCTTTGAAGTGTAAGTAAGTAAAACATTGATTTAATGACATTTGTTTGCACAACCTGACCATGTGTCAATAAAAATAGCAAAAGCCCAAAGCAAATATTAAGCGCATATTAATTTGAGTTTTTTTTTGCGACAAAAGCCTAACATAAATAATAATAATAATAGCAATAATTGTTTTTGCTGCCTGAAGCCCCATAAACAAGCTAAAAATAAAATAAATAAAACGAAAATCGGTTTTAAAGTGTCGTCAAATTCAATTGTTGCAACATTTTGTGCGCTTCTCTTGAGTGCGTGGCAAGGCATTAAAAATTACATTTAAATTGACTGAGTGTGTGTGTGTGTGTGTGTGTGGTGTATGTTGTGTGTGAGTAAGTATGTGTGTGTGTGTGTAAAAGCTTTCAACTTTCAACAAGCCCAGCGAAGGCATGCAGAATATTTTTGTTGTGCCAGCTTCATCTTTGTAGCCACGTTGCAGCAAAGTCCTTTTTGCCAGGATATATGCCACACATACCTTTGACAGTGCAACATTTCAAGGGGGCTTTTGTGAGGGGGCTTGAGAGTGTCACAACATTGTTTTATTAAATACAAAATAATACCCGCCGTTCCCTGTCTGCCTCTCCCTCCCTCTCTCGCTCTCTCGCATTCACTTTTGTCTCACAATAGGCAGAACAATTGCCTGGCGTTGGCCATCAGCTGAGTGAAGAGCTTAACCAATTTAACAACTTTTAACATGTTTTTCATATTGTCTCGTTTTTTTTTTTAATAATCCGTTGAAAAAATGAATCAGAAAATTGAGTGTGAATAAAAGACAGCTGCTATATATGTCAAAGATTTAATATTAAAAATGCATATATTCATTAATATATTCTGTGTTCAATCAAGCTTAACTTTAAGCTTAAAGAATTTTTCAATTGAAAACGAGTGCAGCTAAGAAGGCGACATTAAGATTAAATTGTAATTCAACTTGATGTTATATGGATTCAGGGAACTTTGATGTCCTTTATTAAATGACGTTCGATAGAAATATGAATAATGAGAACTCTAAGATAATTAAGTCTTGGATTAAAATCAAATTTTGTGACAAAAAGTTGACAGATATGAAGAAAACTACTATTATTAGATATTAAACATATGCTTAACAAAGAGATTTATTTATGTGTTTCCAATAAAATTAATAAATAACACATGAGTATATTTAATCCACAAAACTCACACACACACACAATAACGTACATTTGCATATATCATTTCTTAGAAATGTTTAAGCTCTGTCAAATCTTATTGAATAATGACAAGTGTTGCATTAATTGAAATCCCGATACAAATCATAATGATTTGTTGCCCATTTTTATTTATGAGTGATTATAATAAAATAACTTATAGTTGGTTATTTGTGTAAGCTGAACAAGACTTGAAAGCTTAACAGCCTAAGAGCGCGTTACTAAGAGAGCAAACGCTTAATAATGAGCGATAAGAACGGATAACAGAACTGCTAGGGAAATTTAAGTAAATGTTAGCAAGTTAAGAGAGCGTTAAACATGAAACGTTAACAGCATGGCGATTTGAACTTAAAATAATAAATAAATCTGGAAAGTCGTTTACTAACATCCTCTTAAAATCTTATGCAAAATTATTATATCTTTACTTTTTGGAGCAAAAATTAAGCAAAGATGTTTGCCAATCTTAATTTTGTTGAACAAAAATTTATTATTATTTCAATAGTTTTCTAGTTAGTTTATTTACTTGTTGAGTAACACGCACAACATAAGCCCACTCTTTCACACATTTCAACTAGCATCGGCGTAAGAGTAAATTTCCCTCTGTTATCAACCGGCAACCACAGTGCCCGAGCAATAGGACAACCTACTAACCTAGTGAGCGTTCTTAACAGTGCGCGTAGCATGCAAAGAAATTAAGAGCAGGGTTTATTCGTTGCTTTTTGTCATGATGCTGTCAGCTTATCACATTAACAAATAAAGCGTAACAGTAAGTGCTACTGTTACAGCTACTGTTACTGTTACTGGATCTGGCAATTTGCTGTACAGCATCCCTACTGCAGCTGCTGCTGCTGCTGCCTTTGGTAGTTAGTACATTTTGAGTTGTTGACGGCGGTGTGCGCGTTTTTTTCCGTAGCTGCTGTGGGAGACACGTAGAAAAGGCTCCACCAATACACACACAAATACACATCTATGTGTTAACAGAATATCAAATTGTGATCAAAGCTTTGCTTTGCGCTTTGTTTCGTGCGCCGCGAATGAAAGATTACGCTCGCAATATAAAATTGTAAGAGGCAATAAATGAGTGTTTATGTGTGTGAGTGTGTGTGATAAATTATATTAATGTGTGTGCAGATAGCCCAAAATTTATGGCCACCTTGCATTTGATGAGCCCCGATAACATACAAAACACAAATATTTCCATGCGAGTCAATGCCAAAAAAAAAAATGAATAATGAAATGCATTAAAAATAAAATACATACACATGTATTTAAGTGCGTGTGTGTGTGTGTGTGTGTAATAAATGGTGTGTTAAGCTGCTGCTGCCATTAAATTTACAGTTAATCATAATCACAGCGAGCGAGTGTAAATAGTTTAATTGATGATAATTACAAACATGATGATGATAATTAATGATAAACCATGACAATACCGAAATACTTAAAACCCTTCCATATAATTACGATTTCGATCGGCATGTGTGAAACCGTTAATTGCGATTGCCACTTAACAGTAAATTTCAGTCAAGTGAATCAAGAAATGCTGCAAGTGAATCAAGAAATCGATGGAAAATATATAAAAATTAAATGAAAACTCACTTAAATAAATTAATAACATAAACTTATGAATTGAAGCAATAGTTTTCCGAAATTTAACAACTTTCTGGTTCAGATTAAATAATACATAATTACTTAACTATTAAAAACAATACTAAATGAATAATACAAAAACACAAAAAAATATGTTCAGCATAAAATTAAATGGAAAAAATCTTATTAACTTGTCCTAGATATAAAATTTTACATAAAGCTAAAACAAAAACTTTATTCAAAATAAATTTGTATGAGAATTCAACATTCAAAAGGGATTCAACTAATTAATAATTAATAAAAATTAAACAAAGAACTAAATGCTGTTTAATTAAATAAAATTAAACCAACATTGCTTTCAATTAAACATTTCTATTGATATCAATTATCCTTGTTATTATGAAAGGAATGTAAAAAAAAAAACATATTCATAAAAAACATAATTCAATTGAGCATTTTTGTCTTTTTTTGCGCATTTACAAACACATAATAAATATTAGATTATCAAAAAAGAAAAAATAGAAAAGGAAAACAATAACTAAAACAGTTGAATTAATTAAAACCCTTTTAATTATAAAAACACATTGAGTACAATTAAATAATTGCATTAAAATGGAAATAAAAATGGTTATTAACATAATTAATAAATGCAGCTTATTTCTATATACATATATAAGGCCAGCCAAACAAACAAAGCCAGGCCAATGATTGCAGTCAAAGCAAATATGCGTTAAGCACACACACGACCACACAAACTTACTACCATACATATATAAGTATGTGTGATTATCACGAGTATAGAGTATGAAAAGGGCAACATTTGCCGCTAAGCCGCTTCAGTGCTATCATGTTGTATACGAAAGTCAATCCAGGAAAAAGAAAAGCTAAACAAGGCCATCCAGCAACATGATTAATCTTAATTTATGACAGCGCCAGAAACCAACACCAGCACCAGCAAGATTAAGTAAACCACAAGCAAAAGCGGCTGAGAAAATCAAGTTGGCCAAGAGTTTTTGCGGCTTGGTTTCAACCATCAATCAATCAATCAATTTATCAATCAACACTCTCGCAACTTCCAAAGAGAAAAAAACGCATTATTTTTTCAGTGATTGGATTTGTCGCTTGATTAAAGCATAATTGTTAGACGTTTATGTTGGAACCTAATCGAGTCTCTCTCCCTGCTCTGCACAGCTTTAATATGATTTATGCAGTCAGCCTAATTAGAATTACTTCACTGCAGACTAACAGTTACTCTCGCTCTGTCTCGAACCTTATAATATTATAATATATACTTGCTGCTGGTTTGGGTTTATGTTAGCTTCGAAATGTTCACCTAATTGTAATTATGATGATGATGATGCTTCTGCTAATTAGTTGCATAAATCAAGCTATAAAACCGGATGGACATGCACACCATATTTCTATCTCGTTCTCTCTCTCTCTCTCTCTCTGTTTATCTTTATCTCATCCTGCAACTGGGTTTTCTGTGTTAATTGGTTTCAAATGTTTTCCTGTGCCGCAAATTGATATTAAGCCAGAGATAACCAGAAACAAGAGTTTTGCATTTGTGTTTTAGGGCCTGCCAAAAATTTCATCTGCATAATTAAAATAACTCTTACAGAGCTTTTACAGCTCAATCCCTTAACCCCCTCTTTACGAAATAATAACTCCTTTTATTACAGCTTGCGACTTTCGGGCTGAGCCAAAGCAATGCAAGTGAGAGCCGGCTTGAAGCGTCTTAATTTATTATTTCCGCTTCATTTGCTTTCACTCGAAATGTGTTATACGAATGTTTGTGTGCAATTATACTTTGTGGCATATAAACTCATTGAGTGTGTGTGTGTGTTTGTGGCACCATTAAAAGCACACAATATTATGATGACTATTATGTGTGTCAGGGCTACTTTTGTTCAAGGATTCATTCAATTAACTGAGGGAGACAGCGGCTGTCTTGAAAATGAATTTGATTTTAATTCAATCAAAACAAACTTTCGGGAAAGTTAAAGACTCTGGTTAAATCTTTTAAAGTATTAAGAACAAATGTGGTATGAGGTTTTGTAAAGAAAACTTGAAGAAAAAAACGAATCAGAATGTGCTCTCAAAACTATGCTATATTTTTTGTCTCTTATTAGAACTTTTATTCTGTGTGCATTTTAAGTTATTTATATTGAATTCATAACAATCAATGAACAGTTTACTACTCTATTATACTTAATTAATGCGTACAATTGATAATCGCTCATTACGCAGAACATTTTAAACCAATAAATTGCACAATTAAAAGGAAACGAATGCCACGGCTGACCGTTTAAAAAACGTTTATTGGCTCACATAACAATGAGGATTGGTAGTCATATTAAATTTCAGACCAATTTGCAATCAATCCGCAAACAAACGCGCCGAAAAATCTGTTGCCAATTAAGCTAGATTCAGAGCCAAAAAAAAAACGGCATCAAATATAACAGAACTCCGCGGGCTCAATGCCAAAGATATCACAGTGACAATAAATTGCCAAACAGTCTGCCTTTTATATACTATACTTTGTTATAGTAAATATTTCAGTGTGTGTATATGTGTGTGTGTATACAAATACAGGCACATGCTTGACTGGATGTGCACAATGCAAAAGTCTGTTGCTGAATTGAAGCCGAAGCTGTAGGGCCATTCATGTGTACAATATTTGAAGCCTATAGCCAGCAGCAATGTGAACAATCTTGGCTATCTGCGTCCTAGCCTGCGGCCAACAACCCGCAGACACACACACACACACAAAGAGAGCGAGAGATAAACGCTTGTGATTTATTACATCTAATTGCTCAGAAACTATGGAAAGGCGGCGGGGGGGTGGGCGCTGCTGCAGCACGTGCTCCAATAACTTTTGGGTTTCACACCTCAGCAGATTTCGCAAATGGGCCGCCGCAGCTATTGACGACAGACCGACAGACAGACAGGGCCAAAAGCGGCCAATTGGCCAAAAACAACAAGCAACAGCGACAGACGCCCATTTTGCGGTTTACAGCAGCCGCCAATCAATTTACGATCCAGCGTTTCTCACTCCTTCCCTCACGCAGGTCAAGCGTAACTGACGCTTCATTAAAACCAATTTGGATGCGCGACGTGGCCAAAACGAAAGTTTCCGGAGTTTATGCGCGTGTTGTTGTCAAACTGTGTGGCAGCAGGTTGCGCTTTATAACTATGCATACATATATATAATAACATATATGTATATATATGTTTTTGATTTATGACATGCCAACAAATTCGGACAGCTCAACTATCCAGTTTTTTTTATTTTGTAGATATTCTAGTTGACAGTAAAAACTAAAATATGCATAGAAATAACCTACAATAAAATTCTAACATTTTTAAATGATTTGAGAAATACTTTAACAAGCAAGAAACTCTATGAAAAACCATTTCATTAAATTGTAAATTGAATAAATGAAATGAACAAAGAACACCTCAAGATATAATAAATTTAATAATCAAATGTTCATTCAGCTTCAGCTGCACGGCACACAAACAAAAACAAACACTCGGAGCGTGGAGAAAAGCCTTAAAGCAACTTAAATTGTGTGCCTGCAGCAATCAACGAAGAATGAAGTAGAATGAGGTTTGAACGGAAAGAGAATTGTTCCAGAAGGTGTGACAGTTGTGGAACAAAATAGAAAAGAAAGAAAAGCGTTTTGGTCGAAATAGAAAACAAGTGCAAGTTTTATAAAATTTGCATGTGTGGCATGCAGCAGCCATTACACAAAAACCAAGCGAGAGCGACAGAGCGAAAGAGAGATGGAAAGCGAGAGCGACGCTGCAGATAAGTTAAGTTTTGGAGACAGGTGTCACTGGGTGGCAGGGAAAATGTCCAGCTAGTGTTGCATGCAGCACAAGCCAACTTCAACTATATGCAAAGTTCACAAGTTGAAACCAAAATAAAACTTTGCAACAACAAACCAAAAAAAAAAAAAAGTTCCTTAAGTATTTGTTGTTATATGTTAAAAGAAAGTTTACTCTAGATTGAATTTTTTAAAAAGAAACTAAGCCTCAATAATAATCCGTTTGTGTAATAAATTTTAGCTTTTTTGTACGCTTTTGGTTAACATTTGGCGCCTCCCCTGTCACAATTTACCCCCCTTCGAGCGCAGATCACAGATGGCTAACAAAGTATTCAGCAGACAACTTGAATTAACTTTATTTTTTTATGTTTGTGCATTTTTATTTGTTTATTTGTTTGGTTAATAAACTTCAACCCACTTCAGCCCCCCATTCTCTCTCATGCATATATGCATAGTTTGGTCAGCTGCGTCGATGCGGATGCCGATGCTCATTGTTGTTTTTGTTGTTGAGTGCTCGACTTATTTACTTTTCATTTGCTGCAAGGCAATTAATTTTTATTTATTTTAATACCAGCGCCTCTTCCGTTGCCCCCCCCCTGCATCACCCGTTTACTAGTTTGCCCAGTTTTCAGTTTGGAGTTTTCCTCAGCATCGCAACTGCAGTTTCCCATTTTGCTCCTTTCAGTTTTCGCTTTGCCGTATCCCAAATTTATGCATTACTTGCAAATTTATTGACCCAGTTTTGCAACAAAGATGTTATATTTTTGTTATACTGTTATTGAGTTGGAACAATGGGTATATTGTTTAAAGATTTCGTTGTTGTATTAACTTTTCATCTAAAATTAAATTTATATTTTTTAAAATCTTAGATATGTAAGTTTGCTGTTGTTCCTTAATAGCAAAATATAAACTGACGAATTTTCAATCCAAACTTAATTAATCTCCTTAATAACTTGAACAGAGCATCAATCAGTCTATAGCTTTATCTTTTAACAAACTTTTTGATGTTATTTCTCTAACCGCAAAAACAAAGTAACCCCTTTTTTTGTTCTATTCTAAAAGTATGGCAACTCTGAACTTGTTGTAACCATTTCTTTTTTTAATGCATGCACAAAGTTGTGTTGTTGCAACAACAACAATGGCTGAAACATCAAATGCTTTGCCCTCCAACCAGGTCATAAAGCACAAATAATAGTTCAACGGAACAGAAACAGTGCCATACTTTAGATGTTTTGCTGAATACTGTTGAAGACATTTTATAATATAAAAAAATAAAAAATAGTAATAACGGGATTCAGTGAGTTTAGACTTTTAATTAAATCCCAAACACACAGAAATTAGTTGATGGGGTGCGTAAATTGGAAAATTAGTATTTACGCATGCGTTAAAATTTCATTGAAAATAATGCACAGGACGAGCACCCAACCGAAAATTCGACTCTAATAGAGTAGAGTGGAAACGGAGCCGACATGCCTGATGGACAGAAAATACCCGCTGGCAAATTGACTTGAAAGTTAATTACTCTGATTTAAACACATCAAAAAGCGACAGAGATTACAGAGAGAGAGAGAGAATGCGAGAAGGAGAGGAATAGAAAGATAGAATGAGTTTCCCAAAACTCTCTGATTAGCAAAAGCACCCGATATACTCTCCCCTTTAACCCCACTCTATTGGTTTTTTTTTTCAAACGAATAAACGGGACATCAACAGGCAAATTCCTGTAAGAAGAGCCCCACCCATTCCAAATTCTGCGGGTATTTTGCCATTCTAGGGTTGCCACACAGAGAAAAATAACCCCCAAAGATAAAATACAAAAGAAATTTTTGGAAAATAATATGAGAAATAATATTTTTATCATTGATTCTTTTATTTAAATAATATCCTAGCCTCATGGTATTTTTGTATACTGTATTTACTTTTTAAAAGTCTATTTAAGTAATTTTTCTCTCTGTACACTTGCCGGCAACTTTTTTTCTTATGCCGACGACGCGTTCAAGTGGCTTTTTTGTAGAAAAAAAAAGCAAAAAAAAAGTGAATGGAAAGCGAAAAAATTCAAACAACTTGCAAGTTGTTGACTACGCTTCCTAGTGTGTGTGTGTGTGTGTGTGTCTTTTTTTTTGGGGCGTCGCACGCGAAAATTTAATTAAGTTGCCATTGTTGTTTGTGTTGGTTGGTGATGCCTCCTGTTGTTCTTGCAGATTTGATTAAATTGCTTGGATGCCACAGCATTTATTTGTTTTTTGCAAGATTTCCACATAATTTAACTTTGAAGTATGTGTGTCTAAGAACCGGGAGGGAGAACGGAGAGGAGAGTGGGCGGCTTTTTGTTCAGTGAATGTGGCACTTTAACCCACATGGCCCATCATGGCCATCAAAACAAGATTAACTTGAGCAAAATTGTTTACTTTGTTGAGTTAAGTCGCAAATAAATTTAATGAAATCTCTACTCAAACTAAATATAATTACGACGTTCACACAAAAAAAGCTTAATCTATCATTTGTTCTGAAATTTTTAATATATTTTAAAGTATTTTCTTTTTCCCTAAATATTCTCACCCCAAATTTATGGCATGAACTCATATTTAGTGCTTAGAAGTTGTAATGCGGCTTACTGAGTGTAAAATTGGGACATTGCTTGAGCGTTAGAGCGCATCTACTTTATGGGACGGTGAAGCTCATAAGCTACCAATATTTATGACATCGTTTCTTGTACAAGCAACAGCTTCTATACCAAGATACCAAATACTGTTGCCTACTTATGAGCGCTGCGAAGTCTTATAGCGCGTTTAGTAAATTTCCTATACCCTGTAGTCAAGTAATAGCGTGAAAGGAGTTTAAAATAAAAAACAATTTCAGAAGCTAGTATGATTTTTATATATAAATAAAGTTTAAACACTTTTCTAATTATTTGCATGATATCTTTAGGTCGATTAAACGATGCTCTAGTTTAACTTAAGCATAAGTAGCAAACTCAGTTTTAGCCGTTTACCAAATTAAGTTTCAAAGCTTATGTGTTTTTTCGAAGTTTTCTTTTCCCATGTCTCGCTTACTATCTCTCTCTTTTCCTCCCTTTCTCTTCTTACTGCCTGTCACACTTTCTGGTTACCAGCACCTGGGCAAAGTTATTGAAGTTTTCGGCAGAGGCAAAGGCGTTATAAAATTGCGCTTAAATGCGCAAAACTCGTTCATCAAATCATTTTATGGTAACTACCAACTATACCAGATTTTCTAACGTGGCAGGAAGGGGGGCAAGAGAGAGAGTGTTGGGCAGAAACTTGCCTGCCAGCTGTTGGTTGCACATTTTGCAGTGTGCCTCAATGTACATGCAACATCAACAGAAGGCACATGCAGTTGCAACTCAATTTTTCAGTCTTGGCTAAATGGGTCACACGGCTGAGCGCACTTTTTGCCGAGGCGAATCCAACGTCAAAGATGTCAATGCACAGCACTAACTACACACCCCTAGATTATTACAGTGTAATGCGTTGGTTTGCGTTTACTTGGCTGCCAAGAAAATATGTCAGCATTGCGACAAACTTCCCATGGCATATTTTCTCGATTCGCTCTTCCCTTACTTCCTTCAGCTCTGTTTGCCTATGAAATATGCTAATGATCAACTTGAGACATGTTCAAAATAATTGTCAAGCAGCTGCGAGGTGTCCAACAAGTTGATGCAAACACACACAAAAAAAAAAACTCTCTCAAACACAAACACACGCTTTCGTCAAAGCAACGCCTGCAGAGTGCAACAAAAACTTTTTCATGACTTTTGGGTAGCAAACTTTTTAATATCTTAAGGAAGTAACGCTTTAACTTGTGTGTGCTATAGATACACACACACACACACACATATATATATGCCCAAAACGGAGCAGTCGCGTTGCTAATTAAGTCAGTTTGTTTCGCTTCTATTTTATTACTTGGCTCATATTTTTCATTACAATTTTTTTTTTTTGCTACTTTTAACGCTTGTTGCCCTGGGCAACAGAATCTTTTTGCAAATTGTCTCGTCCGTCGTGCGCCTTGCAAATTAATTTTTATAAATTTAATTAGCGTTGCATATTATCAACAGAGCTGGCGGCCATTTAAACACAGTCTCTCCGGACAAGGGGCTGGGCGAGCGTTGCCAGTTTGTACGTTTTTCTACGTTCTGACACCAAAATGAAATTTTCTTTTTTTCGAGCTATAAACAATTAGTTTAGTGCTATGCAGTAGGAGTAAAAGTTCTGCAGGGATTAAAAATACAAAGATTTATTAAACTGAAGCTTTAACTTGAATTTAAGACAAGCAGCAAGCATGAATTAGAATCTACTGTATTAATGCAAGACTGGTAACTGAAATGCAGTCAAGCAAATGTTTTCATTGAATTAATATTAATTAGTATCAGAGTTTGTGGCACAAATGTTGAAATCCTTTATTCAACATTCCACCCTTTTTATCTGCCTGCTGCTGCTGCTGTTCAGTGAATTTGTTGTCAGCGTATTTGTCGCTTTCCATTCATGAATTTGAGCTTGTGCAACATGACAATAAGCTTAGTGGCACCTGTGTATGCTATCTTTACTTGCTCTCTCCGTATATATCTAAAGCTTGCTTTGCTTGCAACAAAAACGACTCCATCTACTCGTTTTAATTGCAATGTTGTTGCACATTTCGTCTTTCTTTTTTTTCGTTTCGGTTTCTGTTTGTGTTGTCTTTTTTTATGCCATCAGCTAACTAAGGCGCGACAAGCTGAATGGACTTTGCTGAGTCTTTCTCTATCTCCCTTTTCAACACAATAGCAAAAGAAATAACAACAACAACAACAACAACAACAACACTGCACCATTCCATTTCCCCATTTGCCACTTGGCAAGCGCTGGTATGTGATTGTAGCGAATGCAAGGACGAATGCACAGAATCCCGCATTAGTTCACGCACGGTTCAGTGCGCCAAACTTAATCCTTGCTCTGCGACACCAGCCACGCCCCATGCTTCTCTAGTGTACGAGTGTGTGTATATGTATGTGTGTGCGTGCATGCTACGCTTGGATCGTTAGTTTATAATTTTAAAGTTGGATTAAGCCGAGGCAAGAGCAACGACGTGCAAGCAAACTAGGAAAAGAGAGAACGCGTAAAGAATGCGCTTGGGTAAAATCAGGTCAAATGTGTATGTGTCAGTTTTACAGCTTATTATGGCAAGCACAGGATAACCGAGGAGTCCTCCTCCACCATTCTCCGCCCCTTTCGCGATTTAGTTTATCCTTTTATGCAGGAGCCTTTATGGGCAACATTATCGCATAATGTAATCATTGGCCCAATGATGGCATGTCCTCAAGACAAATTCTTTGTTATGCTCCACTGCGCTCCTCTCTTTCCTCACACACACACAGCGAAAAGAAAATCCAATAAAATAATAAAAGTTCGTTTAGTTAAAGGCAATAAAACGACAACACCTCGCATCATTTCTTCTTATCTTGTAAGCGTCGCACAATGTCCTTTCTTTTTCTTATGGTATATGTTCCTGCGGGCGCGCATTCCATAAAAACTACTACTACTACTACTACTACTACTACAGTAAAGACTGTCAGATAGCAAACATAAATGTTGCCTTCATCTTCTTCTTTACAAAAACATCGCTATTGTCAATGTAGTTCAATGGGGGGTTTTTTCTGATAGATAAGTTTGCCATTCAAGCAAATTGACATGGAATATAGAAAATGATTTCTTTATTTCCTTTCTTTAAACTAAAGCCTTTGTTGTAGCACATTATCCTAAGCACAAAAGAGACACATTGCTGCTAGATATTTTAATCTTTGAACTATATCAAAATGAAGTCAATATATTATTCAATATTATTATATTTCCAAAAGAAATACAACTTTAATCAGTATAAAATTTAGCCGATTTCACAAGTTAAAGATAAAAAACTTCAACAAAATCTTGTTCTTTACTTCGGCAAACAAGCTTTGACAAGTATTCAAACAGCATTATTTAAGAAATAAAATAATATTTTATTGTACAAAATTTCATCTTCATGACTTTTGTTGCCAAGAAACATATCACAAAAGAGATGGGCCTCAAAATGTACTTAGAAGTTTTCGTTTTACATTTATTCACAAACACATTTTGCAAAGTTATTAAAAAGTTTGTTGCACTTGAAATGCGTGCCACAAAGACAGACGCACTAAGAGAAGTTGCAAATAAGGTTGTTCGTCACACACAAAAATAGAAAGAAAGCAAAAAAGTTCATTACACGGCGGCAAAAGTTCATTGTAGACAAGTTTGCCAGCGCCGCAACGGAAGTCGTAGCAGTCGGTGGCATTCTCAAACAAGTTTTTTGGGTTCTTTGCAGTGTCTTATTGCGAACGCAATGGATTTGCCGCAGAAAGAGACCGCAGCTGGCAACTGCCAACAAAAAGTTGCCAGTCGCGCACTTACAACAAAACTAATGAGTTTCCGTCGAAAGATTTGCACTTGTTTCAAGTTGTAAGTGAATTGCGGCCAGTTGCAAATGCAGCAACTAGCTTTGCAAACAAGAATGACCATTTGCCAGGATCCTTATGTCAAACTCTTTTTGTCGTTTAATGCATTTTTATGAGCTTCACTTTGTTTTTTGTCTTATTGTTTCCCTTTTTGTTGGCAAACCAAATTTGCATATTTATTGCACAGTTTTCAATCGCAAAATAAATCTGCGCAGCAACAAGAAATGTAAATAACGGTAGTCCATTACAACAAAACAAAAAATTCTGCAAGCAATGAGCCAAAAATGAGCTGCTGCTTATCCGGCATATTGATCTCTCTTCGCCATCTTGCGCTACTTTTTTTTAAAAGAAAAAATATGTAATAAATAAATAAATGTGCTTACACTGAGTTGGCAATTTGATGTATAGCCGAGATTACTTCAGATTTATTGTGGTGTATTTTTTTTCTTCTTCTTCCATTCTTGACAACATAACATAACATAATCAAAATGCTTTTGTGTCTACAACTTTTTAATGCGCAAAACTGCCAAACAACAGCATCAATTTTGTTGGACTCATACCTTTGGACAAAGTTTAGCTTAGGATAATTGATTTACTTGCTTGCTCATTGTCGTCAATCAAATGTGATTGCCATTGCCAACACTCATACGCCACGTGCACCCAACATAGCAAAACGTCTAAAGTCGACATAACGAGCAAAGCTTCTTTGCCACACACCCACACTTTCTCGCTCTCGCAGCGACGCACATTGATCGATGTCACTTTGTCAGTGACATGCCACTTGCCAACTTTGTGTGTGTGAATGTGTGAGGTTATGTGTGCCCCATGAGGCAACAATCAACTTTGCCTGTTGGCACTTAAGGTTTTGTATACCAGAGAGAGAAAATGCATTAAGAAATTAAGCACAACTCTAATATCTTTCTATTATATTAATGAGTTAGATTTGTTGTCTAATTTGCTTGAAGAAAAGATTCCTATCGTGTCTTAAGCATTATAACATAAGATGAGTATTTGTTTCGACTTCGAATCCCTTAAGCCATTGTTTTGAGTTTATTTCCTTGTTTGCCAAAAAGAAGTCTATAAACAGGACTCAATCATATGGTTCGTATTCAGTTATTTCAAATAATTCTACCAATTCTAATGCAATGCTATAGTTTCTTTATATGGTGAGTAAATGTCGTTTTCGTCTTTTTTTTTATTTTTATTTTTGGCACGCTGCCATCTCTTCACTCAAAGTGTAATTTCGTGTGTGCGAAACACAATTGCGCCATTTAGATGAGATTGAGCGTGCCACTTTCTCCTTTTCACTATCTCCTATGTAAGTGTGTGTGTGTGTGTTTGTAGTGTGTGTGTTTGTAGTGTGATGGCTAAAGTTTGGCACGTGACAAAAGCCAGGCAGGCAGGCAGGCAATAATGTGAACAGAGGGGGTAGGGGTAAGCACTGTGACGCTAAGTCGCGATGTGTTGGCCGCAAAATGGCAAGCCCAAAAATAATGACGCTTATATTTATGAAATTTATGCGTGACACCCACTTGAATACAACTCTGCGCGTGTGTGTGTGTATGTGTGTGTGCTTATCAGCAAGCTACGAGTCTCTCTCTCTCTCGCTCTCTCTCTCTCAGTCAAGAAATAGAAATAGCCAACCAGCTGCGTTGCGTCTCAGTTTTAATCTTAATAAGAGAAAAAGTTTTCTTGCTCTGCAAAAAATGGCATTCAAGGCGTTTTTATTGCGCTCGCCTAAGCTTTATGGTTGTAGTGTGGTGTGTGTATGTGTGTGTGTGACAAAATGACATTGGCCTATAAGTAGATGCCATACCATTATTATCAATGCATGCTAAAAGGGAAGATCGTCAGAGAAACTTTTGCCTTTTTGCCCTTTTGCAGACTCAAATAAAATGACATCAAAATATCATCGCATAAACACTTGAAAGCTGACAGTTTTCCCCATCTGTCCTGTGTCTCTCAGTCTGTTTGGGCGTGTGCCAGTCGAGATACTATATGGTTAAACGTATTTATTTCCTATGCCCGATGGCTCGCAGTCATTAATAAATATTACCAAAAATAAAGTTTATTTTTTGCCAACACATTTTCTTTGATTTTTGTTTGCTCGCAATGCAAAAGTTTTCCATTTCTTAGCTTTGGTGTCAATTTCACAAGTTGTATTGCCAGTCGACGTCGTTGATTCAAGCAACAAATAAATTAAGCCAATAATGGCTTGAAAACTGATGCGTTTTATATTTCTTGTGAACGCTTTTGAATGCCTTTGGAATGTGTCTGGAGATATACGTTATTAGGTATAATCGTTGATTATTGGAAACTTTAACGCAATACAGGCAAATATGGATAGAACTTGACGCTAATAACTTAATTTTCAAGTCTTCTTTTAAACAGTTTCATGTCGACTCGGGACACAGCAAACCTTTAACACCAATTTATTTATTACAACTGCAACACAAATTGAACTGTTCTTTAAACTGTTTGTTTTGTTGTTTGTTCTGTTGTATATGTTGATGACCCCAGAGGCATAATCCGAGCTTGTGTTTGGTCCAAATCAAAAAAAAGTTAAGACTTGCTGCCGTTTATTAAATATTTATGTCCTTTACAATACAAAACAGTGTTTTTGCTTGATTATTTTTCTTATGCTTTTGTTTTCTAATCAACTTAAACAGTTTAAAATATTTATGCTAAAGCGCTTACGGTGCATTTTTCTTCATTTTTTTTGTAGTTGTTTGCTTTATAAATTGTACGAAATGAAATTTGTAGTTTATCATGAACATTTTTTGGGTTTTTGGCAAACAGCTTGCAGCTGTCACTCAATGCTTTTATAAATATCGACAAATTGTTTGTAGAACAATGCAGCTAGGAAAAAACATTGCTTTAATATTTGCAACAAACTTAAAATAAAAATCAAATATTTTTGAGAGTTTTATGGAGCACAAATACAAATAGGCGTGGCTTTAAACACTGAAAATCAAATAAATCAAATGCTCGTAAATAAATCATTTGAATTTATTTTCATATGGCCATCAACGAAATGCTTCACAAAAAAAAAAAAACAATAAATAAATAAAAGCACAATAAATACTCCAAAATGGCAACAAACAACGACTCGACACGTTGCATAAGGACCAACCCCTGTCCCTCAAAAAAAAATAACAACACATCAAAATGAAACACGAGCGCGCAACAAACTCGGAGTGACAACAAAACGTGGCAGACAGGGCAGTTTTTTTTTTTTGGGCTCTGCTTGTCTGTCTTTCTGTGAGGCCCAAGCCCAAAGCCAAAATGTTATTTTCTCACTTCCTGAGCCTGTGCGTGTGTGTGTGTGTATGGGAGTATTTCTGTATGCTTACCACTTGTGGTTAGTTATTTGGTTGCACGACGCCCTGCTCTTTGCCTCAAGTGTTTGATGAATGACAACAATTTTGCTGCTGCTGCTGTTTTTTTTTTCAGCTTCATTTTGTTAAAGCATTCGCATTCCATTTTATTATATCATATTTCTTTTATTTATATGCTTTTTTTGTGGAATTTGGAGGATTTAAGCGTGGCAACGCGTGTTGCCTTTTATGACATTTTCCGTAGCATGTTCGTCATTTAGGTTTTAGGTCTTAATATAATGCGATTTGTGTGTCGCTATATCAACGCCTAAGCTCTTATCTAAGTGATACTTTTGTTGTTCCTGGTTTTTGATGATATATACAGAATAGTAAAAGGGAATTATTGTCAACTAATTGTGTATATATTTAGCACATATGAGAAACAGTTTGATTGACAATTATTTCTCGGTTGTCAAAGCAAAGTAATTCGATGCAAATTAATACAGTTTTCATTAGTGAATGAAGTGAGCAATTCAATCTCCTTTCAAAGCTATTAAATATAAGTGTTTACATCAAAGTAATCGAATATTATAGTTTTAAAGGTTTCCATAATGAATATGCGTCTGAATTGTATAGTTTGAGCAAAAAGCTTTACCTTTAATTAGGTTAATGTTTTTGTGCTATTCAATCTTGAATAGTTTATAACTATTCTATGAATGCAATAATTAAAGACAGTGAATTGAGTTTAACTTGTGTAAATGTTTTAACCGCTGATGGACAAACATTTTACAAGACAAATATTTTCTGCACTTTTGCAGCTACGCGCTAAAATCTTCATATTGCCACGGGCAATGTTCTTTCTCTTTGGCTTAACGTTCGCTCTCACGTAGCCGCAGACAAATGTTCTTTAGCTGACGAGCGCTAAAAGTTGTTGTTTTGTTGCGCAAATTGCTGGGATACACAAATTTTCAACAACTTGTCTGGGGGTGTGCTTGGTTGCTGCAACAAGAAGTTTCCTGTCTGCTTCAGTTCCTGTTGCGATTGTCAGTTGTTGTGTTTCTGTCAAATAAGCACCGGCAGGATGGCAGGCGGGCGGGCATAAGCCGAACTGGAACGTACCGTTGGCAGTTTTAACTTGGCCAAGAGAACAAAAGTTGGCACAAGCGGTGCTCTCATTGGCAAAACAAATTAATTAAATTTAGTTTAAGTTAAGCAAGTTTTCTTAGCAACTGCGATTGATAGTTTCGCTTGTTGAAGTCCTTTTTTTTTCTTGTTGCAAGACTTGGAAGGGATTGCATTGTTTTGTGTGTGTGTGTGTGTGTGTGGCACGTGCCTTGTCAGCTTTGCCATTGTGCTAATTGAATAGTTAAGCGCATTTGATGCACCACTAAGTTGCTTAGCTTTCTTCTTTCGTTCTCTTTTTTTTCTTTTTGAGCTTAGCTACAGCTTCATTTGCAAACGTGCCACGCTGCAGCAGCCAGTCTTACTTCTTAGCAATGAACAGCAACAACAACAACAACAACTTTCCATTTAGAGTCCTTTTGTCTGGCAAAACAGGCGGCTATCTGCCACTTGTGCGGAAATGCTGCTTATAATTGTTTTAGGCCCCCTACGCTTGGTTGATTTTCTTGTTTTAGAAACAGAGAGAGAAAGAAATTCAATTACCTTTTAAGAATGTAACTTGAATCGTAAAGAGGCTTTTCAAGCGTGTTATCTTAAAGATTCAATTCAATTGAGAGAATCTGACAAAATTTGCATCTTCTTTTCTACTAAAACATTTTTCAATGTTAAAATGGTCTTCAACGGTTGATCAAGGTATCAAACTATACCAATAACTTATCATAAAGTATTTAAATAATTGGTGAATGGATTTTCTACTTTACACAAGAGTTTTTCCCAAGTGTATGCCAGCACCAAAGAGCCCAAACGAAAGGCAGAAAAAAAGCTGCAATAGCAATTGAAACACAACAACCTACAAGCATGTTTTGAATGTTCTACATAGGGGCATTTTTTGTTGTTGTTGTTTTTATTTGTAACTCCGAATAACGTCAGTATTTTCATGTTTGAGTTGTGTTGTTGTTGTTGTTTTAGCTGCTGTTGCTGTTGCTGCTGTCTTATGTAGGTCACTTTTTGCGTTGTTAACTCATTTGAATTGCACGTCAACAATTCGGAAAACAAACCCAGAAACTTTTGTCATTTGCTCAACAACAACAACAGCAAAAACAACAACAACAACAAACAATCAAACGTAGAGCTTAGCAGACGACGACTTGGTCTAAAGAGCTGGGTAGGAAAGGAAAGGGAGCTGGAAAGGTCTTTGTGTAACTTTGTCGCTTAAAGCCGCTTAGAGATTTGTAAAAGTTGTTTTTGTTGTTGGTATTTTTGTAATTGCTTACGCATAAAATCTGGTATTTGTTTGTGGTTTATTTCAGTTCAGTTTGCTTCTGTTAAATGCCATTTCATAACATCATACTTATGTATATTTTCTAGGAAAATGTTATTAAATTCTCATTTCCAGTATTGTGCAAAAGACGAGAAATTAGTTTAGTTTCTGTTGATGGACGAAATATTAAGCTTCCAATTTAAATACTTTCTCAGCATTTGTTTCGCGTATTTTATATTATAAACCAAACTTTTGTCAAAGGATTTTGTGAAATGAAAGACCTCAAAAATATAAAATAAAATAAATAGAAGCTTGTGCAACATTTTAAAAGGAAACAAAACTTTTTTAGGGCATTTCCAAAAGTGCATTTTCATTTCGTCAGCGGAAAGTTGTAATTAATATTTCTGTAGGAAAATCATTGAAGTAGAATAATATTTCCATTTCCATTCGAAATAACTGCGTTTCGCTTTTCTCTACACGTTTTATTCTTTGCCAAACTGAAAGGTTCTCGACTAATTTACTTTGGCGTATTTCCTCTTTTATATAATTTCAAGTATTATTTTCTTTTTTTGTTGGTGCTTCTGGTGCTGGGATCAGCTAGCAAGTTTATGTCCATTAAACTTCCGCCACAATTTGTGCATTATATATATATATGGTTTTCGGTGGGGGAGTGGGGAGGTGAATTCAACTCAAATGTCGCTGCGGTTGCCGAGCTTAGCCTGGCCTAGCCGAAAAGTTTATGCTTTTGTATTTCCGACATAACTAGTGCAAACTTGTTCTTATTCTTCTCCTTCAGTTACGAGTATTTTTCTTTAGGGCGGAAAAGTGCAATTTCAAAATTTACTTAAGCTTCGTAGGCGACGGCTGAGTCCTTTTGTGCTTGCGTCTCGCTCGACTCGACTCAAGTCCCATTTACAAGCAATGTTAAAAAAAAATGAGCAAGTCCAAGTTTTGGCAGCGCCAACAAGAGAGTTCAGTTCAAAATCTTTAAGCACCAAAAGCTAAAACAACAGCTGAGCTCTCATAAATTTGCATAAGCAGCAGCCGCACAGCTGGCTTAAGTCATACACAAAAATCGACGCTAATACTGTTGACCTCAATTGCAGCATTTTTTCTTTTCATACTTTATGCTTTATTCGCATTTCAATAATCATTGCGCGTCCGCTTGGCCGTCATATTGCCAATTGATTTGACCAGCAAAGCGCTTTTGCTTATTCTTTCTGTTTCTATTCGCACAATTACATCGGCTACGTTTTGCTTTGCATAATTTATGACCAACTCCCAGTAGCTTATAGCTCCAAACTTGGTCAAGTCTTAAACCGCCAATAAAAAGCAGCCGAGCCATTTGTATGCAGCACTCAACACGCTTGTAGCAATCGAGTTACTAATTACTTTGCGTTAGCTTAAAATCGCCTTCACATTCTGTGTTCCTCCTCTCTTGCACACAGTTTCGCCTCGTCGCCTTGGCTCTCCATTAAAAGTGCTTCTTCCAAATGTTTTGAGTGCGACGCCATGAAAAATTAAATATTTACGGTGCCAACAAACAGCAGCAGCTGCTTCTTCTACTCTGTCTATCTCTATCTCTCTCTCTCTCTCTCTCTCTCTTTATCCCTTTCATCCTGGCCTGCAGATAAAGGTCAAGGCTGTAATGTCCACGTTTCAACTCGCTCGCTTTGGCCCTTGGGCTCATTTGCCTAAGCCTTAGCTGCGTTAATTGGCGCCTTTTGTTTGGGCTCCAAGTTCGCTAATGGCCATAAACTGTTGTTTCAACCAACAGCAAGTAGCAAAAGCAACAGCAGCAGCAGCAGCAACTGTTTGAAGTGCGATTGAGAATTTCTAAGCAAAACAACAGTGGCGAAAGTGTAATTTGCGAAACCCTGGCACACAAAAGTAAACACCTTGCCGCAAGCCATCTAAATTCTTGTCCAAACCAAACCTTGACAATTATTTGGGCACTCAACAAATATGACCCAGTTGAGCGAGATTTTATTTTAACCTGTTGGTAGTTTCTCTTAATGAGTAAAATATGTGACTTGATTGCGCTTAAAGCTTAAATATCAAACAGCGAATGCAGCCTAAGGCAAGCAGAAATTCTTTTTCCCAAAGCAATATATTCGAATGCTTATGAAAATTCCAATCTCCATAAATACTCAAGTTGATGACAAAATAAGCAGATATTCCTTTGAGTTTCCAACTATTTATGCTCAACATTTATTTTGCACAAAGAAAAACTTTCTACTTTGTCTGCATTTTCATTTAATAAAAAGTATTGCCTACTTTTGAGCGTTTGTCAAAAGTTTCTCATTGTTTTGGCCATGAAATTCGAAAAATTCAGTTTGAAAATGATAACACATGAAATCTACTCAGAGATTAAACGAAAATTGATGTCAAATAACAGCTTTAATGAAAACAAATTTACTGACTGCAGCACAAAATTGACAAAAAAAAAAAAAAAACTGTGCGCATAAGCTGGTTAAAAAGTTTATGACAATGTCATAAGTTTTTAATAGCTAGATAGATAATCAACACAAAAATATCATAATGATGATGATGATGAAGGTTGTTGTAAGTGAAAACTGGCAGAGAAACATTGTTGTTGACTGGCTTTCGTTGACATAGATTGTTGTAAATAAACCGCAAAAATTTAATTACAACAGCATCAAGCTGAAATAAAGATAAATAGTGAATGAAAGTTGAAGTGAATATTCTAATGAAAATATAACAAGCTGAACAAAGTTGTTTAAATTATGAAATTGTAAAAGTTTCTATCAATGTTTATTTACTGTCTCAATTTAGTTGAGTTAATGCCTAATTAAAAAATGTGAGTTTCGCGTAATAAAATAAATGCTTGGTAATATGAAAAACGCGCAACATTTCGATTTATGCAAACGCCATAAAAGTGCACAACCCAATTTACAAAAATACCACAAAAGCAACAGCAACAGAAGCAACTGCAACAACAGCAACCACAAATACAACAGCAGCAGAAGCCTTTGCGCTTTGCTCGTTAAACATAGTGCGAATCAACAAGCAGGAAAGCAAGCTAACCAAAAGCATCAGCACCACCACCAGCAGCAACTACAACTGAGAAGCCAAAGTCGCATTTATCATTTAATCATTCACAGCAGCAACAAAGTGAAATTACAAAGCCTCGCGCCTCGACGCAACAGAAGCAACAACAACAACAACAACGATCTGGAGGAGCTACAACAAATTAATTGCTGGTTGTGCTTTACGAAGCTTAACTGTAAACAAGAACCAAGCTTGAGTTGAGCACTGAGTTCTGAGAAGGGGTAACAAGCAGCAGCAATTTCGTTATTTACTCAAGTTGTTACCTGTTGTTGCTGGGCGTGCAGCAGCAACTGCAGCAATAATTATTGCAACAACAACAACGAAAACAACTGTAACAGCAACATCAACAACAAGAGTTGAAGTCATCGTTGCCAGTTTGCCTGCGTAGTTATGGTCGATCCATTAAAAATCTTTTGGGTTTTGACAAATAGCACCTATTTGGGTAAGTGTGTAAAGCAATTTCTTACTCGCTCTCTCTCTCTCTTTCATACAAATCAAGCTAAGTAGCAGATACACTCTCTGTGTTTAAGTGTGTGTTGTTAAAAATTTCATGATATGTCTTATGTGCACAGGGAACTACCAAACTAATGATACCCTTGAGTAAAAGGGGCTTTTTAAATATGCATTAAGGTTTGTGTGTCTGGCGAATAAATGCTTATTATTTTAATGGATGCATTAGTGACGGATGACTGTAATACGTTTAAGAGGTGCTTGGAAAAAAAGGGTTTTATTCAAGCATGTAAATAATAAAATATATTCATTTGTCAATAAGATTTGTACTTTTTATTTAGGGCTTATGGCTTTATTAAATCTTTTTTAATTCCAGCTTCCAGCTATTTTCGATATATCATAATTTCATTTACACTTTTGAAACTTAATTGAATCATGACTTTTGAAAAAGGATGCTTTTTAACCCAGATTAAATTTGCCCTCGGGGCGTCCCCCCAAATAAAATGCAAATCTGTTTGCATAGCTGGCAAGCTTTTGGCTTTGACAAAACTTATATATGCAAATAAATAACATTTCGTGCGGAACGCTTTTAATTTACTAATTAGTTTGTGTGACATACAAAAAACAAGCACATAAATAAATACACAACAACAAATACTTCAAAACACACACATACATACATATAGAATTGCTTTTTTATTGCTTTTCTGTTTGTCAGCGCAAAAATTTTAATCCTCAAGGCAGTTAACATTGCGCTTGCCGTTTGCTACGCCCATGGCGACGCCCACGCTTATGTGTACGCATAAAGCGACAAACATTTTGTAATAAATTAGCCAAGTTTATGATAATCTCTGCATTGTGTTTACACATGTATTTTGGATTTAGTTTGCTTGCAGACATGTCTGTTATACCCTGTAAAACTAAATTGTGTGAAAAGAAAAGTAAAACTCCAAATAAGTCAAGTCGTCAAAGATACTTGGAGAGATTATTTTATTAAACTACGTTATAAATTAAGACCAAATATTTTTTTGTTAAGTATTTTTAATATAATTTATTTGTATTTATCGACATCAAGGGTATCCCTTTCAATACCCGCACGTACATTGAAATATATGTGGAAAAAGTTGATTTGCACATAAAGCAAGTATCGAGTTGGTATTTGTTTTTGTTGATGTCTGTTTACATTTATTTGCTTCTGTTTGTGTGTGGCAACTATCACAACTATTACAACTATTAGAACCATTATTATTATTTTTATTATAAGTAGAATCTCCAACGTGTGTGCCAAGTAGGCGGGCTTTATTTTTGATGCCATGCGGCGTATACGTGATGTGTCAATGTGCAAACGTGCCAAAGGCGAAAGTTTGCCAAAGCTCTTTGACAATGTCAAGCATGAAATGTTGATCTATTTAAAAGTCAAAGGGCTCAAAAATATATGTTACTAATTTAGCCTGCGGTCTGTGTTCGTGCGTGTTTGAGCTTGGTTCTTGATTAGTTTTTGTCTAAATTGTTTGATTTGGTTTGCCAAAGGATGAAAATGCCTAAAAGCTGAATTTAATCATGTGACTTTTGCATTTTAATTTAGTTTTAAAATCTTGTTCAAATCAACGAGAGCGAAAAAAGTTTCTAATTGCGGCTGACCCGCGCTCAACTGACATATTTCGCAATTAATGCGCACGCAAGGCGACTGTGTCCGAGTTTTTAATCTCCTTTTACTCAACCGAATCCGAACCAAACCTCCTACTTTCTCACTTCTTTTCCTTGCTCTAATGAACAGCAACAATACAAGACCTTGAAAACGACTCGGAAGGGGGGTAAGCGGGGGGCTTGGAACGGCATGGAATGTGGAACAGCAACTCATTATAGCTGACAAAATATTTGTCAACTCATCAGGCGCTGCCGTTATCGCCATTGCTGCCGTGCGCCATATTTTTTTTTAATGTTTCCCA
Source organism: Scaptomyza flava (assembly GCA_030179655.1). Lineage (NCBI taxonomy): Eukaryota > Metazoa > Arthropoda > Insecta > Diptera > Drosophilidae > Scaptomyza > Scaptomyza flava. Next base: position 1,310,136 of record JARNME010000029.1, on the reverse strand, counting down.
ATGTTTGCGCCATCTTGTGTTTTTATTTTTAAGACTCGTTTATTTTATAGCTCTTTGTCTTTTGTGCGTTTTTTGTTTGCCATCTGTCATTGGGCGCAGTTTTTCCATTTTCTATACCCTATAAAAGGAAGGAACGAACGTGAGGAACGATAATTTCAAGTTTTAGCTTAATATTTTTCTTGAAAGGAACGTAAAATGAGAGTTTTTTATTTTTGAACATTTTTTTAGAGTTAGGATTACTAACTAACCTAACCTACAGAGTATCTTGAAGTATTTTTTTTCCATTTTGTTTTGTTTTTTTTTTAAGGCGGACAACCTTTTTAATTAGTCATGGCGGTGGGTTTAGCAAAGAAGAAAAAAAAATAAGGAAGAAAAAGCTGTCAAAAGTCAGACGTCGGCGAGCAACACAGATTTTTCATGTTGTTGTTGTTTTTTTCGCAGGGCGTCATAAGCCCGTCGAATAATTACTTAAATATTTCATAAGTTTAATTAACATTTCAGTAGAATAGCGGCTTGCAGCTGTAGCTTTGGTCAGGGCTTGAAGTGCAGGTCACAGGTCATTTCCGGCAACGGATGTCGAATTAAAACCAAAAAAAAACAAACTCAACTCATAATGATATTTTCGCTTTGACTGATGCTGGTGGCGATGGCTAATGAATACAAATATAATATAAGTAAAAAATAATTTATACATTTATTCGTAAATCTCGCTCTCGACGCGCCTAATTGAAATTTTTTTGCCCAGCAGCCAAACGCAATCCTTAGACCTTCATCCTATCACCCCTTTTTTCGGGTTGGGCATCAAAGTTAATGAGCTGCATTGATGGCGGATGGCCGAGGTCGAGTTTGTACTGGCCCAAGGGCGTTATTTAGATTTGGATATTTCGTGTTTTTGGGTTCAACGAGTTTATTAAATGGATCAAATTTTTTTTTTTTTTTGCCCCCCAGCACATTGAGGTTTTTCGCTTGAATCAGAGGTTCGAGGTTTTTGCGTTTTTGTGGGCTTTCCAGCTGATTCAGCAAATACCACATAAAATTCCTCTCAATGCGTGTGCGTGTGTGTGTGTGTGTGTGTGTGTGTAGAGGTCACTAGGTGCACATAAATCATGCAATATGGCTTAATAATTTGTACTAATTACTCTAGGGTCTAATTGGAAATAAAATCACAGCCGAACAATTTAAAAAGCAGTGTAAGTGAGTTGATTTTTGTTTATTAAAATATTCAACACACAAGGAAACTTGTTTGAGCATAAAAATACTCTCTATGAGTATTCAAAAATATTCAAAAACCAGTTTTCAATATATTTTTTAAATATTTATTTATGTATGTTTTCGTTTAGCTTTGACAAATAATTAAATCAAAGTCTTGGCTTCTTGTACTTTCTTCAGATGATTTTTTGCCTCATGAACTAATGTATGTTTGTTTGGCTTCCCAAGGTATTATTATTACTCGAGACCGAGACTCCAGCGGCCAACTAGCAATTCAACCGAAACTCTTGCTCCCTGCTCCCATCTCAACTCCAAACTCCTTTGCACTAAATCTACAATGTTTAACCCCAACCTGCTGTCACTTTAAATGTGATGCGCTTTGTTGCCTTTTGGATAACAAAACACCGTTACTTCCGGCTTCGTAAACTACTCTCTACTTATCCTGCCAACCCACACAGCTCCTGTCCACGTACACAATGTATATATATATATGATTTTGTGTGCTTTCTTTCATTCCTTTTTTTTAGTTTTTTGTTTAACATGGCTGATTTAAGCAGCTCTGACATTTGATGCCACTTTGCGAGTAGCAGCAGGACGAAAAATTAAAAAAAGCAGCAGCTAACAAAATGGTAAAATGTTTCACTCTGTTTGTGTGTGTTTGCTTGTTTATGTTTACTGAGGGTTACGCTGCTGCTGCTGCTGCTACTGGCAGTCATTCATAGACAGACTGACATATGGTTGGTGGCATGAGAGCGTGGCGCTGTTAGTGTGCCAGTTATGCTAGCTATAAATAGCTTCACCTGACTCTCTGCTGCCACTAGCCGGCAGCCACGTTAATAGTTTAAAAGTGAGTCCCTTTTGACAGCCGCCAGCCAGCCAGCCAGTCCGTTTTTCTATGCCTCGCTGCTCAGTGTGCTGGCCAATTTAATAGCAACAAAAAGGCCACTTAAATATGCAGCTAGAGCAGCCAAAGAGCATATGTTTTTGTAGTATGTATTTTGTTTATGCTTTTTGCGTCGAGTGCCAAACAAAAATTAAGTCAAGTTAGCGCGAAAAATGAAGAGAGAAAAACGCAAAACGAAAAATTCAATTTCAACTGCTGTTTTGCGTGTTTTTAGCTCTTGTTGTATTTATTTAGGGTATTGTTGCTTTGCACAATTTTGCGTTTTAAAAAGTGCTGTGTTGACTTTTTACATCTAAAACCATTTTTTTTACCTACCTAAGAAGGTTGCACCGAGGCGTTGAAGTTGATTTATTTAGTTATATTGTAACTTTCATGAACACCTAAAACTTAAACATTAATAGAAAAATACATAGGAAGTTGTAACTGTTAATCTGTTCTAACTCCCTTAAAGACTAACTGTAGCTTGAAAAAAATTCCTTAGAACTCCTGCCTTGTAGTGTATATAACATTCGGCTAACACGACTTATACTTTATTGTGTCATTGTTTATCTTCTTATTATCATTAAGTCCTCTTTACAGTCGAAAAGAAAGTAAAAAGTTGCTTTTGTTTTTATTTACTTCTGCTGATTTCACATTTTCTTTTGCTTTCCGGCTTTGCGGGCATTGCGTTACTTGCCCTAATCCCTTTATCTTTGAACTGAACTCAACACAGCTAATCTACATCCTTGTTTGGATTACGCTGATTGATTGTTCAGCAAACATATTTTGCTTTCCATTTAACCCCAAGAATATCCTTAAAAAAAATGTTGTGATACATTTTAAAATAAATAGCGCACAAATTTTATTTTATTAAAAATATTTAATACAAAATTGCATATAGAAACTTCAAATTAAAATATTTAAAAAAAAATCTCAGCACAACCAAAAAATAATTTATTAAAAAATACCAAAGTTTTACTGTCAAATATTAAATAATTCATAGCAGAGTAAATTTGCATTTGGCAAAGTTTGCATTTCACTTTACATAACTAAACCAAAGAATTTGAAAATTGTTGAAACAATTTAAGTTATTTTGTTATTTTTGTTTTGTTATGTCGGCTTGGAAAAAAAACACACACACACACACATAAATAAAATCAATGGAGTACAATGTAAACATATCAAATAAGTTGATAAAGTGCACTTAAAGCTTAAAACTTTGAAAGTGTTTGAGGAAAAATAGATTTTCACACACAAACACACACACTAAACTTATGTAATCTTTTAAAATGTACCGTAAGAAAGAGATTAAAATGCATTGGGGAAAATGCGTTTAATAAAATGCCTCTTGCATTCTGGGAAGAAGCCCAAGCCCAACAATCTATTACGTATACGCAACGAGTGCTTTGGCTGGCAGCATTTGTTGTGTCGGCAGGCTGTCGTCGACTGCCTGCTGGCAATATTAATTTTTCCACAAGCAACTTTATGATGCGTGACCAACGAGTATGTATGTGTGTGTGTGTTAGTATATCTTTCTCTTTCTATCCCTCTCTATCTCTCTCTCTCTTTTTACGATTCACTTGCAGCATTTACTTTTTTATGCATATATTTTTATTATTTATTTATAGAAGTTTTCTTGCCACACACACAAAACAACAACAAAAAAATGCCTTTCGTGTTTGCTCAAACTTGCAGTTGCTTTAAAATTCTAACAGTAAAAGCAGATTATTGCTTCCGCAATTTTTACAAAAGCAACAAACTTACAACCAACAAATCTCCATTGCCTCTCCCCTTCATTCCCTATCCTTTCCTTTGATGCCTTGTGCTTTCTCAGGCAGTGAAAAGTGCACTTAAATAAATCTGTTTTTCAAGAGCTAGCCAAAGCAGCAGTAAACCAATTATGGGAACACAAATTTTTACATCAAACATATCAGAAATTCACAAATTTTGTACACATCAATTTGCATGATACAAAAATGAAGGAAAACTATTTTAGTATTGATTATTTTTATTCAATTTTATTTTTCTGTAGAAAAACATGGTTTGAAAGCAATCAAATCAACTTGAAGTTGCAAGCAAGAGTTGCTATTGTTAATTACTGAAAATATGTTAAAGAAAATCAATTTTCTAGTAAAAGGTTCCTAAAAATAATGAATAGAAAACTATTGTTTGTGATTTTGTTCAATGTAATTAATTTGCAAAACTTCCTGTGAAGAGAAACAGTAGCCAAAAGTTGTAGAATATATCATAGTAAAAATGCTTATCAAAAACACTTTCGCAACTATTTTTCATGCTTTGAGAAACAAGTTCTAAAAGCTACTATTTGAACACACATTGCTTATTTGTTTAGAAATTTGAGAGCAAGTTTAATATTATACTCGGAGATTTAAAACTCTTTCGCAAAACTTTGTTTTAGCAAGAAATTAACAGTAAGCAAATAATATTAAACACCCTAAAAACAGCACAAAAGTTAAGTAAAGAAGAGAACTAAAAGTAAAAGTCCAATATTATTTGGCTTCAGTTGCAGTTGTTGCACTTTGTGCAATGTTGTGTGTGTGTTTATTCGGTGTGGGTGTTGGTGTGTGTAAGCAAGTAAAAGTTTTTCTTTTCTAATTTTTAAGCTCCTTGAGTGACATTCCACAAAGCTGAACTAAGCCATTTTATGTTATCAATGCTGTTTTCTGTTTAACACTTTGTCCGTTAACTCATTCGACAATTTAATTATGCTCATTAGAGCTGCCAAACGATGAAATTGTAATGCGTGCCACACACAATTTAATGCATGCCACGTTTCACTCATAAACCAAACAATTTACGACTTTGTGCTGCCACCGAGGCACGCGCACAATTTGTCAATCTATAAATTTTCGGTCATAATTAATGCGAGGCTTATTGGCATTTTATGTACTAAATATTACTGCCTCGCTCAATAAATATCAATAAGTATATAGTATCTTAGATTGTGTATTGTGCTTGATTGTTTGTAATTTTTGGTATTATTTTTCATTTGCAGTTACAAAATTTGTACGCATTGGTATTGCCGACAAGAACGACTCTCCGCCATATTTCGATAGATTTCTGTACGAGACTGAAATCGATGAAAATGCCGATTTGCAGAGCACAGTACTCACTGTCAACGCCAAGGATCACAATGAGTGTGAGTAGAAACACAAAACATTACATTTCCTATATATATATCCCTTTAATTATTTAAGGCGATTTGTCATTGTCGCTTTAGCTATTTTCTATGTTCTCCGGTTGGGTTTTCTTGTCTTGCCAATGAAATGTGTCAGCTAGTATATTGTGTTAAGCTCAGTTCATTTCATTGCGCTTAAGTAAAGCTTAGGCAATATTTGTTGCATAAATTAGACATTGCTTTAATCAGCTTTCGCTTTTAATTGTAAGTGCCGAAGGGCACTAGCAGGCTTCACTGTAATTGATATACATAAAATCATACTTGAATACAAATTGGGTGAAGCGTAAAATCGACTTAAGATGAAGCTTTATTAAATCGCTCCTAAAGCTATGCTACATTTATTTACAAGAAATTTATACCTTTAAGAAAAAATTATCTACGTTTCATTTGTTAGAAGCTTATAAGTAGTTAGTATAAACAATCGAAGGTCATTTTCATTTTGTAAATCCAAGATGATGACTTGCATCAACCATGTGGATGTCAGAGATGATCATCATAAACATAATGCCAGCAGTAGGAGCTTCTCTACATAAAGAATTGTTTTTGCAAATCATTGCGCATTAACTTTTTGACTCGTAGCATTTAGATGGCATATAAAAAATGTATTTATGTAAAATGCGTATAAACACATAAATAAAGGATGATATAAACATTTGGAAAATACCAATTTGGCAATTTCCATTTCGACATAAATATTTAAAGATGGCTTTGAATATTTTTCACATTCGAGCAGGCAAACACACAATAATATTTGGACGATTTCGTTTCGCGTTGGGTCATGATAAACATTTGTTTATATATATTAATACGCTCACAAAAGGCATGTGTGTGTGTGTGTGTGTGTGTAACCATTGTTAAAATATTATAGCTCATACGCCATGTACGCCAAATATTTACCAAATATTAACAAATAAATGCTCATTGAAGACAAAGATACATTGAACTAACACATTCGCCCTTGCCATGAATAAATCCATAAAATACAAAGACACAAGCATCTCCCCTCCCCCACCCCTTCGTCTCGTTCGATTTCTATCTATTGATACGCTATACGAAAACTATCATTGTAAATATTATGGCTCAGCCAAAAACAACAAGCATGTACATGTTCAATCGTAGTTTATTTGCGTTGGTTTGGGTTGGGGATGAGATTTGCAGTATCGCAACATTCAAAATCTCATTGAGAACGTTTAACAACTTTGATAGGGGAGTAAAACAGGAGTGAACCACAAGGCACACACACACACACATATATATAAAGGAGACACATGTCGGATTTCGTATAGCAACAACGCATGTGGAGCCAAATATCTTTCGTCCTGTTCTGTTTTCTGTTTGCTGTGCCTTTTGTGCTCGTCAATGTCGCCGTCATGACGACTGCGAAAAAAGCATTAACCCGAATTGGAAAAAGTTGGCGAAAAAAAAAGGAAAGGGTAAAAGGCAAGGTCGAGGAAAAGATGCTGAAGTAGTAGTCGTAGCAGCAGCAGCAGCCGTCATACAAATTGGAATGTATGTGTCTGTGAGAAACAGTGAATGTGTATGTGTGTGTGTGTGTATAGGATATACAAAACAATAAAAAGAATACGAGTTCAGCAACAGAACACATGAAAAACAAGCTAAAAATGCTTGACGTTAAGATTCCCTATATCAGAATAGCTAACTAATATGAAGTATCGATATTTATCGATAAATTTTAATCGAATGTTAAGAAACGACTTTAGAAAAGGCATATTTGATATAGTTTCTTATGATAAAATGATTGTAAGGTAGGGAAATTATTGTGCATGCTTATAAGAAAAGAAGATCAAACAGCTTCACATACACTAACCTAACCTAACTCAAACTCGCTTTTATTCATTTCCAATAGGTTCAGTTAAGGGCATATAAATTGTTGGCAAGCCCAAATGTTGTCTACTCATCGTCGTTGAAATCCATATCGCATATCGTTTGTGTAAAAGCAACGAGCGAACAACTCTTACAAATAATATATGAATGGCCCCAACGAAACACATACATACACACACACATATAAGTGAAATTGGGGGCCATGACAATCTTTTATGTGATTTCTTTTGCCTATTTTTCTAGTGCAAATGGCAGGGAATGCAATGCACAAAAATGAAGCTGTAAAAACTTTTGGTGATTCCATTCGAACCTCTCTTTCCCTCTCACTTCCCATTTTCTCTCTACCTCTCATTCTTTGGCCAGCTCAAATACAACATACGAAATTTATGAGCGCAAAAATTATTTATTATTCAAGTATTTGAGACTTGAAACTGTTTTCAACATGCTAGCAACTTCTCTTTGACAGCGTGTGTGTGTGTGTAATATTCTTAAAGTTTTGAACGTAGTTTTGCAATGCTTAATGGAATTTAGTTTAAACTTTAACTCAAGCTATTGTTGCTTTAAGTGCGCTAAGTAATACTTTTTTTAGCAGTTTACTGTACTTTTCTTTCTTATTTTTTGCTGACGGTGGCAGACCATTAAATGACTTTCCATTATCATCTCAAGTTCTGGAGCCGTCATAAAGTATTTTAGCGTCGAAATACAATTTATACAATAGACCGGGGCGGTCAGGCATTGAAAGCAAAGCGTTCAGTCAATGGGCCACTGCAACGAGCAATAAAACAACAAAACCATTTTGCCACCAAGACGAACCCAGACATAGTAGACAAAGCACTCAAATAAAGTAAGGTCAAAGCAATGAAGCGCATAGTACTCGCCGCAGTACAGCAAACCAGAAACAATACGAACCAGCGAGCTTTATTATGCTTTTTTTATGTTTATACATATATAAATTTTACATTTTAAACTGACTTTTCATGCTAAATAAGTGTGGCATAAAAAAACAGCAGCAACAACGCAAGAAAACGAAAGAATGGCAAAGGCAGCAGCTGTGTGTTGAAGCAAATAAAAACGGGGAAGCAATTTTCCAGGGTTTCTCTGTCTCTGTTTGTGTGTGGGTGTGTGTGTATATTAATTTATTATCATTATCAGTGATTTTAAAATGGCGTCGTGACATTGTAAATTATAAATGCCGCTGTCGTTCCAAGTATCACACACACACTGTGAGAGACTGGGGACTACTTAACGCCCGCCAAGTAAGGCTTGGCTTGTAATTTGTGGCAGCCAACGAAAGGAAAGGCGAAGGAGCAAACTGTTCTTGACATTTGCCCTTCTTAAAGTGCACCATGTTTATATATTTTTTTTATATACATATATGAGAAGCTGCCGGAAGTCAAGCTAGTAAAATATAATGGAAAAATGCCTTAATTATATTGCGAGGGTTGCTTAGCAAATGTTGTTAATAATAATCGAGTACTTATAGCTAAGAAACGATTGAAAATTTGAACAAACTGGTATAAGACCTATTTGTTGTTAACTGTTTAACTAAATAATCTGCTTTACCAAACTTTGTTGCCTTAAAATAATTACTTATGTAACTGCTTCTTGTATATATAAAACTTCAGAATAACGAAATATTAGCAATTTTCTCTATGACGACGTTTTTCCATGTCTCCTTGAGCTTCGTTTCGTGGTAGTTCGAGAGTGACTAAGTTTTCACACACTTGCTACAAATCCATAATAACCCCAAATCACAATCTAACACGTCTTATAAGCAAATTAACATATTCCCCTTCCATCTCAACTTCGAATGTTTTATGTTAATGTTAAGCTACCCGCGTTAAATTCTTTTATATGCTTACATGCTTTAATTGAGCAGAAAGCTGTAAAGTTAACACACGCACACCCACACACATGCTTCTAATGTGCGCTCAACATTGGAACCTCAAATGTCTCCTACATTGCAACTCCCTCCCCCACCAATCCTCAACTACTTGACTGCGGGTTAAGCGATTTACGCGTCGCTAATTTCCGCTAATGTTTGTCATTTTACATTTTTGCATAAGTGAACTGGCAAAATGCTACTTTTGCCTTCTACATCGTCTTCTTCTTCTTCTTATTTGCATAGACACGCCCCTAAACGCCGCCCAAAAACGTGCGTGTGTCGCGCACATGTGTGAAGTTTTCTTGTTGTTGCTTTTCGTATCGCCTGCCAACAACACTTTCCTTGCAAGCTGTTTAATTATTTAATAAGTAAATTATACGCCATGTGGCGCAGAGGCATCAACCACGCCCAAGCTCTCACTTTGCTCTTGTAAATGTTTTTAATGAACTTAATTATGTTGCTTTTGGCGTTTTTGCTTTTTGCCATCGACTTTGATCTTTCACTTGAGCATTTCTTGGCACAAATAAGAAAAGTTGTGAAAAGTATTTGGCTCGTTGATTATTATTACGATTTAATTGGACACAAAACTAATTTATTGAATAAACGAAAAAGGCAAATAAATTTTGCACGCAATCGAAAACAAACTTTTAAGTGTGAAAATAATTCAGATTTTCTCTTTAATAGTCATATTTAATCAAATGTCAGTTGAAACTATCTAAAATGGAAATCAATTTAATTTAGATAAATATCCAAAAAGAGCTTCTAAAATTGAAAAATATATAAACATATGTTTGCATGTTTGATCCTTTCTTTAATAAAATAAATCAAACTCAGAGCAAGGACAACGCACAGAGCTTTTAATTATGCACATGCCAACCCCCTTGCTATATTGCGCATACGCCGTGTATGAGGTGTGAACATCTATTTAAGTTTTAATGATATCACAAAACTTTGGAGAAACTACTTTAAAGAAAAGAACTCGCTTAAGTTGTGAATAATTTGCTTAAAGTCATCTTCTTCTTTTCTTTTCTTTTCTTCTCAACTTTTAGCGACGAATATTCGATACCAGATCACAGGCGGTAACATAGGCAATGCCTTTGCCGTACAAAATACCACAGGCGTCATCTACGTGGCCAGTCCGCTTGACTATGAAACGCGGCCAAGGGTAAGTACTTGTCCTTGTATACAAATGAGATACATTATATACATATACATACTTATCTACCCTTAACCCTTGTCAGATGACACACACACACACATCAGAGACAGCTTTGCTGACACAGTCGAAAAGCCTACTCACACGTCTAGCCTTAAGTTTCAGTTGTTTCTGTTTCTTTTCTTCATTTCTTTCAACCACATCTTGCAGCATGTATTATTTTTTTTTTTGTTTTTTCGTGTCTCTTAACTCTTGGTTGTGCATGCATAATGCATGTATAAATATTTTTGTTGTTGTTTGTTGCCTTGGTGAATGACATGTGAAAAAATATGCAAAACTATGCAAAACTGGCAGGCCAACAACTTTTCGATGATGACGAAAACCAAAAAAAAAAACTATATATATATGCGCACATGCAAATAAACACACACACACATAGCGTATGTGTGTGTTTGTGGCAAAATCATAAAAAGTCGTCTCGACTCAATGTTCAGATCTACATCTGTTGGCACATTTGCTATTGCAAATTTTTTAACATGTTTGCAGGCGGCTCACAAATTGTAAAAATGTTTGTGCTTCTTTCATTCTGCTCTGCTGATACCGTTGGAATCCATGTAGCTGTCAATGGGCCATTGTGCAACAAGCAGCAACAATGTCACCAAAACATGTGTTGCCATTTTTTTGTCCGCCTTTTGTTTTATTCTCGATTTGTTGGGCAAAAGTTTTCATCTGGTATTTTTATATCAAAAAATATATTTTTAGCATCTAAAATAAATTAAATTAATTTTGTTGGCTGCAGCTTGTTGGCACTTTAACTTTAATTGAATTTAATAAATTCACGTTTTTGTTTTCAGTATGAGTTGCGTTTGGAGGCAACACGAAATCGCAAGAACAACTATACCACCGTTGTCATCAATGTTCGCGATGTTAACGATAATCCACCTGTTTTCGATCGTCAAACATATCGCACACAAATCACCGAAGAAGATGATCGCAATTTGCCCAAACGCATTTTACAGGTGAGCACTATTGAGAAAGTGATTTTGATTTATTCCTCTGTAATCTCAGTTAAGGAAAAAAAAAAGGAAAGATATCGTTAACAACTCGAAATCATCGATGCAAAAGTCTCTCTCTATATATCAACTTTACCTCTTTGCAATGCTTGTTTGCCCCATATTTTAAATCCTGTACTTAATCAATACATAATATATTTTTAAATATTGCTCCAATTTCCGAACACACACAAAGAGAGATCTACTTTTCGGTAGCTTTTTGCTGTTGCTATCATTATTTTTCCATTTCACATTTATTATCGGCTGCTTGCTCTTACGCAATTTAAATATTGACAGCAACCACAGCAGCCAAGAACAATATACACGCAATTTGCATAAAAATCCAATGCTCAAAAAACAACTATAGGAGAAAGCAAAAAGAGAAGCAAACCAGGGCCACCAAACAAACCAAATCCAACCAAGCAAGAGGTTCAAGCCTCGGAGATCTGGCCAGATCTGCGACAGGCCCTGGCAGCATGTAAAGTGGCCAACAGCGCGATTCAGTGGGCCGCACAGTTTGGCCGTAAATACAAAATAAATACTCATTCATTAATAATAACGTGATAGTTGCGCAATGCTCTTACATGAAATATATGTATGTGCATTGACATATATAAATGTAAATTCGCATATGTATGTGTGTGAAGTCTGTGGCAGCGACTTTTATTTAAGCCATAATTTACAACAATCAACAGCATGATAAAGACAGAGAGGGAGCGAAATAACAATCTGTGTTCGTACGCATGCCAAAAGGCTAAATGCTCTTCTTCACATTTTTCATTAAAAACTCGACTCGAAAGCGAACAAGCTATAAAAACGAAATGAGACATAAATAAGAGAAATACCTTTGTAATAATATTGTCTACACAGACAATTTACTGGCTTAACTGCTTAGTATGAAATAATTCCAAGAAAATAAAAAATGAGAAAGTAATAAAAACAAAGACATTAAATATCAGCATTAAGACAAGTACAAAGAAGAGTTAAGAATCAACATTAAAAAAGTTTTTTTTTGCTTTGACAAAGCATTAAAATCAAGAATATTTTCAAGTTTAAGCAATAAAATTGCCGTTTGAGTCATGGAAATGTTATTTTTTTTAAACATATTTTGCACAGAATTTTGAGTTCAGTTAGCGAGCTCCTCAAACTTATAGCCAATAGGGTATTAACGATGTCCTGCTATGCAGATAGTTTCGTGTTGAAAAATATATAAATTTAAATTGCACAGCGCCGTGGCGACTGCAATGGCGTCCAGTCAGTCAACAACAACAACGCCAACACCACTAACCGTAATGGCAACGAGCGTTTTTAATTACACATTTATACTTAAGTAAAGAAAAACGAAAATGAGGGAAGAAAGAAAAATAATAATGGAAAATTGATGCGGCGCCAAGTGCATCCATTGAATGCCAGCGATAATCGACATTTCAGATACGCATATATATGTATGTGTGTAAGTGAACGGTTGTATATTTGTTTGTATGTATATAAAGTTGAGAGCTAAAAGCATTGCCTTCATTTCTGTCTTCGACACCTTTGACCAAATTGATTTTAGTGGCCGATGCAAAAATGAAATGCAAATATTCGTTTTTCGTTTTTATGCGCGAGGCATTTTAAATGATGTATGCCACAATCTGTGTGTGTGTGTGTGTGTCTTGTTGAAAGGACAATGGCGGCGTGTACAGGACTCGCGAAGAAGGAGAAGCACGTTGACAATAATAATGGCACGTAGACAACTCTTTTGTCATATGAAATTGTTCGAAACATTTAACGCAAATTGTCGCATTGTAAATGGCAGGCAGGCAGCCCATGGGCGTGGCACTCAAACGATTGCCACTCCTAACTTCCCAACATTCTCCTACAAACTTATTCTTGTTAGCTTAAATGGTTTTTATGCTTTTGGTTTCTTGTTAACTGTTATGTATACCACATTGTTAATGCATTCTAACTTTAGCAGCTGGGTTTTGTTGTCAATGCAATACCATGTGAAGCCATTTAATTGCTCTAATTGGCTTACCAAATGTTTGATAACTGCCATATCCTTCAATACACAAGCGGGAAGAGAAGAAGTACAAGTGTAAGAAATGGAAACAATAGCTGTGACAGGGACTTAACTCTATTGATATAGTTCTGTAACAATGTGTATATACTTTTTGTAGCATTTGTGCTTTGAGGTTTTGTGATATGTGCATTCACGCTGAGTATGCAAGTAAATATTATCAAGACAATGTATATATGGCATACAAAGAGAACTTAACAATATCAGTCGTAAAAAGGATAAAAGATTTAACTAATTTATGGCTCTAATGACTGAGAGTATTATTATAGGCAACAAAAGCAGACACAGACTGCAGTAAAGTAATTAACACCATTTTGGATAGTTGTTTTTTGTGTTGTAAATTTTGTTCATGCCTAAAAGTAGGCACCGAACAAGGAGCTGCCGTCTAAGTATGAATGTTAAGTCGAAATATAAAGTAAAGAAATTAAAATACTTCTATAAGAAATAATAACAATGAATATATTTTAGCCAGTAAAAACTAGTTTAATACTTATTTCCAAATAATATCTAAACTTGTGAAATCGAAAGCAACAAATTCAATCTATCCACTTTAAGCTCCCATTAATTGGCCCAAACATATAGTAGAACCCTTAACTTAAACACACAGCGATTTCCATTTACTTATAGCTATTTTACCAAATATGCCACAGATGCTTATCCAAAATAATAATTTCACAAACATATTAAGCAAATTTGCTTACATTTTAGTTTCCATCATACGAAAAACAAAGAAAACAGCTTTCGACGATAAAATATTCCAAAGCCAGACAACGAAACAGCCCTAAACACAGATTTCATTTAGTGGCCACAAAAAAATAAATAAACAAAGAAACAGAAAAACAAAAAAACAATCGAAATGGACAAGCCATGAAGAAGAAGAAGAAAAATGAAGATAAGGCAAATACCGCAAGCCGATAGAATAATTACATAAATCTCAGATCATTCGGCGTTATATTAGCATTTTTCACTAAACAATATAATAATAAAATAAAAATACAAAATCGAAGCATATATTCACAAGCAATCTGGCATGCAACGAAAAGTAGAAAAAAGTATATTAATAATGCCAGCAGGCGGTACACGCCATGCTCCTTTAAAAAGAGATTTTTTTACCCCCAACGCCCAAGGCCCGCCCATCGATAAGAATAAGAAAGCAAACGCGCATTTTGCTTCCTCTTTTGGCATGCTCTTTATTGGACATTTAAAGGTTTTTTGCTTATTTGCATATTTGATTTATAGACCGAATATTGTAAGTAAGTTCCAGAATGGCCAACCAATGGCTTAACAGTTGACCCCTCCCCCGTGGCACCATTTTTTCTATCTACAACTCATTGTAATGCAGTTCTTCTTTTGTATCTGAATTTCCTTTTCACTTACTTACTATCTCTCTCTGTTTGCTTTCGTTTGTTGTTACAGGTTACAGCTACGGACGGCGATGTAGATAGACCAATAAACATTGTATATTTCCTTACCGGCCAGGGCATCGACCCGGATAATACAGCAAATAGTAAATTTGATATAAATCGCACAACGGGCGATATTTTTGTACTCAAGGTAAGTAAGTGGCACTCAATATATTTTCAAGCTGATTTCCTGCCTCACCATTAAATCCCAAACCCCAAACCCCATAATGAATGCACGTTAAATTCCCCAACTGACGATGAAAGCATAAAAATCACCTCATCACGCAGACACACACCACTGCCAACGCCACTGAACCGCCCCGCTGGTTCCTACCTTACCAGTGTGTTAACCGTGCAAATGGCGAACGTCATAACTTTGTTTTTGTTGGCGCCCACCTGCAGTGGCTCAGCTTTATGATTGCCAACCGGCTTTGATGGTCATAGTGTGGGTAGAGGGGTGAAGAGTACAAAATGCTTGCGGGGACAGCTGTTGGCAGTTTACAATTGGGCCAACAGTTTAAACACACAATGCGCACAGTTTACACTGTGTGTGACGAGTGAACAGTTTAAGAACAAAAATAAAATATACTCAGACACTTTTAAATACACTGACAAATTTAAAAACTCATGACTTGAAGGTGTTAAATAATAATATAATAAACAATTATAGAACACAAATTTAAATCCGCATATATTATTCCTATTTGTAAAAACATTTAATCTATCTAACTGTAATTTTTTAACTCCATTAAAGACAAGTGATAAGCCAGATGTATTTAGTTTAAATGCACTGAACAATTTGACAGCTGACGCAGCTTTTAAATCTACTCTCACACTAGAAAAATATTTTCAATACTTGACATTTTTCGACTGCTTTTGATTGTTAACAAAAAAAAAACATGCGCGCCTGTGTGTGTGAATTGTAAAGCTTTACACGCGCCCCGGTGGCGTATGATTAATTTAAAACTGTGTCAAACCGCACAATCTCACATACTATCACTCTCTCACACACACACACACAATCGTAGAGAAACAAAAAATAGACATTTGCTAGTGTAAAAAAAATAATAAAAAAAAAAGTATTGTAAGCATTTGATGCGAGTCTACATGAACTCCAATTAATTTCAGACAAAGTCCATAAAAACAACCAGTCAAATGGTAGTGCCAACGACCACGCCCCCTCCCCCACCCACCATGGTCCCTTTGCACCACCCACTTACTGCATCAAATGTTCGAATGTTGCTGCTGCTGTTGCTGCTGTCGGCATGCTTTATTTGTTTTATTGTTTTAGGAGCTCTCATTCTCTTCATCTCACTGTGTCTGTGCGCGTATGCAAAGGGTTTGTGGCTGGGGGGTAAAGGGTTTTTTTCAGGGTATGTTGGGGTGGGGGAGTGTGTGGGAGGCATGGGTTGGGTAACGACAGCATGTGGCATTTGTGGTTTTGACGCTCTACAAGCAACCACATGTAAATGACATTCGTCGTTCGTTATTGGTTGCGTGGTTGCCTCGCATAAAATTGTATATAAAATGGTTAAGAGGGGAGTATCGAAAAGAGAAGGGAGGGGTGTTAGGATAGCTAGTCACTGAGTTTAGAGAGAACGAACACTCCAACAAAGCGACAGCTGCGACGCGCTATTTAATTTGTAATTGCTATTGCTATGCGTGTCACATGCCACATGAATTGTGAAATTTTGAAAATCGTTGAAATGATGGTGAAATGGCGGAAATTTGCTGCCAACTTTAATTGAGCGAATGCCATTTACAGCAATTTAATACATTTTTTGTTATTGAAATTCCGGATTTTCATTGAAGTCAAGCATTTTTTATTGGCTTTTTGTGCGTATTTTGTTAAAATCACTTTCAATGGACACTTAAAGTTTTAAAGGCTTAAAGCTCATTAAAATCTTCCTTCTTATTGAAAGCTAATAATTGCTATCCAACACAGAGATATGTAATAAATATAGTCTGGGCTTTACTATTCTTAACTCAAAGCTGGATTTTAATTTGCATTCCAAATCGCTAAGCCTGTGTATCTAAAATGAATATGTAATTGAAACAGAGGGGACTTAATCCACCTGGCCAGAAACCATTTACCCAATGTGTCGAATAAGCAATATTTAAGCTGAATTTAAATAGGATCACAGTTAAGCACACACACATACAGAAGGGAAGAAGTGAGCAAGGAGCAGGCAAAATTTCATTTGATTTGATGGCTTTTATTTAGTCATCGTTCCGGCTGCTTGTCCGTTCGTCCATTCTGGCATTCTAGCATTCTTGGCGATTTCGATTGGGGATAACTCATTTAATGAGAGAGAAATCCAATATGAGCTCAACCACAAACACGTCAACAACAACAGCAACAACAATAGCAAACAGTAAACAGAACTAGCTAACGTTCTTGCTTCGTCCTTTCGATGGGACCTGTAGCTGACAATGAGAATTGCCAGATATATATATATATATATATTCATGTACATATATAAGTTTCTGTCTGCAGCAATTTGCCTTCCTTCCTTCCTTCCTGGCATAAAATAATTTGCAAACAAACAAGCCAAACAGCTGGCAAATCAAACGTTTGATTGACTTTCTCCTTTATTTGTCTCTCTTTCTCTTTTGCACTTAGCCCTTGGACCGAGATCAGCCCAATGGTCGGCCGCAATGGCGCTTCACCGTATTTGCTCAAGATGAGGGCGGTGAGGGTCTTGTCGGCTATGCGGACATCCAAGTTAATCTGAAGGACATCAATGACAATGCGCCACAGTTTCCGCTGGGCGTCTACTTTGGCAATGTTACCGAGAACGGCACCGCCGGCAGCCCTGTGATGACAATGTCTGCCATTGACTATGACGATCCCAACGAGAGCACTAATGCCCGGCTAATCTACTCAATCGAAAAGAATGTCATCGAGGAGGAAACGGGCGCGCCCATCTTTGAAATTGAGCCCGAAACGGGCCACATTAAGACAGCCGTTTGCTGTCTCGACCGTGAACGTACACCGGACTATTCCATTCAGGTGGTCGCAATGGATGGTGGTGGCTTGAAGGGTGAGTATTCAATTGAATCAACTGCTCAACTTGTCATTTACATAACTCGATGTACTCTGCATTTTGAATAGGGGAAAAAAGTAGAAGAGTTTGCTAGAAAGTAGACAAGTCTTATTGCACTGAAAACTATTAGATAGAGAATTGCTAAGTCTTTTTCCGGACGATTCCATTCAGGTGGTCGCAATCGATGGTGGTGGCCTTAGGAGCGAGTATTTAATTGAGTCAACTGTCATTTACAAAACCCGATGTACTCTGTATTTTGAATGGGGGAAAAGCAGAAGGGTTTGCTAGGAACTAGACCAGGGAAACTATTACTTAGTCGCTTTCCAACACTGATCATATCAAACTTCTCTTTTTGTCTCACACAGGCACTGGAACCGCCTCTATACGCGTCAAGGACCTTAACGATATGCCGCCACAATTTACGAAAGATGAATGGCTTACGGAGGTGGATGAAACAAATGGTACTTATATACCCGAAACACCCATACTAACCGTAACCGTACAGGATGAGGATGAAACAAATAGCTTTCAGTACAAGGTGGTGGCGAATAGTGGCTTTGGTGCGGAGAAGTTTTTAATGGTGAGGAATGCAGATGGCACCGGATCATTGAAGATTATACAGCCACTGGACTATGAGGATCCGTTGCAGAGCAGCGGTTTTCGCTTTCGCATACAAGTGAATGACAAAGGGGAGGATGGTGCAGATAATGGAGCAAGTGATAAATATCATGTTGCCTATTCCTGGGTGGTGGTCAAGTTGAGGGACATTAATGATAATGTGCCGCGATTCGAACGAGATCACATTGAGGTTTCGATCTATGAGGATACCAAAGTTGGCACTGTTCTCGAACAGTTTCGAGCGAGTGATGCAGATCAGGGCGGACATTCGAAAGTCTCCTACAAAATCATTCGGGCCAGCAATCGTCGCAGGCAATTCGCCATCAGCGAAAAGGGAGCAATCAGTATACAAAGGCCATTGGATCGAGAGTCTGCGGATCGTCACAATGTACAGATCGTGGCCAGTGATGATGGCAATCCTTCGCGCACAGCCACAGCCACACTCACAGTCATTGTCAAGGATGTGAATGACAATGCACCAACGCTGGCACAAGACTACAAGCCAACTCTGCCAGAGAATGTTTCGCCGCGCAAAATAATCGAAGTGGCAGCCAAAGATATCGATGATCGACAGCGTGGCAATGGTGGACCCTTTAGTTTTCGACTCGATCCATTGGCCAGCGATGAGATACGAGCGGGTTTCAAAGTCGAATATGATCGCAGTAAGTACATAGTGTTTGCCTACGCTTCATAAGCTATCATTACGCGAAAAAATTAGAATACTAAGTCTTACCGTTTGGGCTGTGCTTTGATAGCAATCAGTCAGTCAGTTGTCCAAGTTCATGAACTTATTTTGCACATAAAACTTCAACTTAATTGTTGACAACAACCCAAGTTTCAATCACTTTACAAGCAATACAGTTGAAACTTTGACCAAATTTGATTCTGTGCTCAGCCGCAAGTCAATTTGCGTTTATAATCAATCGCAATTCTTTGCAAACTACTACTACCAGCTCCGACTTCGAACTAATCTGGTGCAGAGAGTTTACTATCAAAAAGCCGCACTGCAATTGGTAACCAATTGTAGAAAGCGCACTTGGTGCTTCATTCAGTTGAGTTGCGTTGCGTTTACTCCATTCACAATCAAAATCAAACGCTAAGCCAAAGTGTGTTTGCATAGTAATGGTGATTGAATTATGCCAGACAGACATAGCCAGAGAGGAGGAAAGACAGACAATCAGCATCATCAGCATTGTTTGAGCACTGAGTTAGTTACCAAAAAGTCAAAGAAGAAATAAAGAGAGAGAGAGAGAGAGACGAAAAGAATAGTTGAAGTTTTGTAAGATGTCCTGTAACCCAAAATGGTGACAGATACATAGACAAATAGAACAGTTAGATAGATTCAACTCCTCCTCACTCCTCTTACAAAATAGGGCAGCAAAAATTGGGAATAGCTGGCAACGCCTTCGGGCCAGTTTTCTGTTGTCGACATTCAAAATGGTTGCGAACTGGGCTTTGTGTTGCCACTGTGAATTCATTTGTTTTTTTCTCTTGGGCGAAATCAAATTGGTCTTCACAGCCTTTTGAGAGGAAATCAAGGGAAACTGTCGCAAAAACAGCAAAAATAACCGATTAATAAAAAGAGAGCACTGCCAAAAAATCGAAAAAGGCGAATGAAAAAGGAATCTGAGGTGTCACTTGAATACAAACCTGCTATTGACAAGCTGTGCGTTTTTCAATTCTCTCTTCCTTTTTTTTTTTTTGCAATTTTCTTTACCTCTGTGTAGTATCCCAATTCGCTGTTTGTGTTTCGGAGCACAGGATAACATTTTGTCCTTTGAATCTGCTTTTATTTTTTATTGTGCAGACGGGCGTGTTGGCATTTCAAGTCTCTGTTGCCGCAAATAAATAATTTATTTCAAAAGCCGATTAAAATAGTTTCCAATAAATAATTGGGTCTGTGTATCCCCAAAATAGAACCGCCATTAATTTGCATAGCTAATTATCTAAATTAGTTGTGTAATTAGTAAATATAAATTTAAAAAAAAAAAAAATCGCAATATAAATATCAGGTAGCTTGGCCAGCTATAAATTGTTAATCAAACTAATGCATTTAACATAATAATTCAAAAAATATATGTGCTTTACATATGTTCAATTCGATTTGCAAAATGCGTCATTAATTATGCCGAAAAAAAATAGACTTTGTTGCATTATGTATTTTAATATATTGATTGCATTCGCATATTGATAGCCGCATTAAAATACGAATAATCAAGAGAGCAAAATATCATGAAAAATGCAAATGATTGTAGAAATATGTAATTTACTATGCTGTTAATTTTGAGTTAATACATTTCCATATGAACAACTATTTGGATGAGTTTTTAATATTCAAATTAAATTAAGAAATTAACATACAACAATATTTAATGGTTAGGCAACTTTCAACCAAACATTTCAAACAAGCCAACAAATCTATTCTTCCGCAAATCTCAATTAGGGGGCGACAATGGCAACGGTGTGGCTATCATTTCCTCGCTGCGTCCCTTTGACCGTGAACAACAGAAATCCTATGACATTCCCATCGAGATAAAGGATAACGGCGCGCCGGCAATGACAGGCACCAGCACATTGACTGTGACAATTGGCGATGTCAATGACAACAAAATGCAGCCGGGCAGCAAGTCGGTTCTTGTCTATAACTATCAAGGCCAATCGCAGGACACACCAATCGGACGGGTATACGTCAATGATCCGGACGACTGGGATGTCCCTGACAAAAAGTACTACTGGGAGGCCCAGGAGCATCAACGTTTCAAACTGGATACGGACACAGGCATTCTGACAATGCGGTCGGGCACACGACGTGGTCGCTATCAGCTGCGCTTTAAGGTATGTTTGAAATAGCTATCGGAATTTTGTCGGTAATCGAACATTTTTTTTAGATTTAATCTATTCTTGACATATTCGCTTTGTAAATAACTTTGTGTACCACCTTTCTTTTTAATCAATTCATCGCCTATTTATCGATTACCAACTGTTCATAACCCATTATTTATCGACGTCTTTCTGTCTTCATTCATTTAACTATCGACCTTCCACAACAACAAAGTATTCAATTCTATATTACATCTTTTAACCATCTCTTTTCTAGGTTTACGATCGAGAACACGGCCAAGAGGACATACCAGCGAATCTGAGCGTCATGGTACGCGACATTACATCCGAGGCTGTGCAGCAGGCGGGTTCAATGCGCTTGGCGCACATAACCGACGAAGACTTTGTCCGCACGTGGAATCCATTGAAGCAACAAGTGGAACCCTCTAAGCTGGAACGGTTTCGCAACAAGTTGGCCGAACTGCTCTACACAGATCGCGATAATGTTGATGTGTTTAGTGTGCAGTTGCGAGCACAAACACCTTATCCGCTGACCGATGTACACTTTGCCGCCAGATCAGCGACCCAACAGCCATACTTCAAGGCGGTACGTCTCAATGGTGTTGTGCAAATGCATCGCGAAGAGATTGAAAAGGAGGTTGGCCTCAACATAACTATGGTACACATTGATGAATGTATGCACGAGGGTCGTGGCAAATGTCCAAGTGGCTCCTGCAGCTCACGCACCGAAGTGGGCAAACGACCTTATACAGTGAGTGTGAATCGTACAGCACTTGTTGGAGTACGCCTGGAATTAAGCGCTCAATGCGTTTGTCGTGCTCGAAACTTTACCGAACAGGATCACAATTGTCGCTCGCATCACTGTTACAACGGCGGACGTTGTGTGGAGACGAGGAATGGACCTCGTTGCGTTGCCTGCCCGGTTGGGTATGGAGGACCTCGTTGCCAGCAATCGACGAGAAGTTTTCGAGGCAACGGTTGGGCCTGGTATCCACCTCTACAGTTATGTGGTGAATCTCACTTGAGTCTGGAGTTTATCACACGTGAAGCCGACGGTCTTATACTCTATAACGGTCCCATTGTACCACCCAAAGTGGGTGAACCGGTTATCAGTGACTTTATAGCCATTGAGCTGGAACAGGGCTATCCACGTCTGCTCATCGACTTTGGCTCTGGCACGCTGGAGTTGCGTGTTAAGACCAAAAAGACTTTAGATGATGGCATCTGGCATCGTCTGGATGTCTTCTGGGATGCGGAAAATGTACGCCTTGTTGTGGACTTTTGCCGTACCGCTCTGGTCTCTGAGCTGGAGGATGGCAGTGCACCCGAGTTCGATGACAATGCGTGTCAGGCACGTGGACAAATACCACCGTTTGCCGAGACATTGAATCTCAATCAACCGTTGCAGCTAGGCGGATTGTACAGGCAACACTTTGACCAAACGTTATATAATTGGCAATATGCCTTCAGCTCGAAAGGTTTCGATGGCTGCATACGCAATGTGGTGCACAATTCCGAGCATTATGACCTAGCATTTCCCGCTCTGGCACGCAACAGTTTTCCCGCCTGTCCGCAAACCGATGAGGTTTGTCTCAAAACCGAGCATACAGCCCGATGTTGGGAGCATGGCAATTGTGTGGCAAGTCTGGTGCAGGCCAAGTGTCATTGCCAACCGGGTTGGATGGGTGCTGGATGCAATGTGCCCACTGTGCCGACAACCTTCAAGTCACAGAGTTATGTGAAGTTTGCATTGAGTTTCGAACCGGATCGTTTTAGCACACAGTTACAATTGAGATTTCGCACCCGTGAAAAGGGCGGTGAACTGTTTCGTGTTAGCGATCAACATCAGAGGGAATATGCCATATTGGAGTTGAGACGCGGTCAACTACAGTTTCGATTTAATCTCAATTCGTTGCGCAATGAGGAACAGTTGCTGGCATTGACAGCCATCGCTGTGAATGATGGGCAATGGCATGTGGTGCGGATTAGTCGTTACGGTTCGGCAGCGATTATGGAACTTGATGGTGGCGAATCGAGGCGTTACAACGAATCGTTTCACTACCAAGGACATCAATGGCTGAGCATTGATAAGCAGGAGGGCGTCTATGCGGGCGGCAAGGCTGAGTATACGGGCGTTAAAACGTTTGAGGTGCAATCGGACTTTCAAAGGAGCTGCCTCGATGACATCAGGTAGGAGGCAGTCAAAAGCCCATCCACACTTCATTCACCATGTTTGCTAATTATGCGCATTCCAATTTCTTTGTTACATGTTACACACACACACACAAAAGACTGGATGGAAAACATTTGCCACTACCACCAGCTATGAATGGAACCCAATGGGGCCAAGCGACTATGGCAAGAAATGTTGAACGTAATTGCCCCTCGAATCGTCCATGCTCCAATGTTATCTGCCCGGATCCCTTTGATTGTGTCGATTTGTGGAATGAATACGAATGCACGTAAGTACAACCTCACTGTCTCCTCATCTCTCTCTCTTTCTCTCTCCAAATGCTTTGTTCGAATGCATTTTCGGGCAACATATAACAAAACTAGTACCTTTATACACAACTGCCAAATGCCAGTTTTCAAAAAGTGTGTAGGTTAAAGAACTCTTTCCTTTCTCCCCCAAAATAATGCACACAATGAACAATTCCATTTTTGACCAACACTTTGGAATGTTTGATGGGCAGGCAATTATGCATTGCTTTATTTGAAGCCAATTTCAAGTTTACTTTGATTTATGTACAAAAATCTGCATAGTTCACTTTATGTTTCTTTGATTAAAGCCATAACAACGTTGCTTTTTGATGTAGATAAATAGTCCAAATTTTTGTATCAGGCATTTAGCAAGATAAAATGGGAAAATATTATTTTACTTACCTTCAGTTACTAACATCAAATTGGCTAACAGACTTTCAACTTTCAGCTTTTATTAAGATGAATCCTGTTTATGGGAATTAGGTTTGTTGTTTCAACGAGCAAGCTAAAATAGGTAGAAAAAATACGATCTTATTAGCTTTAATACCTTTAAATTTCACACATCAAAAATTTAAGCATTTAACAACTGCCTTAAACCCAAATTTACCTTTATACGAATGTTTTTATTTGCATTTCAATTGCAGCACTAAGCAACCCCTCTTTTTTGTTCGCCCCTAAGGAAAGGCAAACACATTCACACGTTATGTGTGAGACGAACTCACATCATTTCTACATTAACTGTAGCATAAACTTGAACCTCTCTCTCTTTTTCCCACTCTGCCCCCGTTTGTAGAGGATATTGCAGTGTTGTCCTTGTATATTTTTCTACATTCAGTTGCGTCTCTGCTTTCGTTGCTGGGCAAACATATCAAAATGGCAGGAACGACACACACTCACTCACAACAAATATCAATTGTCATCATCAGCATGTCCTGACACATCCTTTTCCCCCCTTTTAGTCACCGCAGAATGCTGCAGATATGTGTAAAGTATGTATACGATGAAATGTATTTGCATGCACATGACACATGACTTTGAATTGAAAGAGGGTAGGGGCGGCACTCACTGTGGCAGCTGCCATTTGCAACACCTTGCACATTACTCTACCATACTCTACTCTACTCTTAGTGTAAAGATGCAAGCAGCACATTTTCCACATCATTAGTTTTGTCGAGTGATTCCATTTGAGGCATAAACAGACGTTGTTGCCTCAACTCCAATCCATGCTGCACTGCATCATGATTTTTGCCACGCCCCCCTCTACCTTCCTCTTCGCTTCGTGCTCCATTTACATTTGCCATTATATCAGATGAAGAAAAGTGCTGGCATTTTGTAAGACGAATTGAAGAGTTGGCCCCATGCCGCTTTAAGCACTGCGAGGAAGCTTTTTCTCTCGCGGAGCTTATGTATATACATATATATATACCTGTCCAGGTGGCGATGTGCCATAAATTATGCCTGCTTTTTAGCCTCAATTCGAATTTCATTGTGCAGTTGAGGCTGTTGAAAATCGTGTCTCTTCTCCCTTCTCTCTTTCCCCTACACTTTCCTCTTTAACATCCACTTCATAAGAAGATGAATTGACCCAAATTGCAAGTGTGCGTGTGTGCGTTGAAAAGCGAAAGCGGACATGCAATTTAAATTATTTAAAAAAAATTCAGCAAAATCTACCTTCAAGCAAAAACTTGAAGTGCTGACAATGTACTCAATTTGTTTAAATGCTGACCATTCAAAAGGTCCCGAGAAATATATTTGGTTCAAGGTGCGAATTTGGCTTGTGTAAATGTTTTTTTTTTTGTAAACGGGGAAAATATTATTTTTATCACTTTATTCATTGAAGCTTTAAGTTACTACTTTTAAAATATCAGATAGTTAGTAAAATATTATTTCATTAAATTTTAACACAAATAGAATATTCCTTTATTTAATTTTACATTCAAGCTTTTAGTTCCTCTTGTAAATTTATTTTTAAAAAAATCATAGAAAATTTTTGTAAAATAACTTAACGAATTTTTTTTTTAGTTTCGCTCATGAAAAAGTGATTACCGTGTGAAACTAAAAACTAATCCTTTGGAGAGCGACCTTGTTTTTTTTTCTGCCCAGCGGAACTAACGCGCACTTAATGCGCTGCAAAGCTGCATCACACAGACAGAGAAGACACAAAGCGACGGGGGGTGGTTGCAACGGGAAATACATGCGAGTACTATAGAAGCTCCCCCGCAACGGCATACACAAACTGACCAGCTTTCCTTTTTTTTTTTTTTTTGGTTGTTAAAAAAAGTTCGTCGCTTTTAAAAAGTTATGCACAACATGAATTTTACAAATGCCACTCTAAAAACTCAATGCCCCTTGCACTTCCGCTCACTCTCTCTCTCTGCTGCTTCTTTTACTCTATTTTCCCCGCTCTCTTTCATTATGTACTAGTTTTGAAAAATATTATGCGATATAATCACTAAAAAACCTTCACATTTAACTGATTTTCAATGACCAAAGAAACAGATTTCATTATATTTTTTTAGAAACTAAATACCTGTCATAAAAACCATAAAAAAAAATCCTCAAAAGTATTATATTAAATAAAATATTGTGTAACTTCACTTAAGTTAGTATAAATTCCCGGATATACAACAAGAAACGCGATTTTTATCAAAATTTCATGTTAAAATTTTATCCCTGAAAATTGAACAAGAAACGGGTCGAAACTTTCCAATGCCATAACTTCGGCAAAACTCAACCGATTACAAAAAGCAAGGGCTCAAAACTCATGATTTTGCATCTAGATTAAAACTGCATTTATAGTTGGAAACGCGATTTTTATCAAAATTCATGTTAAAAGTTTATCCCTGTAATTCATCAAGAAACGGGTCGAAACTTTCCAATGCCATAACTTCGGCAAAACTCAACCGATTATCAAAAGCAAGGGCTCAAAACTCATGATTTGGCTTCTAGATTAAAACTGCATTTATAGTTGGAAACGCGATTTTTACTCGAAATTCATGTTAAAATTTTATCGCATGAAATTCACCCACAAACGGGTCGAAACTTTCCAATGCCATAACTTCGGCAAAACTCAACCGATTATCAAAAGCAAGGCCTTAAAACTCATGGTTTGGCATCTAGATTAAAACTGCATTTATAGTTGGAAACGCGATTTTTACTCGAAATTCATGTTAAAATTTTATCCCTGAAAATTGAACAAGAAACGGGTCGAAACTTTCCAATGCCATAACTTCGGCAAAACTCAACAGATTATAAAAAGCAAGGGCTTAAAACTCATGATTTTGCATCTAGATTAAAACTGCATTTATAGTTGGAAACGCGATTTTTACTCCAAATTCATGTCAAAATTCTTTTCCTCAAAATTCATCAAGAAACGGATCGAAACTTTCCAATGCCATAACTTCGGCAAAACTCAACCGATTATCAAAAGCAAGGGCTCAAAACTCATGTTTTGGCATCTTGATTAATTCTGCATTTATAGTTGGAAACGCGATTTTTATCGAAATTCATGTTAAAATTTTATCCCTGAAAATTGAACAAGAAACGGGTCGAAACTTTCCAATGCCATAACTTCGGCAAAACTCAACCGATTATCAAAAGCAAGGGCTCAAAACTCATGATTTGGCATCTAGATTAATTCTGCATTTATAGTTGGAAACGCGATTTTTACTCGAAATTCATGTTAAAATTTTATCCCTGAAAATTCATCAAGAAACGGGTCGAAACTTTCCAATGCCATAACTTCGGCAAAACTCAACCGATTATCAAAAGCAAGGGCTTAAAACTCATGATTTGGCATCTTGATTAAAACTGCATTTATTGTTTGAAACGCGATCTTCACTCGAAATTCATCCCTGAAAATTCATCAAGAAACGGGTCGAAACTTTCCAATGCCATAACTTCGGCAAAACTCAACCGATTATCAAAAGCAAGGGCTTAAAACTCATGATTTGGCATCTAGATTAAAACTGCATTTATAGTTGGAAACGCGATTTTTACTCGAAATTCATGTTAAATTTTATCCTGAAAATTCATCAAGAAACGGGTCGAAACTTTCCAATGCCATAACTTCGGCAAAACTCAACCGATTATCAAAAGCAAGGGCTTAAAACTCATGATTTGGCATCTAGATTAAAACTGCATTTATAGTTGGAAACGCGATTTTTACTCGAAATTCATGTCAAAATTCTTTTCCTGAAAATTCATCAAGAAACGGGTCGAAACTTTCCAATGCCATAACTTCGGCAAAACTCAACCGATTATCAAAAGCAAGGGCTCAAAACTCATGTTTTGGCATCTAGATTAAAACTGCATTTATAGTTGGAAACGCGATTTTTACTCGAAATTCATGTTAAAATTTTATCCCTGAAAATTCATCAAGAAACGGGTCGAAACTTTCCAATGCCATAACTTCGGCAAAACTCAACCGATTATCAAAAGCAAGGGCTTAAAACTCATGATTTGGCATCTAGATTAAAACTGCATTTATAGTTGGAAACGCGATTTTTACTCGAAATTCATGTTAAAATTTTATCCCTGAAAATTCATCAAGAAACGGGTCGAAACTTTCCAATGCCATAACTTCGGCAAAACTCAACCGATTATCAAAAGCAAGGGCTTAAAACTCATGATTTGGCATCTAGATTAAAACTGCATTTATAGTTGGAAACGCGATTTTTACTCGAAATTCATGTCAAAATTCTTTTCCTGAAAATTCATCAAGAAACGGGTCGAAACTTTCCAATGCCATAACTTCGGCAAAACTCAACCGATTATCAAAAGCAAGGGCTTAAAACTCATGATTTGGCATCTAGATTAAAACTGCATTTATAGTTGGAAACGCGATTTTTACTCGAAATTCATGTTAAAATTTTTCCCTGAAAATTGAACAAGAAACGGGTCGAAACTTTCCAATGCCATAACTTCGGCAAAACTCAACCGATTATCAAAAGCAAGGGCTTAAAACTCATGATTTGGCATCTAGATTAAAACTGCATTTATAGTTGGAAACGCGATTTTTACTCGAAATTCATGTTAAAATTTTATCCCTGAAAATTGAACAAGAAACGGGTCGAAACTTTCCAATGCCATAACTTCGGCAAAACTCAACCGATTATCAAAAGCAAGGGCTTAAAACTCATGATTTGGCATCTAGATTAAAACTGCATTTATAGTTGGAAACGCGATTTTTACTCGAAATTCATGTTAAAATTTTATCCCTGAAAATTGAACAAGAAACGGGTCGAAACTTTCCAATGCCATAACTTCGGCAAAACTCAACCGATTATCAAAAGCAAGGGCTTAAAACTCATGATTTGGCATCTAGATTAAAACTGCATTTATAGTTGGAAACGCGATTTTTACTCGAAATTCATGTTAAAATTTTATCCCTGAAAATTGAACAAGAAACGGGTCGAAACTTTCCAATGCCATAACTTCGGCAAAACTCAACCGATTATCAAAAGCAAGGCCTTAAAACTCATGATTTGGCATCTAGATTAAAACTGCATTTATAGTTGGAAACGCGATTTTTACTCGAAATTCATGTTAAAATTTTATCCCTGAAAATTGAACAAGAAACGGGTCGAAACTTTCCAATGCCATAACTTCGGCAAAACTCAACCGATTATCAAAAGCAAGGCCTTAAAACTCATGATTTGGCATCTAGATTAAAACTGCATTTATAGTTGGAAACGCGATTTTTACTCGAAATTCATGTTAAATTTTATCCCTGAAAATTCATCAAGAAACGGGTCGAAACTTTCCAATGCCATAACTTCGGCAAAACTCAACCGATTATCAAAAGCAAGGCCTTAAAACTCATGATTTGGCATCTAGATTAAAACTGCATTTATAGTTGGAAACGCGATTTTTACTCGAAATTCATGTTAAAATTTTATCCCTGAAAATTCATCAAGAAACGGGTCGAAACTTTCCAATGCCATAACTTCGGCAAAACTCAACCGATTATCAAAAGCAAGGGCATTAAACTCATGATTTGGCGTCTAGATTAAAACTGCATTTATAGTTGGAAACGCGATTTTTACTCGAAATTCATGTCAAAATTCTTTTCCTGAAAATTGAACAAGAAACGGGTCGAAACTTTTCAATGCCATAACTTCGGCAAAACTCAACCGATTATCAAAAGCAAGGGCTTAAAACTCATGATTTGGCATCTAGATTAAAACTGCATTTATAGTTGGAAACGCGATTTTTACTCGAAATTCATGTTAAAATTTTATCCCTGAAAATTCATCAAGAAACGGGTCGAAACTTTCCAATGCCATAACTTCGGCAAAACTCAACCGATTATCAAAAGCAAGGCCTTAAAACTCATGATTTGGCATCTAGATTAAAACTGCATTTATAGTTGGAAACGCGATTTTTACTCGAAATTCATGTTAAAATTTTATCCTGAAAATTGAACAAGAAACGGGTCGAAACTTTCCAATGCCATAACTTCGGCAAAACTCAACCGATTATCAAAAGCAAGGGCTTAAAACTCATGATTTTGCATCTAGATTAAAACTGCATTTATAGTTGGAAACGCGATTTTTATCAAAATTTCATGTTGAAATTTTATCCCTGAAAATTCATCAAGAAACGGGTCGAAACTTTCCAATGCCATAACTTCGGCAAAACTCAACCGATTATCAAAAGCAAGGCCTTAAAACTCATGATTTGGCATCTAGATTAAAACTGCATTTATAGTTGGAAACGCGATTTTTACTCGAAATTCATGTTAAAATTTTATCCCTGAAAATTGAACAAGAAACGGGTCGAAACTTTCCAATGCCATAACTTCGGCAAAACTCAACCGATTATCAAAAGCAAGGGCTTAAAACTCATGATTTGGCATCTAGATTAAAACTGCATTTATAGTTGGAAACGCGATTTTTACTCAAAATTTCATGTTAAAATTTTATCCCTGAAAATTCATCAAGAAACGGTCGAAACTTTCCAATGCCATAACTTCGGCAAAACTCAACCGATTATCAAAAGCAAGGCCTTAAAACTCATGATTTGGCATCTAGATTAAAACTGCATTTATAGTTGGAAACGCGATTTTTACTCCAAATTCATGTTAAAATTTTATCCCTGAAAATTCATCAAGAAACGGGTCGAAACTTTCCAATGCCATAACTTCGGCAAAACTCAACCGATTATCAAAAGCAAGGGCTTAAAACTCATGATTTGGCATCTAGATTAAACTGCATTTATAGTTGGAAACGCGATTTTTACTCGAAATTCATGTTAAAATTTTATCCTGAAAATTCATCAAGAAACGGGTCGAAACTTTCCAATGCCATAACTTCGGCAAAACTCAACCGATTATCAAAAGCAAGGGCTTAAAACTCATGATTTGGCATCTAGATTAAAACTGCATTTATAGTTGGAAACGCGATTTTTACTCGAAATTCATGTTAAAATTTTATCCTGAAAATTCATCAAGAAACGGGTCGAAACTTTCCAATGCCATAACTTCGGCAAAACTCAACCGATTATCAAAAGCAAGGGCTTAAAACTCATGATTTGGCATCTAGATTAAAACTGCATTTATAGTTGGAAACGCGATTTTTACTCAAAATTCATGTTGAAATTTTATCCCTGAAAATTCATCAAGAAACGGGTCGAAACTTTCCAATGCCATAACTTCGGCAAAACTCAACCGATTATCAAAAGCAAGGCCTTAAAACTCATGATTTGGCATCTAGATTAAAACTGCATTTATAGTTGGAAACGCGATTTTTACTCCAAATTCATGTTAAAATTTTATCCCTGAAAATTCATCAAGAAACAGGTCGAAACTTTCCAATGCCATAACTTCGGCAAAACTCAACCGATTATCAAAAGCAAGGGCTTAAAACTCATGATTTGGCATCTAGATTAAAACTGCATTTATAGTTGGAAACGCGATTTTTACTCGAAATTCATGTCAAAATTCTTTTCCTGAAAATTCATCAAGAAACGGGTCGAAACTTTCCAATGCCATAACTTCGGCAAAACTCAACCGATTATCAAAAGCAAGGGCTTAAAACTCATGATTTGGCATCTAGATTAAAACTGCATTTATAGTTGGAAACGCGATTTTTACTCGAAATTCATGTTGAAATTTTTTCCTGAAAATTCATCAAGAAACGGGTCGAAACTTTCCAATGCCATAACTTCGGCAAAACTCAACCGATTATCAAAAGCAAGGCCTTAAAACTCATGATTTGGCATCTAGATTAAAACTGCATTTATAGTTGGAAACGCGATTTTTACTCGAAATTCATGTTAAAATTTTATCCCTGAAAATTGAACAAGAAACGGGTCGAAACTTTCCAATGCCATAACTTCGGCAAAACTCAACCGATTATCAAAAGCAAGGGCATTAAACTCATGATTTGGCATCTAGATTAAAACTGCATTTATAGTTGGAAACGCGATTTTTACTCAAAATTTCATGTTAAAATTTTATCCCTGAAAATTCATCAAGAAACGGGTCGAAACTTTCCAATGCCATAACTTCGGCAAAACTCAACCGATTATCAAAAGCAAGGCCTTAAAACTCATGATTTGGCATCTAGATTAAAACTGCATTTATAGTTGGAAACGCGATTTTTACTCCAAATTCATGTTAAAATTTTATCCCTGAAAATTGAACAAGAAACGGGTCGAAACTTTCCAATGCCATAACTTCGGCAAAACTCAACCGATTATCAAAAGCAAGGGCTTAAAACTCATGATTTGGCATCTAGATTAAAACTGCATTTATAGTTGGAAACGCGATTTTTACTCGAAATTCATGTTAAAATTTTATCCTGAAAATTGAACAAGAAACGGGTCGAAACTTTCCAATGCCATAACTTCGGCAAAACTCAACCGATTATCAAAAGCAAGGCCTTAAAACTCATGATTTGGCATCTAGATTAATACTGCATTTATAGTTGGAAACGCGATTTTTACTCGAAATTCATGTCAAAATTCTTTTCCTGAAAATTGAACAAGAAACGGGTCGAAACTCTGCAATGCCATAATTTCGGCAAAACTCAACCGATTATCAAAAGCAAGGCCTTAAAACTCATGATTTGGCATCTAGATTAAAACTGCATTTATAGTTGGAAACGCGATTTTTACTCCAAATTCATGTTAAAATTTTATCCCTGAAAATTCATCAAGAAACAGGTCGAAACTTTCCAATGCCATAACTTCGGCAAAACTCAACCGATTATCAAAAGCAAGGGCTTAAAACTCATGATTTGGCATCTAGATTAAAACTGCATTTATAGTTGGAAACGCGATTTTTACTCGAAATTCATGTCAAAATTCTTTTCCTGAAAATTGAACAAGAAACGGGTTGAAACTTTCAATGCTATAACTTCGGCAAAACTCAACCGATTATCAAAAGCAAGGGCTTAAAACTCATGGTTTGGCATCTTGATTAAAACTGCATTTATTGTTGGAAACGCGATTTTTACTCGAAATTCATGTCAAAATTCTTTTCCTGAAAATTGAACAAGAAACGGGTTGAAACTTTTCAATGCTATAACTTCGGCAAAACTCAACCGATTATCAAAAGCAAGGGCTTAAAACTCATGATTTGGCATCTAGATTAATGCTGCATTTATAGTTGGAAACGCGATTTTTACTCGAAATTCATGTCAAAATTCTTTTCCTGAAAATTGAACAAGAAACGGGTTGAAACTTTTCAATGCTATAACTTCGGCAAAACTCAACCGATTATCAAAAGCAAGGGCTTAAAACTCATGATTTGGCATCTAGATTAAAACTGCATTTATAGTTGGAAACGCGATTTTTACTCCAAATTCATGTTAAAATTTTATCCCTGAAAATTCATCAAGAAACAGGTCGAAACTTTCCAATGCCATAACTTCGGCAAAACTCAACCGATTATCAAAAGCAAGGGCTTAAAACTCATGATTTGGCATCTAGATTAAAACTGCATTTATAGTTAGAAACGCGATTTTTACTCGAAATTCATGTTAAAATTTTATCCCTGAAAATTCATCAAGAAACGTGTCGAAGCTTTTCAATGCCATAACTTGCTTATAGTTAGTTCTAAACTCTTCTCAGTGTACAGCAGATTGCTTATTTTTGTATCCCACTGTATAACAACTCTTTAATATTTTTTTTTCTGTTTTGTGCTTTTCCGTTTCCGTTACAGTTGCAGCGAGGGACGCATTATGTCGGCGGATACAAAAGGCTGTGTCGATCGCAATGAGTGCTTGGACATGCCCTGTTTGAATGGGGGCACGTGCATCAATTTGGAGCCACGTTTGCGATATCGTTGCATTTGCCCCGAGGGCTATTGGGGCGAGAACTGTGAATTGGTGCAGGAAGGACAGCGTCTAAAGCTTAGCATGGGCGCCTTGGGTGCCATATTCGTCTGCCTGATTATCATATTGAGTAAGTACTGTACTAGAGCAGAGTAAACAAACACACAGAAACAACGCTCCCCTATCGCATATAGGGGTCTTATTTTCGCTAAGCTGGTGCAATTTGGCATGCATGTGTGTCAGTTAAAGCGGCTTAAGCCGCATCCACATCCGCATTCACAGAGCGTCCTTACTCGTGTTTTAACACCCCAATGCCCGTCGTTGGGGTCAGTTTTTCCTACATGTAAATGCAATTTTCAGTAGGTTGAACGCGCTGCACTTAAATCCCAGCGTTGAAAAATCCCCATACGAACGCCTAAGCAAGAGACCCACACACACAAATACAAACAGAAACAGAAATAGAGGAAAAATCAACGACACTTTCATATGTTTCCATAGGGGAACGTTTCAGGGGTGCAAGGAAAAGCAGATTGTCTCTCCTAAAGTGCAACATTTCTTGCTTACTTTTTAATGCCCCATGCACATGGACAATTTGTTTAGTTAGCCAAATGGAAATGCCAGTTGGCTAATTAACAAGTGCAAAAAAAATATGTACAGAAAAGAACATTAAATGTAATTTTATTTTTTCCATCCCTTCTCTTTTTTTTTTTGCAACCAGCAAAACATGTGGTCAGAGTTGTAGAAAGAAAAAAAGAAAGAAAATCGTTTAAGCTGCACATATTTATTGTATTGGCAGCAATTAAAAAAATATTTAAGAGAACAAATAAAGTTTGAACAGCTGTTTGATTGGCTTAGTCAAAGACAAAGCAATAAGAGCTAAGCGAATTAAATATTTAAATTAGCTAAATTCACTCGAGTAGAAAATTAGCGAACAACTTTATGCAAAACAATTTCTGATGCTCCCTTAAAACTTACTTTAATGTAGAAGAATATCACCCAATTATAAAAGAATTCCAAACTTTTGCTTAAATATTTGTGAAAATTCAGTTTGAAACTTTTTTACTCAAAGTTTACTAAAAATGTTGCTTTCTGTGTTTGACGGTGATAACAAATTAAATTAAATTATATTAATCGGTTTAAAGCACTACTATTTTATCTATGAATCTATAAAACTTAAGTTTAAAAGATTTTATTTTAATAGAAAAAAATACAGCTTATCTATAAAGCGGACAATATTCGTTAAATTAATTTTTCACATGTTTCAACAACTGTTGAACACTGAAAATAAAGTTAATAGCCAAAATGCATTCACACACTTGGCTTAAAATCCCCATTCTCTTTCCGACCCGCTCGCTCTGTCAATTCTGAACGGTATTTGGCCATTTGGTCGGATTTGGTTTTTACTTTCACAAAGATTTTCATGTGATTTCAATTTGAACAGGGTGTTTTATATGCATACATGTGTGTGTGTGTGTGCGCGCGCGTTAGCCAACACTGGCACTTAATGGACTTTGCAGCGAGCGCATAAAGTGGATTTGGTCATTTCCCAAATGGAGATAGAAAGATGTGAATACGCAACGCAATGTAGTTCGACAATTTATTTTTCGTTTGCTGGCAATTCGACGCGTTTTGGGGATATTCGGAAAAAAGGATTTTCAATTAGCGCAGCGTTTTATTCAGAGAGTATTTTATTTAGTACCTTTATTTAGAAAATCTAAAGCTAAAGCTGATTTATCCTCT
The DNA here is from genome assembly GCA_030179655.1 of Scaptomyza flava. Classification (NCBI taxonomy): domain Eukaryota; kingdom Metazoa; phylum Arthropoda; class Insecta; order Diptera; family Drosophilidae; genus Scaptomyza; species Scaptomyza flava. The sequence continues at coordinate 1,274,441 of JARNME010000029.1, read as the reverse complement.
GGGCCCAGGCCCAGCGAGTTTTAATGAGCGTAAGGGATGCTGGTTTCAAGTTGCAACAAAAGCCTGCAACAGCAAAAACAACCTTAAGCTAATTAGTCGCTTGTTCGAGTGGGGAGGGGAGGGCCAGGGGCTATAGCTAATTACACAGTTGCCTGGTGGATTTTTGGTGAATGGACGGACACAAAGCACGCATACGCGCAGTGTTGGCCATAAAACCGCTAAACCGCAAAATAGGCGCAATAAATAAAGGCAAACGAATGGTTGTCTGGGGGCACAGCAGGGACAAACAAACGACAAGGATTTCCTCTTTTTGTTCAAGTCTGCTTAACATTTATGAAGTGAAAATTTTCAAGAAAACTGACACAACAAATCCGATTACTTTTGTTTTGTCTTGTTGCGTTAAAGTGCCGTGAAGACAAGAAAAAAAAAAAAAAGGAAAACAAACAAACTAAATAATTATCTAACATTATTTACAGTCAACGCTTTTTGTACTTGTCTCGCTTCCCACTCGTCGTCCCCCCTCTGTGTTGTCCTGTGTAATCTCAAACTCGCTGAACTGTATTTCGAGCATAAAATATCAAGTGGACCCAAGTTCTTTAGCATAAAAGAAACACCAGAAAAAAATTAAATATAAACACAACACACAAAAAAAAAAACGAACGAACAAGAAAAAACTTACTAGCTGGCTCGACCTGACGAGCTTCTCTGTGCCCGAGCAACTGACCTGACCTGGCCATGAGGCAAAGACTAAAAAAAAAAAGACAATAACACACAGGCAGCTGCGTGTGTGTGTGTATCTTAGTGTAAATAAAGAAGCCTGAAAAGAACAGAACCGAAAGCTTTGTTGTCCTTTTATGAGCGAACAACGACAACTAGTTTTTTGTCACAGGTTTTTTTTTGCTAGCCGTTGTTTTCGCAATTATTGTTTATTTTTGAATATAGTTACTTACCTCGTTGAGTTCAGTTGGATGTTGGTTTCTGAGTGTGTGTGATTGTGGGTGGGTTTTGTATATTTGACCCAAATTGAGTAATTACGGGAAAGAAAAAAGACAGAAAAAAAATATTACTTAAAGCAAACAAAATGGTTGCAAGGCATGTAAACAAAAATATGGTGGTAGGAGAAATAGTTAAAATAAGACAACATTTTTAGATTACCTACAATTCGGATATGAACTTGATGCCATAGCCCGATTTCAGCCTGAAATTGACTTTCCTAAGTCCAAAAAAAATAAAACTTTTCCAGTTTCAATTTCTTCTAATGACATTGATATATCAATTCGTTTACACTCGACTTAAACATTCTTCTGCTGCTTCTTAAGATTCCGTTAGCCTTTACATTTGGTATTGATTACCCTTTCATTGCCGTCCCCCTGCTCCATTTAAATGTATTTGCTGGGTAATAGAAGAAATTCAGCACGCGCCGCTTAACAGTTTCAGCATTTTGCCTTTTTGTTCTATCTTTTTGGAGGGAGTGAAGAGTGAAAATGTGAAATAAATACCAAAAGGTAAAAGTCGACCAACTGTCAGTAATGGTGGTTGGTGCCTGTGGTGCTGCTTGCTGCAGGTGCCGCTCGTGATGGTGGTAATGGTGGTAATGGTGGTGGTGGCCATAACGAAAACAACAACAACAACTCCATTTACGTTTAATGATGCTAATTAAATCTAAAAGAAAAGAATGTTATTCGTCTCCGTTTGTGCAACTGGAGGAGGCCCATTAAAAAGAAAGAATAAGAGAAAACCATGGACAGTAGGAGAGAGATTTTTGAATTGAGCTGGGTTAGACCTAAAGATACCCTGTAAGCCATTCGATATTTCCCAACTGGAGTAAAGTGACATATGACAAGATTCGGTTTTATCTGCTCTTATGATTATGCATTATACTTGAAATAGTTAAACTGCAAGTTATCGATTATTATCGATAGGTGAAAAATACAATTAGGTATTCATTTGATTTACATAAATCGGAATAACCATTTTAAAAAGTTTTTTATGCTCAGAGACTGGCACGGAGCATATCAAATCAAGTTAAACACCTGAAAATACGGATTAAGTAGTGATAACAAAAGAAGGAAATATAAAATTTTTACTCATTTTTCTTCAAGTACAATACTGCAATATATTACAGTAATCACGGCGCTGATGTTCACTTAATTTTTAAGTGCTGTAAAGTTTAAAATTCGTTAAAAATGAGCTTAAGCTTGTTCTTCTTGTTCTTCTGCTTGTTCTTTTCTTGTGCTGCAGACCAGCTGCCAGTTATTGCAGTCAAACTAATGAATCCGCTTAAGCAGAAGCTGGAAAGAAGCGAAGAGAAAGAATGAGCAAAAGGAAAGAGAGAGGGATGAGTTTTAATTATTTTTACTCGACAAACATGTTTGCGCTGAACTCGCCGACTGCCAGTTAATATTGCTGTCAACCGAAGTACAAATGATAAAATGCACTTGCAACAAACCTAGCAGCAAGAACAGCACCAAAGTTTTTGGTAGTCAAGTTTGTTTACACGAAATACCAGGCCAAAAACAACAAAAAACAGACAGAGCAACCAAACTAAAGCCAAATGCGAAATGCCAACAAAAACAAAAAAAAAATTAAGAAGAACTTAACAAGTTTTCTGCATTTGGCATGCATTTTTTGTCGACACTTAATCCGCTTAGTTTGCAATACTTCTTCAACCTCTCTCCATCTCCTTGACTCTCTCTCCGGCCATCTTTGTCTATTTGAGCGCAGAGAGCATCTAAAGTCGCCAACCAACCACTAAATACATGCGGATTTTCGCATGTGTTTGTTTATGGTTATTCAACTAATACGAACTGTTATCTCTTTCCCTTTCCAACACTGCCTTGGCTCGCCAAAAGTTTAGCCTCAGTATTACGAGTAGCACAAGTTTTTGGTCCACCAAAAATAATAGTTGATTATCAGTTTGGGTTTAGAGAATAAAGTGCATTAAACTTTTAATTTAGCCAACTAAAACTTTTGTAGTATTAATGGGCAAAAGATTTTGGTTTTCATTAAATTAGTAACTATTATCGAATTATCGCAAAGTTTCTAGAAAATTTCGTTCGAATTTCCGCTGGATGATTAATGAAAAAACTTTAATGCAAGGAATTCAAAAACAATTATTTATTTGGCGAAGGCATTTTTAACAATTTCCCTTTGCAACACTTTTTTAAAGTATAATTTCTGTATTTATTTTTTCATGACAGTTCTCGCATTGATATTTGTGATATATAATCGCAAGCGTAAAACCACCAAAAAGAAGAAACGCTCCGGAACGGAAAAGGATGTGCGCGAAACGGTGATTAGCTATGAGGATGAGGGCGGCGGCGAGGACGATATGACGGCATTCGACATTACCCCACTGCAAATACCAATCAGTGCACAAAGCGGCACAATGCCACCGGACATAGCCGCCTGCAAGATGCCCATCATATGTGAGTTAACATAGATAAACACATCTACATATGTGTGTGTGCTGTGTGTACAGAATTTATGTTTCGTATTTCTAACGAGAGCAGTGAACCATTTGAGTTTGATAAAAGTGCTTGTAATATTTAATTTTCTATATTTCTGGCATTGACTTATGCTATAACTTAGCTAGAAATAAAGAAATATTCAAACCAGAAACGTAACCCAATTTAAATTTATAGTGAAAATGTTTTGGCTTTTGGCAGATCCAGTGATGACATTGTTGCCACCTGGTCAGGAATTGAATGTGGCATATCTGATGGAGGAGCGTAAGCAGCGCATTGACAAGGATCCCAATGCGCCGCCCTTTGATGACCTGCGCAATTTCACCTTTGAAGGGAGTGGGAGCATTGCAGAATCGCTCAGCTCGTTGGCATCAGGTAAAATTCTGACATTACCCAAAAAAGAAACACACTTCCTTTTTAACTTATCAACAACTACAACTATTGCAACCACTATCATTGCAGGCACTGACGATGAGAATCAAGACTTTAACTATTTACAAAATTGGGGTCCACGTTTCAATGCCCTTGCCGCGATGTACGTGCATGATAAAGCGAAAACCAAACAACTGCAGCAATCGACTGCTCCCCCACCAGCTGCTCAGCCTTCTGCTCAAGTTGGCGTGGACAGTGGTGTGGTGGTGGCAACGGGCAGCGGTGCTGGACCAGGCGGTGGTGGTGGTGTTGGTGGTGCGGTTGGTGTTTCTACTGTTGCCCCAACAACGGCAGCCGGCAAAGTTGTATTATAAAAATAAATAGTTAAGTTGTAGTTAAAAATGATGTTTCAGCTGTAAGCGTAATATGCCAGGATATGGAAACGGATATGGATGTGGATTTGTGTGTCTGCTCGTGTGTGTGTGTGTGTGTGTGCAGCAATTTAAACTCAACTACCAAACTTAAGTATTCAATGTGTGTGTGTGTCTGGTTTTGTGTCTGTTGTATTCGAATGCGATTGAATGAATGAATGTATTTGAATGTATTCAGGTTAAGTTTAGCGTTAAAGCAACAAATACGAATTATACTAAAGCAGAACCCTTTCAAGTGTACTGTTACTTCTACCATAGATATTCAGACAAATAGTCAAAATACCATACATATTAATGACAAAAAGAGTAAAAAAATATTTCTACTTCCTGAAACCTTTTCTATTTCAATTCATTTAAAAACAATTTTGATTGCATAAATATATATATTTTTTTGATATATTTTAAATTATTTTTTCCAAAATTTAAACATTGTTTTATACTTTTTACTGCAATCTTTTTCAGTTGGTGTTTTTTCGGAATTATTTATTCATTCCTGAAGCATTCTGAAGTTATCATTTCATCTCGACTGTAAACAAGACATCTTTATAATATCGTAAGTGATTTTCTTTCATTTACTCATTGTTTCATATATTTTCTGTCAATTTTCCCATGAACCAACATAAAAATCAACCTTAAATATTAAATATAGTTAAATTAGTAAAGCTAAGCATGATACGAATAAAAATACTACTATGTTAAAGAGTTTATAAAACTTGAGACACAGTTAGTTACAAAAAAACATAAACACCCTGTATTATATATGGCACTAATTTAAGCATAAAAGTTGCATCAAACCCCTCATAGCCCAGCCCCCCCTTTCCGAAATCAACCAAACATTTAAGCTGGCATTCAGGTTGAATAGAAAAATGGCAACTTTTGCCTGCGCTGTTCCCGAGTCTGGCCAACCGGCACGTGTCCGATTGTGAACCGATTTCGCACCTGAAACCTACGCTAGCTCCTCGTCCTTCCCTTCCCTCAAATGTGGTTAGAAAAGTTGTCTGTTGCAGCCGTCGGACTGGCAGCAAAACTCTCTGGTGAAATTTCAAACAAAACATTACCCAAAAAAAAAAACAACAAAAAAGAGAAAATCATGCAACTAACAAACTGAAAAAAAAATTAAAGGAATACTGTAACATAATTTTGTACATATTAAATTCCATTTAATATTAAATTAAAAGCCAAATAAAAAACGGCAAAACATAAAAAATCTAAAAAATGAATAAGGAAATAATGGAACACACACAAGAAGAACAAACACAACAACACAACAAACAACAAAAACAACTACTAGACTAATTGAATAAAATTAAATTTAAACTTAATTAACGCTCCCGAAGCGAACCAGTTGATCAACTAAAAATTTCATATTTCTGCATTTACTAGCAAATACACGTGCTAAAAATAAAAATAAATAAAAAATACGAAACAAAAATCAAAATATGAATAAAAACACAAAAATTATTATTAATAATAATAATATTGTAACTTGTATTAAATGGAATTATAATAAAACTTTAAAGTAACAAAAAAGAAATAAATTAATACAAAATGTTAATTAAATTTACGTTAGTTAATGGACAATTTGTTAGTAGCTAGCATTTAAGCATAATTTTTTAAAAATCAATAAACATCCACAAAAAAAATACAATAAAAATTGAATATGCTAAAAAAAATATTTAACTTGAAGCCAATTACAAACGTTTGCCCTACAATCTCTTATTAAGCCTGTCAGAGTCTGTGCCTAACGGTCCTTGAATCCCAAAGAATCTGCTTACAAATTTCCGGAACAATAACTTTAATATGGCATTAAGCTTAAAGGTTTCAAAAAGGTTCAATTTCGTGCAGAATTTTGAAGTGAGCTTAAGGCAATGATTAACTTTATAAATACCCTGTGATTGCAAGTAGTTTATATTATTTTGGTTTAAAATATTTAGGAAATAGGCACATATAGTATTTGTGCTTAGGAAAAATAGCTTTTTATGTGAATATTTTATTTTGTTTTTCTTTAAAAAAAAAAGTTCTTACCCCATTGAACGCTTTGCCAAGAGTTGAGCACAAAATAGAAAAACTTTTCAGCGCCTGTAAAGCCTGAAAAGCTCAACAGAGCATGCGACAGGCGACAGAACCAACATGCAATGCATTTTATAGCCGGTAAAAAAGGACCAAAAGGAAGCTGTCTGGAACGAGGCAATAAGGGCGGCATAGAAAGTGGCAACTCATAGGCAAGGGAAGCATTTTGATTTCGAAAAATCATTACACACCTGCATAAATAAAAGCCGAAACATAAATCTTTCTTCAGGACAAATAAAAGAAATGAATTTTATCAATCATTTACAAGGAATAAATACCTGTGTTTCTCACAAAAGTATGCTATGTTTTTTTTCGTACAATATATTAAATGTTATCCTCACACTCAATGTGTAAAAAGCTGCTCCAAACCGTGTCAACCAAGTCATAAAAAAGGACTAAACCTGACCTTTAAGGTTTTTGCGGCCGTCTGGCTGTGTTATCGTCCTTGCCGTAAGTTTCGTCCTTGTGATTTGCTTCGATAACAATTTTAGGTTTTTTTTTAACCTTTTTTTGTCGCATAATAAATGAGTCAGCTTTAAGCTAGTCAATATGAAATATGCCCAAGTAAAGAGTAGACGGAAATTTGTTGACCGAATTGATAGCCGCAATTAGTTTAAAGATAACATGAAAGGTTACATAGAAAAAAACAGTGAGAGGATTACGTGTGTGCTTTTTTTTCTAAAGGAGAATGAAAAAAACTTCAGTTAACAATTTGCTAGCCTCACTTGTTTAAAGGGAAATATGTAAAGAAGCTTATTGCTTAAAGTAAAATATAGTAAAAATAAGTAAGTACTTGATATATGAGTTGAGAATGTTATATTCCATTATAGTTTAAGCTTCTACTTCAGCTTCGAAAAGTTATGCACTTAAAATACTTTATGATTTTCTAAAACTTGCACTTTAAAATCCCATTTTAAATACTTCTTCATGTGAAGAGTGTAATTAAATTAGACAATTGTAGGTGCATGAAATGCCTTTGCGATGGAATCGCTGGTGAAGGCGGGGGGTTTGAGAAAATTTCACACAAGTCACGATGTTCGACAGAGTTAGGATTTCTGTATTGGGTAGCGGACGAAGGAACTTTCACTAGATTGCGCATGGAGTTGGCAAAAGCTGCTAATTGATGTTCGCTAACAATGCAATGCTTTCACCAACGGCAACTGAATCCTTCTCCAGCTCCTCTACCAACAACAACAACAGCAACAAACTACAATGAAGTCAAGCCACACGCCAAGTCGAAACTGGCAGTAGGAACATTAATTTATGGCAGCTAAAGTGAACACAGAGTGTCTACACACTGATTCCGAAGAGCAGTTGCTGTTGTTGTTGTTGTTGATGTTGCAACTGTAGCTTGCAATTTGATTTAGACGCTGTTCAAGCTTAAACTTTGGAAAAGTTAAAGAAGGAATGGATTGCTTTTCGGGTAGCTTTGGATTAAAGCTATAGATAATGCCTTGTATGTTCTTATTGAAATAAAGTCAGCTATGGATTACGAAGTTGACGCACAGCCTGAAAATGTTTATTTTAAATTTATGGTATATTAAACAATTGATTCAATTTATTATTCTCATTCCTTCCTCAACGTCATAATTTAAATATTTTAATTAAACGGGACTTCTTTGCATAAATATTTGTTTAAGCTAATATTTAATTAATTTTTGTTTATTTTTACGTATTTTTTTCTGTTTGCATTTAATTTCCATACACAATTGCATACATATTTTATGCATTGCAAAAAAAATGGCATCGACTCAATTACGGAAATAGGCGCCGTTGGCTATTTCTATGATTCTACGTTTGTTGTTCTTGTTTGAATGCATATATATATATGCAAATGATATAGATTTATGCGTGATTTTGCAGGCAGCATGACTTGTAACTTGCAACTGTTAAATTATTGAATATCATGCACTTAATTTAATTATAATTAGTTTTTTTATGCTTGCACAGCAGTCGAAATTAATGCCAAACTTTGAATAGCAAAAATAGTTGATATATATTTATGCATTCAATTTCAAACAAATGCAAAACTAACTGAACTCACTCCCCTTTCACCCACTCTCCTTCTCTTTTGTTCTCGCTCTCATACCATGGCAATTAGCCATTTTTGGCCATTTAAGCCGAGTTCGATTTTGTAGCTCAATGCGATGCGAACATTACTTTGTTCAAATTGGATATAACAACATTTGTGCCCCGCTCTTATTATTTCTAATTGCCTTTTAGACTCGCCCTTCTACGCTCCTCTAAACTGCATTAAAAGGAAATTGTCCGAACGCGAACGAAATGGTAAAACTGCCGAATTGTATTCGTATTAGTATTATTATTAGCCAGCCTGCTTTGGATTATTGAATTTAAATACGAATATAAATATAAATTAACGCCTAAGCATCAATTTTAATTAGATATTTCTCTGTTTCCTGTTGCCCTAGTAAGCCAATTTTTAGATTAGCTTTTCATTTAAATATGATAATTAACAACATCACTTAACTTATCTTAACGAGAGAAAATACATACTATAGGCAATTACCTTCCATAGTTAGTTCAATCAGATTTAGAATTTTTTAAGCCATGTTTGGTTTTTGAAACTAAAATCTCATCAAAAACCTTATGAAAATTTCCAAGCAAATTTTACTACCTGCGTAGCTTTTGGGTTCTTGTCCTAGCTAAAACGCGCTAAGCAACTTTGCTAAAACGTTGTATGACAATAGCTCAGCGAATACATGAACCCTGTATATCTGCATCTTTCCTATGCTCCACACTCAACGAATAAGCTACGCGAAACCAGTATTTCGTAGTGTTTAAACAACACTGCCAGGGCATAGGTTAAAAATCCAACTGATTTCAAGTGCTTAAAATGCTTGATATATAAAAATTTTAACTACTTTCAGAATTAACTTTAAGCTAGAAAAATATGTTATAATTTATAAAAAAAAAACTTGTTTTATATTAAACTCATTCATTTATCCTAGATATTTTATTTTATTATTTTCACTCAACATTATCTCTTTAAAATATTTAACTTTAACACAAATGACAATTAACTTTCAACTTGCTGCCGCAGCAAAGTCATTAACGAAACATTTTTCTTAAGCGCGTTCCACAAAAAAAAGTATGCGAATCCACTTAAAATAGTTTAAAGGCAGTTTAAGATGAAATCGCAAACTGCGGTCATTTAGAAAGGTCAACGTTGACGCGCCACAAAAAAAGGCAGCTTCCAGTATCGTCATCGATTTTTGGTTAGGCAAGCAGAAAAAAATATGTATTTAAAATATTATGTAACTAATGTTTTTTTTGCCTTTAACAAATTACGTGTTGATTAAAATAACATCATTAATAAATAATTTGTTGTCAACTCGATTTTGTATTTTAATTTTATGCATTTACAAATGCATTTCAACACTTTATTGAATTTTTCATGTTGGTTTTTCATGGCATATAATTAAAATTGATTTATTAAAAAAAAAATTTATTCTTTTTTGGTGCTAAACAAACATTTAAAATAGCTTCGCCCACTAATTAAAATTAATATGCCAATGATTAAAAATATGTTAGCAACTTTTCTGGTAGCTTAGCTACTTAAAATTCTTTTAATCTCAAAAAAAAAAAAATGTATCTACTCCTCTTCATATGTTAAAACCTAATAATTGAATGATTGATTGTTTTGCACAACGTGTGGTCGTTGCCCCCCCCCCCCCCCCCTTCCCCCCCTCTTGCCTTATTTTATTCTCTTTATCATTTTGTTGTTCAGTTGGCGGAGGCAGCTCAACGGGATGCTAACAACTACTCGCTGGGAATCTGTTTCTTTGGGCCAAGTTTAGAATTCTTAACTTGGCGGCGTGAGAAATTTGGCGTAAATGCTTTTTTTGCTTTTGCTTTTCTGATGAATAAAGTGCGCTGATTACTTGGCTCATTTCAAAGCTGCCTTGTGGGGGGGTGTCAATATAACAATAACTTTTTAAACGATTTTACAGTTAAAACTTCAAATGGTGTTGAGTGGAGTTTGGTTTGTTGTCTGCTTAAAATTTGAGTTTAAGAACTTTGATTAATAAGCTTTAATTTTCATACATTTAACACTATTTTCCCCTGAAATTCCCTCTCGAAATAAAAGCGACCCGCTTATTTTCATTCAATACAAAAGTCCTTGTTATAACATTCTCCATTCACCAGTCCCACTTTGGATCCTGAGTGGTTTATGTGTATTATGGTCACATTATCCATTCTAACAAAACGATGACATAATAGTATTTAGTTGCTGTTGCAAGAGAAACTTTTTTTTGTTTTTGTGCAACTGGCGCTTTTATCGCGCTTGTGGCTAAAAGTGCAGGCAAATATGTTTAGTTAGTTGGAGTTGAGGAGGAGAGTGTTTAAAAGTTTTGCTCGTTTCTTTTTATACTATTATGGCTTAAACTGCGTACGCGGCGTCAGTTTTAATGACTCTGACAATGAGCTGACAAACTGTAAAAATGCCAGTTAGACAGACAGAAAGATGCACGTTTCGCTGCTAAAAGCAAATGCATGTCATACTCTACTACTCTATTATTAGAGATCCTACAATCGTAGAAAGTCAGCAGTTTGGTGCCCAAAAGAAGACTTCTTTATTGAAGGTTTTCTCAAGGCGGAACGTTAAGTGTCCCGAACACACCTTACGCACGTCTTTCAAACTAATTTTCTGCGAGCTTCTCAAAACTTTACCAAAATCACACAAAAAAAAGTGGGAGCTGTAGGGAAATACCCTGTAAGCTTAATAATTAATAAGGAAAATATAATGGAAACTTAGTTTTTTTTTTCGTAATAAAATATCAAGTGAGAAAATAAATGTAAAGCCCCATTAGTTGATTTTTTAACTACCCTTTATGTATTTGTTATAGGGTATACAAAATTATCAACAGCCAGACAACGAGAGTCAACGAAACAGAGACGAAAACTTCAAAACTTGGTTTTTGGCTGCTGCCAGAAGTTTATTACCCAGAAAGACCCAAGGCGACCTCAAACAAAAAAGAGAGCGAGAGAGAGAGAGAGGGAGAAAAGGAGAGAAGAAATGGAAAGAAGCCGTCAGTTCTAAACGGCACTCGATTCACATCAATAGAAAGAGCAGGCAATAGATGAATGAAGAAGAAGTCGAAGTGGAAATGGAAGCATTTTGGAAGAGGTTTTGACTGCTGCAATCTCACACACACACACACACGCACACATACTTGTATCTGTTTTGTGGTATGTACTGTTTTCATCTTCTTCTTCTTCTTGTTTGTGCGTTAATTCATCATTCGCCTAAATGGGTGTTACCTGTTAAGTGCGTTTATCACGTGCTGTTTTAACGTCTCCGCTTCTGCCTTTTCTCTTTCTTTCGGCCTTTTTTTATGAGCTTTGCTTGTTGTTGTTGTTGTTGTTGCGGTTGCCCACAAATTTTTGTGGCGCTACTTAAAATCTCTTGTTCCATTTTTTTTTTATCTTTAATTAATTCAATAAAAAACGTGATGCATTTTAATTTAAAAACTGAAAATCTTCGTCATCAAAAAATTGACTTTAATGTCATATTATTATGTGAAATTTTAATTTAAGAAAAAAGCGTTTAAAACAGTTGGAGTTTTCAGAACAAAGTGTTTGTTTATATAAGGAAAAGAAAACAATAAGCTTATGCGAATAAAAGGAACCATTGTTTTGGAGATACAATTTTAGGTTATGTTTGGTTCTTTCTTCAAGTTCAAAAATTTTTACTATTTTTGAAAACAGTTTTAACGCTTTAATATTCAAAACACGAGGGGCAATAACTTTTAGTAAAAACCTCTAGAAAATATTTATAAAATTTACAAAAATCTCTAAAAAATAAAAAAATAAAGCCAATCAATATGCAACTATTTTCGAGCTGCCAAAATGACCGCACCCATCCAAATAATTAGACATATTTATGAGTTCATAAATTTCAAGAGATATGATAACCTCCAGTCCAAAAAAACAAAATATCTAAAACTTCGGCAGCTTTTAATTATAGCCCGATAAAACTCAAGAAAATTCGTTGCGCTTGCTTCAAAATCAAAGAAAGACAGAAAATAAAAGCGATTTGATGACGATTTCTTATCCCCATTTTTTGGGCTTGCACTTATTTATGTAAATCTTGAAAGCGTTCAAACAACAACAAAAATGCATTTGTGGCCAGCTAGCCTACCCCTACCCTACACCTTACGCCCCACCACTCTCCTATCTCACCCACAATCCGAATCATAAACCAGAAACCAGCAGCTAAGAAATCGAATTTGAAATCCAATCGACCACTCGACAGAGAAAGAGAGAGAGAGAGAGAGAGAGAGAGACTCTTAAGCCAAAAGCCTATTGAATAACTTTGATTTGATTTTCTTACGATGCCTTCCTTTTTATTTGTTGTATACCCTGTGCACATTTAAAGTGGGTGAAGGGGTATCATGAGTCAGGGAGTTTGGTTTTGCTTTCGATAACTATCGATATATATCTAGGAATCAGATTGAATAGGATATTGAAAAAGTATACAAATGGACTGTGTTATATTCCTATACTTATGCCTAAACTTATACCCAATCTATCTACCTAATTTGTCTACAGGGTATTCTCTAGTCATTTCCTCAACTCTTTTTACTTTTGCCTTTTTATCTGTAGCATTCGCTGTCCGCTTTAATCACTTAGTTACTTGATTTTCCACTTTATGACGGATTATGTGCAAATGTTTGTCGAACAGCAACAAAAATAAAATACCAAAAAATATTCACAGAAAAGTATTAAAAAAAAAAACTAAATCTATTGAATTGTACAATTTATGCGCATTGGTATTTTGCTTTTGCGTTTCGTTTGCCATCGCAGAGACTTACAGCGACTTTGGGCCATTAATCATTTCAGTATTTTTTCAAAGATTCGCTTATTGTAAGCAATTGGTCGTAAGACTCTTAAGAATTTATGACTTTATTATATGAGATTACCTAACTGATTGAATCAGCTTTTTTTTTGGACATTAAAGTATGATAATCGTAAAATGTGATGAGCAATATGTTGAAGTTTGATGGGACTTTTTATCTCGACTATAACTTTATAAGTTTGAAAATTGTCTTTGATATATTGAACTGTTTAAAAACTATTCGATTATAAATGCAAGTTTTCAAAAAAAAATATAACTTTTGTACAGTTTTGAAGCTTTTCAGTTATGGATTTTGAAGCAGCTTTAGACAACATTATATCCGGTATATGTTAACTGCTCCAGCTATAAACTGTCAGTTCGTTATTCAGCCATTCCATCCAATTGTCAAGCCATCAGATTGACCATTTAGCGCTCAACGACTTCCGTTACGCTTGAAAAGCAAAGAACTTTTTGCGTTTATTTGTTTTGTCAATGCTTTTGTGGTACTTCATAGCTTTATATTCAAAGCTTTTTTTTTCTAGATTCCTATCTCGAAGAGCTCGCATTGTTTCATTCTCTTTCTCTTTTCCTCACCATTTTTCTCTTGTTATTGTCCGGTGGGCATAGTAATAATCGCGTTGCGGCGATCTCCTTTCATAATTGTCACACATTTTCAATACAAACTCGTTCAATATATGGTATATATGAAATGTGTTTCGAAAACTGGTTTTTAAATGCTGCACGTTTTTCACTGGGTCAAGTTAAAGCGTCTGTGGGACCAAATAAACGAAATTCTTCCTCTTCTATCATTAGCGGCATTTTAGTGCAGCAGCATTTCTCACTCTCTATCTGCGTCTCTTTCACACTTGGGCTCATAATTATTAATCGCACAATATTTGCTTTATCATGTGGCTAATGTGAGAGTGAGAGAGAGAGAGAGAGAGTGAGAGGACAATAGTCAAGGTTGCTTAGAATAACGGTGCTAGCGTGAGATAATGTTAAGTGAAAAGTCATCTAAGTGAACCTTGCCGACATTTGGATGATAAGAGCAATGCATTATTTAATACTCTAAAACAGCATTGAATATGAACATTATTAGTAATAGCTGCACTTGATCTCACTTTATTTACCGCTTTACACTTCATTCATTCAAGCAGTTTACTCAAAACATAAACAAACTGTTGTTGCGTTCATTTTACCGGCTTTTTTAATGCCGCAAATAAATTAATGAACGCGCGCTCTCGCTCTCCCTCTCTCTCGTTCTTACTCTCTGCTCTCAGCAACAGCAGCAGCACGTGCACTAAACGACAACAAAAACCACACACAACTGTGTGGGGGTCAAAGCGTGATGCACTCTCTCTCTCGATCTCGTTTTGGCTGAAGAAGACATTGAATCGAAACGAGCGACGTTCGTGCTCGCGCTCTCACATCTTTAGCTGGCAAAGATTCATCCATCCAGTTGGAAGAAGCGATCGTCGGTCGCATTGAGTGTTTAGTTCGATTAAAACACGTGAAGCGCGCGCGTCACGAAGCGGAGTATTATTTTATAACGGACGACTTTGAATGTATATGGAATTTTATGTGAATTCGCGCATTGCCAATAAAAGTGAAAAGAAGTGTGTGTTAAGTGTACGTGTATGACTATGTGTGTTTGTGTGAATCGCAATAGATGATGAACAGAGAAGGTGGAGGAGGAAGAATTAAACATAAATTACAATCTTTTAACCCCTTTTGCTTGCATTAAGCGCAATGTTCAGCTATTTTTAGAAGTTTTCGTTTTCGTTTTCATTTTCAAATGCGAGTTCGTATGCTGCGTCGGAGTTGCAGCGGTTAACGGTGAATTTACAATTTGCCTTTTGCGAGCATTTACATTCAGTTCCGTTATGTGTGCAGAAATTTTTCTGCGCAGTAGTTAATGTAAAGAGACAGAAGAGCAGCTAATTTGCCTGTATGTATTTATTTTTGGGTGCCCTCCCCCCTCGCTCGTTACTCTAGCCACACACATGTGTTTCTAATAATGAAGTGTTTATTTTAAGCGCTTAAGTAAAATTTTTATCTCGCATAGCGGCGAGTGAGAGAGAGAGAGAGAGTAAAAAGTTCTTGGCTTCGTTCAATTTTGCCAAGTGCATCAACAGTGGATTATCTTTTGAGCAGCAGGGATTTACTTTGTATGCGGTCACAAATTGTTCGTTGAAAGGGTAAGCATATATAACGGCACATATTTACACATTCAATATATACATATATGTATGTGTATACGTATGTATTTATGCATGTATGCATCTATATTATCCAATATTGTACTTTATCTCTCTCTCTCTCGCTCTCGTTCTTCTGGCAATTGTGATTTATGCACTTGCACCAATGCACGTATTTCAAGTTTCCTTTCGGCTTGCAATAAAACCGCACACACATACACATATATGACTTGCGGGCGTTGGTGTGAAAAATGGCCAATTTAATGGGTGCTGTAGAACTGCATAAATATGAACACGCATAAAGACTACTTACAATAATTTGTGCGATTTACTCATTGCGATAAGGTTTTTTTAGCTCTCAGGGTTGCCAAGCAGCGTATATCTTTTAGGTAGGGTAATCAAGTTTAATGCTTTATCTTAAACTAGGCTAACAGTTTATTTAATGCAACGCTTCAAGCATTTTATTTTAATCAACGACTTTTCCCTAACTATACGAATTATGTAGGAGATCTTATTAGCTGTTTATTATTTATTATTATTTTTATATTTACTTTAATTGAAACTACAATGATTAAAGTTTTTCTTTCTATAAAATAAGCTTTATAAATCTATAATTTTAGCACTTTTCAACTTTTTTTCTATTTATTATGCGTTTGATTAGCATATTCAAAACGTATTATACTTTTCTTCAGTACAAAGTCTCCCATCTTTATCATTATCCTAACTCAGATGTCTCATGCTGAAGTTTCTCCCTCTTAAGTTGATATTTCCTGCGAAAGTCATTTGTATCTTTCCTGAAATATCTTAAGTGAGCTGCTTTTGTTTTGTTGTTGTTGTTTTCGGGTAATTTTCCTTTTGTTATTATAGTTAGTGGAATGTCAACCTCTGCGGGAGTTATGCTGTTGCCAAGTTGCAGCATAGCAAAAAATTTGCCTTAAGCCAAAAACTTTTCAAAACAACAACACACAAATCATATTGCATAGCTTCCAGCACAAAAACAACAGCTAAAACAATGCGTCAACCCCAAGTGCCTCTTCCCACTCGCGCTATCTCTCTCTATCTCTCTCTCTCTCTCTCCAACCAACTATTTGCACACATAAATCTGACTTATGACGCCCACTCGAGGGGCTGCTGATAGGCGGCAAGCTCCACTTTATGGGCAACACCGTGTTTAGTTCCTCGGAATGGTTTTGCTGCACTGAAAGAAATGTGTGTCCTACTTAAAGTGAACTCGCATCGAACTCACAAGTTTTTTAAAAATCAGCTAATAAATATGCTCAGAAATTTCAATTTATATATAAATTTTTGAAAATTTTACCCAACAATCGAAATTGTTAAGAGTGACTTATTTATTTGCTCAGTGTAATTTCTAATGTTGATGTTGATGATGTGCTCTCTTTCTCTTTGGTCCAACTCTCTGGCTTTTTGCCACCCAATGGCAAATGGCAAAAAGGCTTTTGAAATGAAAAATGCTGATAACTGCAACAAATCACAAACACACATTCCCACACACACACACACACACTCACATGCACACCCAAGCCCAATGGACCGACCACTTGTCGGCTCAAACGTAAACGTTAACGTATACTGAAGAATGTAAACTCGTTCATAAAAATCATTTATGGCCTCGAGACAATAACAACACCACAAAGACTGAAGTTAAAGTTCCCTAAGCAGCCACCTAATGATGAATGCAATTGCCGCAATTTGTTTTTACTATTATGACACGGTAGGGTGAAAGGAGGAGAGCAGGAAAGAGGAGGTTTAAGAGACTGCCAATTTAAAAGGTCAAATGATGCCGCAGTAGACGAAGAGCAAAATAGCGGGTGTGGATCAAAAGTGGGCCAGCTGAAAAAGAAGACAAAGGGGTGTTGCCCAAAAGAAAAAAAAAAAACACAATCCAAAGAAGATCGTAAAATCCGCAAAAACAACTTTTTAAATACAGCTAAAGAGTGTGTCTTAAATGTGTGTGTTTTAGGATTGCAATTTGTAGCCTTTAAAGCGACACTTAAATCGCGCATTATTTGTCTTCACCCTAAGTAAAAAAATATATTGCAAAGCATTTCAACGAGAGAGTAAAGTGAATTTTTAACTTGCAACCTTTATGTCAGGTATGTAAGTTTTCTTGAGTTAGATTTAATAAACATTGAAACATCAAAAAAAGGTAAATTTCATTCGCTTTCATATAGATTTTTATATCCAGCAGTTATGTATTTATTTATAAATCCTTCAACTGCCATTCGCAGTTATCAAGCACTTGAGAAACATTTCCTCAAATATTCGATAGTAAACTTTCAATTCAACATTTTTTTATATTTATTGCTGTTGTTATTTCTGTAATCTTGTCCGCTGAGCTTAGCTGGAAATTGACAGCACAATAATACGGCGAAAAATTGCCAAAAAATAAGAGGAAGAAGACGAAGGAACAAGCGACCCAAAAACAATTGACTCAAACAAGAGCTTTAAGAGCGAGAGAGAAAGAGAGAGAGAGAGAGGTCGAATGGGGTCTCTTAAAGGAGCGAAAAAATAAGATGCTGTTGATGAAGATGCGCGCGAAAAACGTGACGTACCCAGGGCCAGTTTTCCATTGTATTGTTTTGTCTGGTAAAACAGCAACAGCAACAACAACAACAACATTAACATCAACTGCAACAAATGACAGTAAGAAATTTGCGTTCGATAAAAGCAAGCTGAGTTTCGCTTTGCTTTATAGCTTCCTTTTTGTTAAAGGAATGCAATCCAAATGTCAAACTGCAGCAAATTGAGGGCGACAACGAAAATATTGTATTATCGATGGGTTTACAATATTGTCAGTTCGCAGTTTTTGACATTAATGACAGTCGAGCCAAAAGAAATTTCTTGCAACACAATGTTGACAACGTCACAGCGGAAAGACTTAGGGAGCGCTAGAGTTGAGAGCGTGACACGAGTTGAAGTTAAGTAAATATTATGCTTGTAAATTTTGACCTGCAAATAATGTTTCATTCGATTATCTTTAGCCTTACAGACTTTATGAGCAGTTCATTATCTCGTGTCACTCTGCCTCTCTCTCGCCTCTAGTGTATGTGCATCTCTCCCACTCAGTGTCAATCCCGTTGGCCCACTACCCACTGCCTCCTCCTTCTTCGTAGCCTATGTACCTTGTCGCAGTTAGTTTCGCGCTGGCATTTTGCTAAATTTTTATTTGTTCCCACAGTTTGTCGCTTGGCATAAATACGTCGTTAGTCTCGTGCACAACTGATACACAGCTCCAGCTTCAGCTTCATCTTCAGCTCTACTTGAACTACAAGACATAAAAAAAAATGCATGCAGTCTTGCAGGAAGCTGCCACAAAAAGTTGGAACTAGACAAAACTAGACAACTGCAGCAAACATTTCGAAGTCGTCGCCGTCGTCGTCGTTCGTTTGTTCGTTCGTTGGTTGGTTGGTTGTCAATCCTAATAGTAATAGTAGTTACTGCCATACAAGCACGTTTAATGTTCTTTGGAGGCGGCACAAGAAGAAGAAATAGAACACACACACACACACAAAAAGAAAACTAAGCTCGTGTATCTTATGCAGTGAAGTGTCTCTGAGAAATGTTGCACAAGTGAAAATAGCGAATGGGTCGCCTTGTGTCAGTCTACTTATAAACAGGCACTGTATGCGGAAAGAAGTTGACCCACACGTTCCGTTTTACACTATTCGCCGACAAACTCTTCGCCCTTTCGATACTCCCCTTTAAAGCATTCACGTTTTTTTTTCTTCTCATTTTGAGGTTCCCCTGTCGATTAGCTGGCAGTTGACGTCCATGTCCGTCGGCGGGTTCCCTTCTTCCCTTTTGCCTCTCCAGCTGTCATGTAAAGTTTGCACAATTGCTCATCACATTGAAGCTACCACCTCACGCTCTCTCTCTCTCTTTTTCTTTCTTATTTCGCTCTCGTTCTACTTTACAAATTGTAAATTGTCGCCGATTGTCAGTTTGAACTCGGAACTCTTTTGAGGCCCCTTCTCAAAGTACTTATAAATCAACTGCAGCTCATAACTTTTTACTTGTTTTTTATTTTTTGCATTTGCGTTTGTAGTTTTGCTCGAAGGGAAAAAACGGGCCTGTAGGCTAATCCCAAAGCCACTTGAAGCGCAACATAAAAACCAACCATATGCCCTTTAAAAAGGAAGTCTAAATTTACTATATTTATATATATGTATATGCCATATTCTCCATGAAGTCTGAAGTTTCGAGATCATTAAGCATAAACTCATTTAAATATGCCGCAAAAAGAGAGAAAAACAAGGGTGAACTATAAATGAAACTGTCAATTCGTTTGCTAACTAAGCTAAAGGAACTGTGGGAAAGATCAAAATTAGTTTTTATGATCCCTAATTCAATTTCATTAGAAGTTGAAAGAGTTTCGGTAGAATTTATGAAGAGTTATGATAACAAGTTGCGAATTAGTAAAAGAGGGGGAAAATTCAATACTAAAAAGATAGTAAAAGGAGGCATATTAACCTTGAAAATATTTCATTAGAAAAATGAATGATTATGTTGTTTTGTTTAAAAATGTTGCCTGCTATGCAAATTACATTTGCAAAAACATCTCAAACATGTCTATTCACTTTACTTTCTAAAAGTCTTTTCTTTCTTTTTTGTATTCTCCCACGATTAACAATGCTGCAAGCGCCACAACTAATTGTTCCATTAAACGAACTGCACTCGACTGCACCACGACGACTCACTTATACACTCACTTCAATACTCCCATCCATCCACCCACTCACACTTATTCAGTCACTCACTCACTCACTCAATGAGTACCCATATCCGGAGCTGCACTCGTCAGGCCCAAAAGAAAAAACACATTTGGCTACCACTTAATTTGGAAAATAGTGTAGCGAAAGCTTAGGGCAATGCACGTTCTCCAGTCCTCTCTCTCTCTCTCTCTTTCGGTAGAGACTTAAAATCGCAATTTCGATAAACATATTAGAAGACGTACAAAATACAATTACTTAAGTTAGGCATAGAGAGGGAATGGTTGGAGAATTAGGTGCTGATGCTGCTAGTTTGTCAACCAATTTGAAAAGCCTTTGGGCCAAAGTCGCGTGAGAATCTTTTTTATTTTGTGCTTTCAAAAGAAGACTCCAAACAAGTAAAAGAACAAAATAATACAAAACCTAAAAAAAAGCGCAAAGTCACGCGCAAGATTTTTTTTTCGGCCTGAAGCGTATAGGTCGTCCGTTCAGGTTCAACTACAACTTCAGCTTCGTTGCAATTGTTACGACTGTCGATGCGGATGCTGTTGTTGTTGTTGTTGGCAAGAGTTAAGAGCCAGCCATAAAGCAGTGCCTTGTTTTGCACCAATGCTACAAAGCTTCCATATTTACTGTTGTTGTTGCTATTTCTTGTTGCCCCTTATAGCGCGGGCGTGCAAATAAATCTTGGCCACCATTGCATTACACGTCTGGGTCCAAGGCTATAGAGACACTTGTGTTTGGGTACAGGGATCTGTGTCTACAGGATGGATAATGTCCCAATGCTAGAGATGGGAACGTGATGGAATTTGTTTTTAGACACGAAAAGACAAGTTAGGGACCTTTTTACTGAGGATATTAGCTTAAAGAAATGGCTAAGTCAGTCAGTCCTTCAAAGAGATTCCTTAGCATCTAAAGGTTCCTAAGCTCGTGCGTGACACTAAAAGCAGAAAAACCCACATCGACATATCCCACATAAGCCATTCTCGAACTGTCTCTAGGCTGAAAAAAAAGATCACTGGGAATGGAAACAAACTTTTGCAGTCGAAGTCAAGCTCTTTAAACGCTAAACAGTTTCATGGAATGCGTTGTGATTGAAGGCACACCAAACTATGTATTGAACAGCAAAACAAACCCAAGCGAACTGGACCCCAACTAAAAAAAACACAGCCCAATGCCAAATCAGGTTGCACTTGTGAATCCGACTTCTTCTTCTTTCGTTTACCAATAATAATAATGATGATCATGATCATTGCATTGCGATCAAGCGAGTTGAACAGTTTTCATGTTGCTACAACAATTTATTTGTAGCCTTCTTGTTTGTTGTTGTTTTTGTTCACATGTTGTGACTTTGTTTGGCATACATAATAACAAGAAGATGTCGATAGATCACTGACTGATCATCAATTTTGCTGAATGTTGTATGTCATTGTTGTTGCTTGTGGTTTGTGTTGTTGTTGTTATTCCTTGACTGGCTCTGCCTAATGATCGTCATGAGTTTTATATTGTTTGGCATGTTTATCTGCATCTTTAATGTTCGCATGTAATTTAACTTTTGCCTCTCTTTTTAGTCTGTCGATCTCTGTTCGCTGATCTCTACCCTCTTATTCTGTGTCTCGTGTTTACATTGGATTCGTTCTTTGCAACCTAATTAGCTTTTTGACTTGTTGTCGTTGTCGCTCTATGTCACTGTCTGTTGAGTGATCTTCTTATTCGCCTTCATCTTCAGTCGTCTTCTTCAATCGATGCGATCGTCGCGTCAATTGTTCATGAGAAATAAAACGTGCTTTTTCTTACCTTAAGTGCTTAAATGGAAATCGAACATGGAATTAGCTGGTTAACTAACAAGCGAACATTCATAGACCAGATCCACAGACATTAGCAATCAGTTTAGTTTAGCAATAAACGCTGAGAAGCGATTGCTTCAAACTATTTCTATTGATCAATTTCATAGTTTTTTTTTCAATTGGTTTCACATATCTGTTAGGAACTTCTTGAGAACTAAATCCTTTCTTTATTTAATTCCTAAAATATTTGTACAGAAAAATGCATAGAGTTTTCATGATAAATCTTCCATTTTATATTATTATATAATTATCAAAATACATCCTAATCGCTCGATTAGCCTAGAAATCGATATATTATCATAAGCAACAATTTCTTTTAGTTCCAACTCGATCCCTAAACTATTTATTTCCAATAGTTTCACAAATCACAATGGATCTTTATCATCATACCAACAACAGACAGAGACAAATTGCCGCATTAACCGATAGCCGATCTATGAAAAAATAACAAAAATTAATTTCATTTGCATTAATATGAAAAAAAAAAAAACAGCTTCAATAAATTTTTGCCATTCCAAACACAAATATGCAAATTGAAAAGCCAAATAATTTGTGTTTATAAACAACAACAAGAACAACAATAATATTGTAAGCCATCGGGTTGAATCAAAAGCCAAATACAAAATAGTTGGCCAGCATGCGATTTTATTGAGCATTTCAGATTCAATTAGGGGTAATTTAATTTCAATAATAACGAGATATATGCTTACATGGGCCCAGGCCAAAGCGACACACACACTTGATAGAAAGATATATACAAACCATTTTGTCTGGTTGAAACTTGCTTGCTGCTGGCTGCCGCTGTTTCTGTTGTTGATAGCTCTGCGCCGCAAGCTTTTTTTTTTTTCTTTTTTGTTGTTGCCCCCATGCATTTGCAGTGTTTGTTGCATGTTGTGGCTTACAGTTATGGACCAAATTATGCGAGTCGTTGTTGCTAGTTGGTGCTTTAGACTGGTTTCTTTGTTAGTTTTGTTTTTGGCCAAGAGTCAAACGCTGATTTGAATTTTGCGTGTGGTAAATGCTTTAAAAATTAGTTCGCTGTGCAGTTTCGTATTTCATTTCTCTCATTTCATTTCTTGACTTACTCCGATTAAGTTGCTTTGTGGCATTTTATTTTGTTATTTAATGATTATGACTGCAATTGTGATTTGTTTGTTTGTTTTTGTGTTGCAGAAATACATTGAATCAAAAGCTTTTTTAGTTTGGAAAACAACACTTTAATTGAAGCTTTTGTCAAATTAAATGAGTCAGCTTTTTAATTAATGCCCTTTATGTTTAATTTGACAATTCTACGTCGTTATTAAATAGCATAGCCAAAGCTTATTAGCTGAAATTCCAGCTGTCTGCCCCTCGTCATGTTATTTATTCTTTTTTTTTTTAATTTCATATGCTCGATTTCAGCTAATTTGTTCGTCACTTTGCCCACCGCAAAATGCCAAAATACCTTTATTTTTTTTTGTTTAGTTTTCAGTTGTGACCGGACGCCTTTACCTGTCTGTTCGTCGCGGTGTGTGTGTGTGTGTTAACTTGTCGCGTGCAGCAGCATTGAATGTGGCTGCGTGTTATTGTGGCTGTCCACTCTGAGGTTGACCAATTTTAGAAGGGGTCCGCATTTTGATGTCGACTCCGGCACCTGCGTGCGAAAACAAAGAGCCGACACGTAAATGATATTTGTCTACCCTTTTTGCGAAAGGGTAGCAACATTTTTGTAAGCAATATGTTATGTGTATTAAAGGTGGAACATGAAGTGTAAACAAGTCTGATGATAGGGATATATGTGATGTGACTTTTGTACCTTTCTGAACAGATCCTTGAGTCAACAATCCAAGGAAAAGTTATTTTAAGGAAACTTAAAGCAACAAAGGGATAAATACTTAAGTTGACAAAAGTAAAATGTTACTTTTGGGTACAGTAAACATTCGAATGCAAGAGTATTCCATATTCTTCGTTAAGCCAAATAGCTGAATCCCTTTTGTTGAAATTTCCTATTATTATAGTTGGCCTTTTTGTTTGCTTTTGCGGTATTTGAAGAGCCTAAAACACCAAAATACAAAACACAAATACACAAAATGCGGAAAAAATTGGAAAATCTTTGGCGCCAGTGCGTGCAGCTTGAATTTTTTTTAAGAAAAGACCAAATTTCAGATCGAACAAAACGAACAAATTATGCGACCATATTTATGGCGGCAAACAAAAAGATATCACAAAATCGGAAAAAATGAGACAACAAAAACGGCAGCCGTGAAAAAGTTGTTGTTGCTGCTAGAGAGAAAACAACAACAACACCATACACGTTGTATCTATGTTAATTAATTAATAATTAATTAAGCGAAACAACAACAACAACACGGAACGACAACATCAGCTCCTCCATCGAT
Source organism: Scaptomyza flava (assembly GCA_030179655.1). Lineage (NCBI taxonomy): Eukaryota > Metazoa > Arthropoda > Insecta > Diptera > Drosophilidae > Scaptomyza > Scaptomyza flava. The sequence continues at coordinate 1,250,089 of JARNME010000029.1, read as the reverse complement.
GACGTTGCTAATGGTTAATGATGAGTTTTCGGTTTTTGTTTGGGTTTGGCCTCGTTTCACAGCCGGGTCAAAAGGTAATATGAGTGCAAAGGAAGGGGTTTGGTGATGGGGAAAGGGAAAGGGGGCAAACCTTTGTCTTTTTTTTTTTTGGTTACGGTTAGCGTGCTTAAACAAAATTGTTTCAAGCTGCCGTCCCTCTTTCTCTTTCTCTTTCTCTCTGTGTCTTTCTATTTGTGCAGGTTTGTAGTGCGGGTGCCACTTCTGGTTGCAAGCGTGCTCCAAGCGCATATACGAAAAGCCCAAACATAAAAAAAAAAAAACGTTAGTCCAGTTTACGTTGTTGTCGTTATCAGGGCGTACATCAAATGCGGGACAGCTTTTTATGATTTAAAAGAAAAGAAACGAAAAAAAAATCATAATGTTGATTCCTTTTGCTGCTTTGCTGTTTATAAAAACAAACTATGAAGCATATGAAATTGATTAATACAGCATGATAAATGTATTCCATTTCTTATATTTATCGATGTTTTTTTTTTTTCTTTCTATTAATTTTGTGATACATGCACGATATCGGTTAAGCTCGTGATGTATAGTTTTTCGATAAGTAAAAAAAATGTTGATTTTATATTTGTTTTTTTATGGGATCGTCTGAATGTATTTAACAAAAACTTGATAATGAATATAATGAATTTTATCTCTATGCGTGGATAATAATGATTAAAGACTTAAAGAAAGTAGAACAAAACTGATTAAAATTATAAAGTTGATTGTAGATTGATGCTTCAAACATTAGAATTCCATTTACTATTTTATTCATAAAAATCCCAAAAAACAGTTGATATAAAAGATAAGACCCTAAAAAATGAATAGCAACTGTGAAAAGTTGATTACAAACTAAGTAGAAAGCTTTCTCGATGCTTGATAATAAATACTGCTATCAGAAATCTAGCATAGTTCCAACCAAAATGGCAAGAAATTAAACCAAGCCAACACAATTTAATTAGCTGTCTTTCACAACAACAAAAAAGAGACAACTTTCAAAGCACTCGCATTCTACTATTTGCGAAAACCAAACACATCCACAGTTGTGACTGGAAATTCAATTAAATGCGCCAAATTACTTACACAAAACACACCTTCAGACTTACTTTGTCTAACTCTCTCTCCGTCTTTCTCTCTCTTTTTAAGCTGTCTGGCAGCTCTCAACTGGAATAAGCTCAAGCAGTTTCAGTGCCGCCATTTAACAGGTGCAAAATCTGCGTATAAATCTCCTAATCTCTTGCCCAGAATCGCGGACACCAAACACAAGCCAACGCCTTAGCACCTAAGCCAAAGAAAAAAAAAAAGAATAGAAGAAATCAAACCAAGCCCGAAAATGTTACAAGAAGAAAGGGGGGAGGGGCAATTTGTAGGTTATGGCCCAGAATGGGCTGGCGTCTGCTTCGTGTCGTCGTCGCAACAACTAAAAATGAATCAAATTAGAATGCTTGCCAAGCCCAACAACAGAAAGCAACAACAAAGACGACACGACTTCCGGCTAAAAGTGAACTTTCGTAAAAGGGTTAACCAAGTCGCGTCCAGGCCATAAAATCATTTTTGGGTGAGGCATCTGACTTTGTGTGGGTGTTGAACACAAATTGCTGGCATGTCTGCACAATTTTATGACTAAAATCGAGTCCGCCGCAGTCGCAATTTCCAAAAACTTAAGGCTCTTAATTAATATTGTGTGCGTGTGTTGGTTGTGTCAAACAATCCTGGAAATTCGCCAAGCCTTAAGCATTTACCAATGATTAATTTGTCACTTGATACGAACTAAAGTAGATTAACTACTTTATGCAAATGTTAATCATTCAAATCGGAAATATTAAAAGAAAACTTAATTACTTTTTGAGTAAGAAAAGAGGTTTGTAATAAAGATATCTTGCTCTCAATCATTCAAAGCATGAATATTGCCCGAAATTGTAAGGCATTAATTTATAGTAAACTAACATTTAAGCCGTTTCAAATTTATTTAAGCATTTTCCTAAATTGAATTGAATTTTTTAAGCTTTTCATGATAAAAAACCATGAACTAAAGTTTACTTCATTAAGAATTTTACAAATTATGTTACTTGAATATCTAAAAAAAAATTCATTTGATACTTTCGAAAAAATATTTTAATACCTGAAACCATTTTTCATCTTTAAGCACCTGACAAAGCACATCAAAAAACATTCCCCATAGACAATTAAATTAAAAATGAATTAAAAAAGAAATATAGAATAAGATACAACAATTTGAATCGGTGTTAACAGCCACGCCTTTCCGAAAGATTAAATTCATGTCAGTCAAAGAGGTCACAAGATGTTTGCCAAAAAATGCTGCGTAATGCAGTGTTTAGATCGATGGCACAAAAGTAGCTAGCTCTGTGTTTAGCTTGGTTCAGTTCACGTCGCGCAACCCAACGACTTTCCACTTTTCATGTCAAATCTTTTAAAACTCATCAACATCATTTAGAAGAGAGCTCTCACTGGCTGCATGATAAATGATGCAGTTTTATATATCCAAAAGGGAGACTTATTTTTTCATAATACATAATTCAGTTCGTTTTTTTTTTTTTGTTTTTTTTCTCAAGCGGAAGTCGGCTGAGGCAAACAAACAGCAAAAGTGCTCATCATCATCGCCATCATCATTATCATTATCGTCTAGCTTGTTTATTTTTCTGTTATACATCGCTTAAAGTAACAATAATCATTTTAAGGATAGCTAGCTGCTTTAAATGCTTGCCAAAAATGAAATTTATTATACTTTTCTTTCGAAAAGTGCGTGTGAAATTGCTGTTGCTGCGGCTGAAGCTATGAATTAACCACTAACACTTATCACTAAACGCCGCGGGGGCAGGAACTTTAAGGAGTACTTCAATTATTATGATAACCACACATGGGTCTCTAATAGTCTCAAAATCGTTTGCAGTTTGTTTTGATACCCTGTTATTATCTTAGGGAGGAGCATACAAGGAGAAAGAAAATATTAAAATGAATAAGTATACAAAATAAAATCGATTTCTATTAACAATAGATTTAGAAATGTTCTGTGAACTTTTTTTTTTTTGCTTTAATGCAGGAAAACTTTTTGCAAGAAAAACTTTTTATTCCATTTTTCTCGGTTAGAAAGAATAAACTTATGTATTTTGGCTTTTTCACATGTTTTGAACTTGAACTTAATTTAACATTTCGAATCGACTTAAGCTGTAATCGTACCGAAAACAGAGTATTACACAGTCTTAGGATTTTCTCATTGTTTATTGTATGCTGCCTCCACCTAAATGGAGCATACAATGGACACAGCTGGATCTGAATAGCTGCAAGACGGCGTTTATGCCCATACACACATATATAAAAAAATACGTATATGTTCACATGATAAATGATGTGATATACGCAAATTTGTTTATGAGTGCAGCGGCTTTTATTTTTGTAATTGATGGCTGCACTTCGCAGCCAAATGTTTTGAGCGGCCTTTCAATTGTTGCTTGAAAATTTCACAGAAATTTAACTCTTGTTACAAACTGGTAAGAGTTATAGGTAAACCAGACACGCAAAGCTCGCTCAATTGTCGTTAACTGTTTTATGAGACTCTTAAATCCAAGCTAATAACTCAATACGGTCAAGAAAATTAAACAGCACCAAACTAGGCTCATAAACATGCCATCAAGGAGTTTAACTTTCCCTTTCTGCTCTCTTTTTCTCTCTTTGTCGAATAAATCAATATTTAAATTATATTAGCTAATGTCCCACAGGGCGTATGCGCGTTTGCAAGCACGAAACAACTGTAAATAATTGTTAATGGCTACATTAATAGAAACACACAAAAAACATCACGCGATTTAGGTAATATAACTTTGACTGACCACTTGAACAAATATTTGACTTTTCCACTAATTGTGCTCATAGCGTGGAGCTGAAACTAGATTTTATTATTGAAAAATCGATAGCATAAATCCATAGTGAAATATCTTGATAACTTAACAAAATTTCAAAATAATTAATGTATTGGATAAATATTTGTTTAAAATTAAGTTTCCTCACACCTAGCCTTACCCAAATATTTTTATAGTTTTGCTAAGCATTTCGTAAGTAGAACAACTTATCCACTTATCAAACAAAGAGGAGACCTACAAGTCTTTATTCTCATTGACAAATTATTCTATCAAAACAGCAGTACAACAATAAATAGGGTTAAGTATTAGTGGGAAGACTATACATTATAATATATGTGTGATTGAAGATGTCTAGTAAATGATAAATATTTTGTTGTTTGGTAATGGCAATCGTATGTAATGATTATGAGGCCACTTTTCTCATAAAAATTCCAGCAGCATATAATAGTGATGACGATGACGATGATGATTACGATGATGAACAAGCAAGTGTGCCTGATGATGTCAAAACAAGCAACAAATTAGACTAGCAACAGCAGCAGCAACAACAACAAAAGCAAACACTTGAGTTGAAACATTGATAAACAGGCGTCGACTTCTATTGCCTTTGATTATGCCGCCCATGGGAGATAGGAACTTTTTTTTTGTGGTGGAAAGGCTGTAGTCAATTCTGATTATGCAGAGAGTATTTTGTTGATGTTTTTTTTTTTGGCCAACACATGCCCCCAAGACCACATAATAATCATTATATTTTATTATATGTATTAGCAGAAGAGCCAGAAAAACACGCAAACACACACATAAAAATCAACTTTGGCCTCAAACGTCGTTTGTTTTATCAACCGAAAATGTTTCCAACAGCATTCAGGCTTCCTGAATCTGTGGAGAGGGTGTTAAAGGTGGCTGGACAAAGGCATCGAGGATAGAGAATCCGAAGCTTTTCAGCTTTTTGTCGCTCCTTGATTTGCTAATTCTGGGGGTGTGTTTTATCGGGCATTTAACCAAAGCCAAAACCGGGCGTTTTTCTTCCTTGGTTCTCGATGATATTTTGCTTTTGGGTTTGCCTTTTGAAATCGGATGCCCTTCCTTTTGTGCTCGTTTGCGTTTCGTATTGTTGCCCCATGAATCGGAGTGTCTTTCAAGTCAACTGTCTGTCTTTGTCTGTTTGTCTGTCAATTGGTTTCTTGTGAAACTGAAATAAATTGCACACGAAACGCTCACTTTTTGGGATATTTCCTCTTTGATTTTAATTCTGTGCATTTAATTAAATTTTGCAAGAAAACACTGTAGGAATATTTTTTTTTACCTTCCATATCCTTATTTCTAACTATAACCAACTGAACAAAACAAACAATAAAATATACATTGCGATTGCATTAAACTCCAATTGCATTGCATTTCCCACTAGAAGATCAATGCCACAAAGACTTGTGAAGACCAAAGAGCACATGAAACGACTTGAGGGACAGATACATGTTTTGCCACCGCTCAGAAATGTCAATTCTGATTTCAAGCTACTATTCACCGGTGGATAATAATAACAATTGATGAAAAACCCATCAAACATAATTGCTGAGGCACAACCGACGTACTCCAATCGGGGCCAAAGAAGTTGTGTTAAGTTGCCCATGTGACCCTTTGCTTCCTCTTCGAATAGATGATGTACTTTAAAGTGTCTTCCACCCAACTCCAGAAACCAATGCCTCACTGTTCGACCTTCCCATTCATCCAATACTTCGATACGGCGCCGAGGCACAAACAACGAATTCTGAGCAACTTCAACGCCATCGTAGCCAACGACTAAACAAGTATCCCTATAAGGACGACACAGTTGCAAATATTGTTCAGCCATATCCTGCAGATGTACATTCCAATAAACGAGATTCATATTCGCCAGCTTCATGTCATAGGCCAGCTTGTTGCGCAATCCATTGTGAACGTGCACCATTTTCGATTGAACTTCATGAGTTATTTTGATGGGCACAAAGCGTTTACAATTGGGAGATGATTTCATTGGATCCTTGGCGCACAAGAAGTTAAATTGACCATCTAAACAATTTTTACGCTTTGGGCATATTGTTAACTTGTTGCCAAAATGACTATGAAACGGATTGTTTTCAATCTCCTCCAAGCTTAAATCAACATAAGCTTGTGTTAAGATAATAGAGAAAAGATTCAGTATGATTATTTTCATAGCTGCGTTGAGATTCGAGTAGTTATGCAAAGATTACTAAATACTTCAATTTAAGATTAATAAATATTCAGTAGACGATAATATCGTTAACCTGATTTAACATAAAATATGATCAGAATCAAAGTTTGATAGATTTATTCCTACTACAGTCAATTCACAAATTGTTAGGAATCAATGACAACACTTTTTTCCATATGAAAGAGTTGCCTTATCTAGTCAACTTCTGATTCGAAATTGCTCTCAACCGCAATAAACATTGGCAATTTATTTGACCTACCTTCTGTACTCCTCTTTTTGAATTGCAAAACTGAAGCAATATATCGAAAAAGTAAAACTCATGTGGCTTTTAAGCCAGCCGGCCACAAAATCATGCAGAAAGAAAAAAAAATTTTCAATTCAATTCAATTCCCCTCAGAGAAAGAGAAAAAAAGGAGGGAAATGCAATGCAATATGTTTATCAGTTTATTGATTTTCCTCATATTGCAAACAAACAAACTAAATACAATGTTTGCTCCTTTTATGTATATATATGTATATATATATTTCTCTTTGTGGATTTGCTACATTGCAACATGGCAAATGTATCCGGATGCCCCCTGAACTCCATTTCTCTCCCCTTTAAGACATATGTCAAATGGCAAGAAGATCAAATATCCTGTGGTTAAAATGCGATTCAGTGATAAATGCCACAAACACACACACACACACACAAACACGAGTTCAAACAAGCAAACAAACAAACACATACGAATTTAGCCATAAAGTTCAATCGGTTGGGGGAATTTTTTCCTTTGAGCAGCAAGTTTGCTCAATGGGGTCATTTGTGACCGTCACGCGTCCCACGCATAATGCATGCCAGGCCATCAATATGTTCTTTCCCCCTCTCTCTCTCTCTTTCGCTCTATAGTAATCCGTCCCTCTAAAACTTTAAGCACGTTTTCCATGGAGTTTTTGCCAGGATGTTGGGAGAGTTTGGGCTTAGTAGTAGCAGTTTTTTGGTCCATGACAGTGTTTGCGGTTGAAATTAAATTGCAATTTCAAACTTCCTTTTTAGCCAGTTTCCATTTTTATGGGATTTGCGTTGCAGCCACAAGCGTCGCCCAACAACCACTAACAACCGCCCCCCCCTCTTTAAGTATTGACTGCGTCTACGTGCAAAGTGCAACAAAAGTTTTTTGTTAAACGGATAAATGGTTTGGTGTATAGCGAGGCTAGAGCTAGAGTGCGGTATGGATAGGTGGCATAAGTATTCCTAGTGTTCTCAGTTACCGTTACGCTTAATGCATTTGACTTGCACTCGTTAGTGGTGTGCCATCGTCTCCGCTTTTCTATCTCTATCTCTTTTCATTCTCTGCCTCTTACTTTAGTTATCAGACTATACAAAAAAAAAAAACATAAATCTCTACCTGTGTGCAGGGTTTAATGAAAATGTCATCAAATTTACATTATTTAAGAACTAGTCTTTAACTAAAAGTGACTAAAGTAACTAAAAAGTAACAAGAAACTATCGATTGAGGAAAAGTCTACGATATTTAATTTAAATCGATTCTTTTAAGTGATTTCTACGTTGTTGGCCTAAAAAAATAGTTTATTTTCATCAATTTCTTGAAGCAATTTTGCTGTAATAAATCATTTCAATCGTTTAACGAATAAAAAATAAATAAAAAATAATAAAGTTCTTATTTCATTTTTAGAGATTTTAATGTAAAGTTTGTTAGAGTATTCAAAACTAAATTTTAACACTTTAGTTTAGTGACTATTCCATTAATTTTTTACCTCTCTCTCTCCCTTTCGATTTCCGAATGCTTTTGTTTCCTTTATTTAGCTTCTTTTTTTTTGTGATATTTTGTAACTTAACTAAGGTTCATTCATTTAGCAATGTCAACAGTTGGCTGACCAACAGAGGCGCCTTTTGTTCGCGTGAAAGAATGAATGAATGGAATGAGAATGAGAATGGCATAAAGGGCATTGAATGGTAAGGGAAAAAGACTCCCTCCACCATCTACTCTGCTTCCTCTTGTGACTCTCACGTAGCAGCCGCAGTTAGTTTTTTGGGTCGTGTCAAGTGTCGTTGTCACTGGCGCGGAAATCCAAAACCTTTCAACTTGACTGACTGACAAACGGACGAATACTCGAGACTAACTGACACTGAGCGCTTTTGGAATGGTTGTGCGAAATCTGTGTGCAACAATGGCAAATGGAGGCACAAGCAACGACTTGACTAACAGCAGCAGCAGCAGTTGTAAACTGTGGCAAGAAAAATGATATGATGCCAAGGATTCAACTAGGTCTCAACTTGTTTCTGGGCGGGCATTGCAAATGAATTTGATAAATGAAGCAAAGCTTTTCTATAGCCTTAACAGATGGCAGAGAGAACAGAGCTAGTGAGAAAATGAAAGAGAGAGCTGTAGAGAATATGTAGAGCAAAAGCTATGAACTGTCTATAGTTTGGAAAATAATGCAATCATTAAACACATTTTTTTTCTTTCTGCAATTTGCTCAACGCAAAGTGTTTGTACAAAGAGCTGCAACAAAATGTCAAGATCTTCTTTTGTATCTTACTTTCTGAAGAAGAAGCAAGTTGCAAGCAGCAATCAACACTTAAAAGGCACCCACAAAAAAAAAAAAAAGCTGCCTGCAATTAATTTCACTTTCAATTTAGCGGCGGTCGCTTTTCATTCTTTTCTACTCACTTCGTTCTTCCTTATATTCTCGCTCTCTCTCTTGCTCTCTTTAACTTTCTATCTCCCTCTTTTTCTCCTTCTGTGTGTGGCTTTATTTAACGGCCAATGTGTGTTGTAAAATGTTGCAGGGGCAGACGCCCTCAAAGTTTCTTGGCATGGAAATTAATTTTAATTGCAACAATTTAGATAATCAAATGAGTTTTGATGTTAAGTAAATTAAGCGAAAACAAAAAACCAAAAGAATGCCACACCCACACACAAAAGTTGTTAATTGTTAACTTTTAACACTTGATTCGTTTGCTCATTAGTTAACATTTCGTATTTTTTGTCACTTTTGTGTTAAAGCATTAAATTTTTGATTGAATTTTGTTTCGTTTTATATCAAAAAGATGCTCAGTTCGTTGTTAATGAGATTTTAAATTCGTTTTTTTTTTTAGATTCTTTCATATAGAAGTTAAGTTAAGTTAAAAATTTAAAAGATATTTTCTTATATTTTATTTTTTAATTATTTCACCATTTTTCAATTTCTTACACAATTTCCACATTTCATTGAACCCTTTTTAACCTGTTAAAGCTTTATAATTATGACTGCCGAAAGCTCTATTTAATATATTATGATTTCAAACCTGTGCTCAGATAATTACCGGATAGTTTGATTTTTTGTTAGTTCACTTTTCTCTGTCTCTCTGTCTCTTCTTAAATCAATTAAACCATCCTCAATTATTAAATTTGTTGTAAGCATCAAATTGTAATCAGTAACTTCCGTTTAAACTTTACCTTTTCAATTTTTTTTCGTGCTTATCTCCTCAATTATGCAGCGAATTCATTTTTTATGATTATTTGAACGAACCCAACACATTAGCCTAATTCCTGAGCTTAGTGTACAGTTTTTCAATGCCACACTTCGAAGATCCGGCTTTAAATTTAATGATGGTAATTAGTCGGGCCGAATTGTTCGGATTTCAGTTAATGCAATCCTCTTGCTAAAAGAAAAAAATCGATGCACAACTTTTTGAGAGAGTTTCAGTAAAATACGCTTGACATTTTCCTGAATAATATTTCGGGCGATCGTTAAATGACGTCAAGACTTTAGAAGACTTTTCAAAACAATGTTACAAGTACATTTTCCAGAAGCTACTCAGGTATACGAATGATATCTTAACTATTATCTCTCCACTTCAAAGTCACCTGTTTTTTTTAATGCCACGTGCTAACCATTTATTTATAGAGTACATTTTTGAGGATGAGTTGGAGCTGCACATAAAATATATAAGCTGCACAACTTTTGGCTAATGCCCAAAGCTTGTTTTGGTCGAATAATGAGCAACTTTTCGACGTTGCACGAAAAACGAGACAGGTAGAGAAAGACAGAGACAGAGAAAGACAAACATGAGAGGTCACTACTTGCAAAGTAATAAACGCTTAAGTGTTCGCCATTGCTTTTGGCCAGAATATTGTTTGGACTTGTGGGCAATTTTCGGGTGGGTGGAAATGTCCTTCGATGCTGGCAAATCGCCAGCTGTGTAGCAGCAGCAGCAGCCCAAACACACACACACACACACACACACAGATATACTTATTAATAATTAATTTAGTTTTATTTATATATATTTCGTGTCTGGCTGAATGCGGCATAAAAGCTTTCGTAATGCTTTAACGTTCTCTTTTATCCGTACACCAAACTTCCCCCACCCGCATCCTACTGCCCTTAACTATGTCCTTGGCTCTCCTGTGAGGGGCCTCGAGTGTGTGCTCATGGCAATAAGAGCTATTGCCAGCCATTGTTTTTTGTTGTTAGTTGTTTTTGTTCTGTTGCACGCTCAACTCGATCCGCGTTAATGTTTTTTTTTTTTTGTGTGTTTTATTGTTGCTGCTTTTTCAACTCGTGTGTAGGGGATGGATGAATGTTGGTAAGAGGGAGGTGGTATTGAACCTAGCGTGAGCCGGCCAATTGACTTCTTTAAACTTTGACATTTTTACAGTTTTGGCTTTTGCCATTTTTCGCAAAGCAATTCCCTTCCCTTCTCCTCTCTCTTACGGTGTCAAACTATGCCCTTGGCATTTGTATTTTACATAGTTGTTTAGCAATATTGGCAAACTATCAGAGTTTAAGCATCAGAGAATGTCCTTAGCAAGGATGGCTACTACAAAGCGCAACATCATTCATTTATCCAATTACTCTCTCTTTGTGAAATTAAACAATACTGAAAGTTATATAAATGAAAAACTTTCGATCAAATTGAATATTAATTATTAATCACAAGAGTGCGGGAAGTAAAAACTTAGATTATTTGGATAAGAACTTCATTCCAATAGAATTTTGACATAAATTTCGAGTAAAAATCGCGTTTCCAACTATAAATGCAGTATGAATCAAGATGCCAAATCATGAGTTTTAAGCCCTTGCTTTTGATAATCGGTTGAGTTTTGCCGAAGTTATGGCATTGGAAAGTTTCGACCCGTTTCTTGTTCAATTTTCAGGGATAAAATTTTAACATGAAATTTTGATAAAAATCGCGTTTCCAACTATATATGCAATATTAATCAAGATGCCAAACCATGAGTTTTGAGCCCTTGCTTTTGATAATCGGTTGAGTTTTGCCGAAGTTATGGCATTGGAAAGTTTCGACCCGTTTCTTGTTCAATTTTCAGGGATAAAATTTTAACATGAATTTCGAGTAAAAATCGCGTTTCCAACTATAAATGCAGTTTTAATCTAGATGCCAAATCATGAGTTTTAAGCCCTTGCTTTTGATAATCGGTTGAGTTTTGCCGAAGTTATGGCATTGGAAAGTTTCGACCCGTTTCTTGATGAATTTTCAGGGATAAAATTTCAACATGAAATTTTGATAAAAATCGCGTTTCCAACTATAAATGCGGTTTTAATCTAGATGCAAAAACATGAGTTTTGAGCCCTTGCTTTTGATAATCGGTTGAGTTTTGCCGAAGTTGTGGCATTGGAAAGTTTCGACCCGTTTCTTGTTCAATTTTCAGGGATAAAATTTTATCATGAAATTTTGATAAAAATCGCGTTTCCAACTATATATGCAATATTATTCAAGATGCCAAACCATGAGTTTTGAGCCCTTGCTTTTGATAATCGGTTGAGTTTTGCCGAAGTTATGGCATTGGAAAGTTTCGACCCGTTTGTGGGTGAATTTTCTGCGATAAAATTTTAACATGAATTTTGAGTAAAAATCGCGTTTCCAACTATAAATGCAGTTTTAATCTTGATGCCAAATCATGAGTTTTAAGCCCTTGCTTTTGATAATCGGTTGAGTTTTGCCGAAGTTATGGCATTGGAAAGTTTCGACCCGTTTCTTGATGAATTTTCAGGGATAAAATTTCAACATGAAATTTTGATAAAAATCGCGTTTCCAACTATAAATGCAGTTTTAATCTAGATGCAAAAACATGAGTTTTGAGCCCTTGCTTTTGATAATCGGTTGAGTTTTGCCGAAGTTGTGGCATTGGAAAGTTTCGACCCGTTTCTTGTTCAATTTTCAGGGATAAAATTTTATCATGAAAATCTTAAAAAAATCACGTTTCAAACTATATATGCAATATTAATCAAGATGCCAAACCATGAGTTTTGAGCCCTTGCTTTTGATAATCGGTTGAGTTTTGCCGAAGTTGTGGCATTGGAAAGTTTCGACCCGTTTCTTGATGAATTTTCAGGGATAAAATTTTAACATGAATTTCGAGTAAAAATCGCGTTTCCAACTATAAATGCAGTTTTAATCTTGATGCCAAATCATGAGTTTTAAGCCCTTGCTTTTGATAATCGGTTGAGTTTTGCCGAAGTTATGGCATTGGAAAGTTTCGACCCGATTCTTGTTCAATTTTCAGGGATAAAATTTTTACATGAAATTTTGATAAAAATCGCGTTTCCAACTATAAATGCAGTTTTAATCTAGATGCAAAATCATGAGTTTTAAGCCCTTGCTTTTGATAATCGGTTGAGTTTTGCCGAAGTTATGGCATTGGAAAGTTTCGACCCGTTTGTGGGTGAATTTTCTGCGATAAAATTTTAACATGAATTTGAGTAAAAATCGCGTTTCCAACTATAAATGCAGTTTTAATCTAGATGCCAAACCATGAGCTTTAAGCCCTTGCTTTGGATAATCGGTTGAGTTTTGCCGAAGTTATGGCATTGGAAAGTTTCGACCCGTTTCTTGATGAATTTTCAGGGATAAAATTTTAACATGAATTTCGAGTAAAATCCGCGTTTCCAACTATAAATGCAGTTTTAATCTAGATGCCAAACCATGAGTTTTAAGCCCTTGCTTTTGATAATCGGTTGAGTTTTGCCGAAGTTATGGCATTGGAAAGTTTCGACCCGTTTCTTGTTGAATTTTCATGGACAGAATTTTAACATGAAAATCTTATAAAAATCACGTTTCAAACTATAAATGCAGTTTTAATCTAGATGTCAAACCATGAGTTTTAAGACCTTGCTTTTGATAATCGGTTGAGTTTTGCCGAAGTTATGGCATTGGAAAGTTTCGACCCGTTTCTTGATGAATTTTCAGGGATAAAATTTTAACATGAATTTCGAGTAAAAATCGCGTTTCCAACTATAAATGCAGTTTTAATCTAGATGCCAAATCATGAGTTTTAAGCCCTTGCTTTTGATAATCGGTTGAGTTTTGCCGAAGTTATGGCATTGGAAAGTTTCGACCCGTTTCTTGTTGAATTTTCAAGGACAAAATTTTAACATGAATTTCGAGTAAAAATCGCGTTTCCAACTGTAAATGCAGTTTTAATCTAGATGCCAAACCATGAGTTTTAAGCCCTTGCTTTTGATAATCGGTTGAGTTTTGCCGAAGTTATGGCATTGGAAAGTTTCGACCCGTTTCTTGATGAATTTTCAGGGATAAAATTTTAACATGAAATTTTGATAAAAATCGCGTTTCCAACTATAAATGCAGTTTTAATCTAGATGCAAAAACATGAGTTTTGAGCCCTTGCTTTTGATAATCGGTTGGGTTTTGCCAAAGTTATGGCATTGGAAAGTTTCGACCCGTTTCTTGTTCAATTTTCAGGGATAAAATTTTAACATGAATTTTGATAAAAATCGCGTTTCCAACTATATATGCAATATTAATCAAGATGCCAAACCATGAGTTTTGAGCCCTTGCTTTTGATAATCGGTTGAGTTTTGCCGAAGTTATGGCATTGGAAAGTTTCGACCCGATTCTTGTTCAATTTTCAGGGATAAAATTTTTACATGAAATTTTGATAAAAATCGCGTTTCCAACTATAAATGCAGTTTTAATCTAGATGCAAAATCATGAGTTTTAAGCCCTTGCTTTTGATAATCGGTTGAGTTTTGCCGAAGTTATGGCATTGGAAAGTTTCGACCCGTTTGTGGGTGAATTTTCTGCGATAAAATTTTAACATGAATTTTGAGTAAAAATCGCGTTTCCAACTATAAATGCAGTTTTAATCTAGATGCCAAACCATGAGCTTTAAGCCCTTGCTTTTGATAATCGGTTGAATTTTGCCGAAGTTATGGCATTGGAAAGTTTCGACCCGTTTCTTGATGAATTTTCAGGGATAAAATTTTAACACGAATTTCGAGTAAAATCCGCGTTTCCAACTATAAATGCAGTTTTAATCTAGATGCCAAACCATGAGCTTTAAGCCCTTGCTTTTGATAATCGGTTGAGTTTTGCCGAAGTTATGGCATTGGAAAGTTTCGACCCGTTTCTTGTTGAATTTTCATGGACAGAATTTTAACATGAAAATCTTATAAAAATCACGTTTCAAACTATAAATGCAGTTTTAATCTAGATGTCAAACCATGAGTTTTAAGACCTTGCTTTTGATAATCGGTTGAGTTTTGCCGAAGTTATGGCATTGGAAAGTTTCGACCCGTTTCTTGATGAATTTTCAGGGATAAAATTTTAACATGAATTTCGAGTAAAAATCGCGTTTCCAACTATAAATGCAGTTTTAATCTTGATGCCAAATCATGAGTTTTAAGCCCTTGCTTTTGATAATCGGTTGAGTTTTGCCGAAGTTATGGCATTGGAAAGTTTCGACCCGTTTCTTGTTGAATTTTCAAGGACAAAATTTTAACATGAATTTTGAGTAAAAATCGCGTTTCCAACTATAAATGCAGTTTTAATCTAGATGCCAAACCATGAGCTTTAAGCCCTTGCTTTTGATAATCGGTTGAGTTTTGCCGAAGTTATGGCATTGGAAAGTTTCGACCCGTTTCTTGTTCAATTTTGAAGGATAACATTTTAAAATATATGTATATGATTTTATTTTTAATAGAAACAAAAGGCAAATATTATGCTAGAACGGTTTAAAAATGTTTATCTAGCTCGTTAGTGTTTTTTTTTAACACTAGGTAAAGTCATAAAAATCGATTAAAGAATAACTAAAATACTAATTTTCTCATTTATATTTCCATCAAATATTTTTAAAGACTTTCTTAGTGAAAGCAATTGAAAAATCAATACTTAACGCCTTTTTCAATATCCATCGTGCTTTCACTTTAATGATGATAATAAAGTTTTTTTTTTTAATAACTGACATTTTTATGTGTATATCCACACCATAAATATGAAATTGTTGTGGCAGCTGTTACGCGAATGCATTCAATTTATAATCAATTTGCAGTTAACAACATTTTAAAAATTAATATAAACAACATCACTGCAATTGATTGCCAGTTTATGTTGCATGCAAATATCTTTTTTTTGCGATCTGGCTAATTGTAAAAAAGAGGAGGCAAGGGGCAGGCAGTCAAAAAATTTGCGAAATGCAGACACATAAATTTCAAACAGACAACACACAACACCAAAGCGCCGGCGACGGTGTCTGACATTGAAAACAGCCCAAAAGTTAACTGAGTTCTGTTCTGTGTGTGGGTAGGGAGGCGGGGTGTTGTGGGAAGGCCGCACTGCAGACGTGTTCAAGTGTCGCAACTCTAATTTATTTTGGCACTGTCCAAAACTGCTGCATGACCCGCCGCCAAAAAAAAAACACACAACTGAAACAGACGCAAAACTCTTAATTAGCCTAGCCGCAGAAGGCACTTGATGAAACAACTTTTTGTTAGTCTATTGTCTCTCTCTCTCTAGAGAGAGAGGGGTAGAGAAGGGCAGGCAGAAGACACTTAAGTTTGTTGGTGGTCATCAAGAACTCATTTCCTTTGTGAAGAAGAGTTCAACTTTTTAGCCTTCCCAGCAGTTTGCAAATTTGTTTGGTATCATTAAATTATTAAATGGAGCGCGCATAAAAACAAGAAGAGAGGAATGCTTAAATTGCACTTTGGGATCATTTTTTGCGACGTTTACAACTTGGCCTGCCTGCCTAATCAAAAGTTGCATTCCGTGTTTCCTGTTTTGGCCAACATTTCACCCTATTTCTTGCCTTGTTTCCCACAGCTCTAATTGTATGTGTGTGTGTGTCGTCCAGGATTACACAGGATATATACCTTGTGTGTGTCTGAAGGTGCATATATCGTTTCTTTTTGGCCTCAGCTCATTCGTTCTAATTGAGTTTTGTGACAGACACCAAAAAAAAAAAAGAAATGTGAAAAATTGCAACTGAATCTGTGTCCCGTTTCTTAGTTCTCAGTTTGATGAATGGCATTTTAATAGGAGACAAAACAGGAAAATGAAGATAAAGCTTCTTTTCCTTTCTTTACATTTTACCTTGGTGAAAAGTGTGATGAAGCACAGAAAAATTGGCATAAGAACAGAGGGATAGGATAGGCATAGGGATTATAGTATATGAGTGTTTAACGGCCACAGCCACAGCTTAATGTGTTTGCGATTCCTTCTTCTTTTTTTGCTTGTTTGCAAACATGAGCTTTCAAATATGATATGCAAGACTGAACTAATGTTTTGTTTTAAGGCTGATTGGCCTTGCTGATCTTCAAACTATTCAAACAGTTTAATATATAATTTTATAACTTAAACTATTTTCACACTACTTTCTTAGTCTTCCGTTAAACAAAATCGACATTTTCCAGATTTTATTCAAGGCGTCTCCTCTCATAAATTTATTAATGTTTTTTCTTCGAAAACTTTTGTGCTTTCAAATAGTATTTATTCTATAAATATGTACAAGTATGCGTTAAGTAAACTTTATGTTCAAAGCAACTAAAGCACACACATTGAAAGATTGTCAGGATGCTGTACAAATGAAAATCAATTTTGCCCAAGGAGTCCAAAGAAGTAGCAGAACTTATTGCAAAAGGAAGAACGAACAAACAATATGATTTTGAGTAGCTGTCTCGTTTGAAACTATAAATGTGGGTGTGTCTTTCAATAACAGAAATAAAAATGTGAGAGAGAGAGAGAGAGAGAGATAGAGAAGAGAAAAGTATGAGAAAAAGTTTGTCGCTGGGTAAAAATCTATTAAGAAAGTTTTGCCACAACGCAGCAGTTTTAGTTCGTTTGGTTTTTGTCTCTAGCAAGTAGTTCTTGGCAGCAGACACGTCGAATAAGAAGCTAAAACCCAAAAGCTTGCAGTTCGAGTTGAGTTCAATTTACGTTGTTGCTTGGTTGCTTGGCAAGCTGCCCAGATAAGTGTTGGCGATATCCTATTGAAAAGAGAGAAAACCCCTCTCATCCGAAAAACAAAAATAGCAATAGATGAATTTGCTTTTACCTTGCATCTTGCATCACACACAGATCAAAAACACTTTATTTGACACTTCAAAAGTTGGCCAAAACATATAAAGAGGTTGTTTTACATTGTGCGAGCGACAAACTAATTTTTGTGTTGAAAATCAACAACTTTGTCTCCCTCCTCCAGGAAAATGTGGTTGATTTTCTTGACTGTCTTCAGCCACGAGGCATTTGAGCAATTGAGTTTTAATTAAGAAAGTTATAAGTGCAAGAGAGCAAAAGCCTTTTGCAGTTCTAATTCAATTTCAATACCACACAAGCCAGCAACAAAATCAACAGCAACAATGCATGCTTGCTTGTTAGCTAAGTTTGTACTTTGTTGTCATTCTCCCTCTAACTCTCTTCTTCTTTTGTTGTTGACTGTTTTAGCTGCTTCAGCAGAAATTTTAAATTCCGACCGCATCAATGCCAGACGACATATCAATTGTAAATATTTGTTTAGAATTGTCTTCATATTAAACACGCACTTAAATACACACATACACTAACACATAGAATACTTTGGCTCCTAGAAGTCTGCAAAAATTGTTGCTATATTTGCGTTTGGGTGTTTTTCTTTTTTTTTGACTGTCGAACTTGAAACTGCTTTTGAGATGTTATTTTTTTAATGCTAGATGCGCAAGAAATGCGCTGAAAATTGGGTTGGCAAAAGAAAACTTTTAATATTGCTGCTATTTTGGTTTTTTTTTTTGCAAAACTTTCTCAATTGCCACATTTAACAGACAAGTTGCGGGTATGCTAAATGCGTCGGCTTAGTTTTAATCCGAAATTGTTATTATTTATAATGCGATTTCTTAGACAAAAAGTGGAGCTAGACTATAGAAGGCGGAGTTTAAAGGCTAAGTTGCCCAAGAACATTCAAAAAACTTCTTTTTTTATAAGCACAATCCTAACCTATCTAATCACTTACCTATTAAACGAAACAAAAATTAGTAGTAAATTATTTATTTACGAAAATCGCATTCAAACTCTTTCTGGATAAAGTCGACGTCCTTTTTTTTTTTTGGCTTGTTCCACTTTGGTGCGACACCTTGATAGCTAATGAGCATTGAATACGAGCACTTGACACATAAATATATTAATAAATAAATAACTAAAATGCGCCACTTCAACAGACCCCGAAAATGGTTTACTTTGGCAGTTTTTGCAGGAGCTTTAAACAGTCAGTGTGATATACATTCATACTTATGTACGTGACTTGATTCAAGTGTTAAACCACAGGAACTGTCGGAAAATGTGTGAAATAGAGATAGTATGAGATGGTGTGGAAAAGAGAGGGAAGAGAGGATGCCTCACTTTCAACGCTTTGAAATGTGGCAAGCATGTTTGTTTGCACAGCTCAACTTTGAGCGAGCGAGAACTGCAACTGAAACTAGATGTTTAATGTTTGTGGTGTGTGTGTGTGTGTGTGGTACAAGATGATGATGATGATTATAATGATGATGAAGATGTGCAAGTTGCTTCGCTAGTGTTTTACACAGTTAATTTTAATTGATTTTCTTTTATAGCAGGCTTATCATTAAAATTAATTATATTTGAGCACATTCAAAGCCATTGAAAATAGTATATATAGCTGTTAAAGGATACCGTTTGAATAGGTTTTAAGATTTCTTATTCACCATTTGAATGCCTTTTGAATAACAAATAATTCAATGTGTTAATAATTTCGTTACACTTTATTATTTCTCTAACTTATGGCAACGTCTCAAAACTTTACCTTTTTCTAACTGTGTACCCCAAGCCCCAGCTAATGTTATCAGTGTTGAGCCATGTCCTTAGCAATGAGATACACACACACACTTTCAGGCGTCTGGTCAAAACCGCTCAAACTGCCACAAGCAGCAGCAGCAGAAGCAGAAACAGCAGTCAGCAAAAGTGTCTTGTTGGTAGGAGCCAGGTTCCAGACATGACCAATGCCTCTGTTTATTGTTGTTCTAGTTTTGCTGCTCTCTGTGTGTATCATATCTTTCAGTTGTGAAATGATGATAAATGTTTAAATGTTAAGTTGAAAGGCTGATTCTAATGCTGCCAGGACGAGTGTCCAATGTGGTCAGACACAGTTCCAATAGAAAGAAGGAGTTCCGTCCATTCACACAACTGTTTCATAAACAAAGTATAAAAGTTTTTCGCAATGGAATTATGGCATTTGTATATTCGTTTAGATATATGCACATGTATCATAAGCTCTGGGTATAAGAACAGGGATAATGCATAATGGAAATAAATGCTTTTACTGGCTGACTGTCACGTTCACATTCACATTCGAGTTCAATTAGCTTCAAATGAAATGCAGAAAAAATCTCTACGAACCTAAAATATCCTTGAGCAAAGTAACAATGTTTAAAACTGACAAAAAATTTTTTTTTTCCAATATTTGTGAATTAAATATTTAAGTCATAAAAATAATATGCAATTTTTCATCTTTATCGTTATTTAATTTTTTTTATTTATCTTTCTTTTGCAGAAAATGTTTAGAATGTGGACTTTTACTATTTTGCCTAAGCTAAGGGTAAGCAAACATTTACTTGGAATTACTAAAATGTTTCCGAATATTTAAATATTCATTTTTACACAAATATTTAGCTATTAAATTATTTCTTACAACATTTTCTATCTATCTACTTTTATTTTTACTAAAATTGCTTTCCTAAATGTTTTCATATTTTGCCCACAACAAACCAAAAGCAAAACACAAACATCAAGTTTTATGTTTGCTTTTTTAGACTTGCAATTGTTTTTTATTGTTTTGTTATGTTTTTGTTCGCCTTTTTATTTCGCAATATATTTTGGGCATTAAATTTTCATGCCCAATCGCCAAGACTCAAGCGTGCCAAAGCATACATACATATATATTCTACATATATACATATATCTATGGATACACTACATCATAAATATTTTCTTCACATTTAGTATTCATGGCGCGTTTTGTTATTTTTATTAGAATATGCAACCAAGCAAAACCGCAACAACAACAAAAATGTTTATTTACATTGGCACGAATGGAATTTCTTCACTTTTTCTTTACTTTTTCGGATATTTCGCGCCACTCTGTTTGATGGTAAATTATTTCATCATAATTTGTCTCATTAAAATTCCATAAAAGGCGCAACAATATTTAATTGCATTTCAGACAAGCAACAAAAATGCCTTTTTCTCGATACACTGCAATGTCGATAAGAATTGATTGCTATTTGTTCTTAACACCGCTTCTTTAGCTGTCTCGATTTCATAATTAAAAAGTTGTGTCAGTTGTCAGTCGATCTGAGATATCCTGCTGTTTTTTTTTTCTTCTCATATCTGCCTTACTTTTAGCTTTAAAGTTGTACTTCTGCTTTAACATTTGGGCACACACATTGCACACACATGTTTTGTTTATAATATGCATACTCCTCTCTCTCGTATATGAATTAATTCTTGGCATTACAGCCTGTAAAATGTTTAAAACAATGCTTGTTTCGTGCATATGGGCCGTCTGCCCTCATAAAAGGTTCAAATTCATTGCATTTAATAAAATATAGTTGACCTTTTGGTGTAGCATCTTTCTTTCTCTCTCACTCTCTTTGTCTCTGTCTGACATTCACGCACGCGCACACAGCTCACATTATTTTTTATTATTTTGACTTTATCTCAAATGCTTATCCATCACTTAATGCTCGACTCCCCTACAGACGATAATGTTGATGCCTCATTCTTTCGCTCTTCCTCTTGGTGGGTGCGTGCGCAATGTGGGAACATGCGTGGTTTGGTTGGGTCATTCAATTCGTCTGCTCGTCTGATTATGATGACATTATTGGGATGAGCTGAGCGCCCCCGGCAACCAAAACCAAACTCAAACCAGCATCATTTTGCGGTTCTGTGGCTTTAACATTGCCCCTGGCATTGGCTTGATCTTGCTGTTTGTGACTGCTGCTCTTGAGTTCCCCTTGATCACATAATTACAACGAAGAGGGGCTTTAACTCTCACTAGGTAACCGCATCTGAGTTACGCTTTTGTCTGTCTGTCTGTCTGTCTCTTTGTCGACTTGCTGACTTCGTGCAACATCTGCTGCATTAGCTGCCACACAGTGGCGTGTTGTCGTCTGCCATATTTTTGTTTGTGTTCTTTGTTCTGTTTTTAATTTCATAATACCTTAAGCGAATTGTATACATAAACAAGGAGTTTGCTTTCGAGTTAAACTTTAATGAAGAAATTTGATTTTTTTTTTTTTCTTTCTAATATTATAAAAACCTTTATAAGGAACACAGTATGTTCTTATAGATAAATTGCATTCCAAACATTTTTAATCCTCTCAAAATACTCATCTTGCTTCCCAAACATGAAACATTTCTTCAAGTATTATAAATTTTTCCTATACTATTTACAGGGAATTTAATTTTCCCTTTTTTAATGTTGCTTAAGTTTTTTATTTTAGTGCATTTCGATGTCAGACTAAGTTGAGCGTACAACATTTTCATTTGATGTACGCTTCATTTGTCGTTTTCTCTCTTCTTCTCTCAGTTGTTGTGACATTTTCATTTGTCAGCAGTTCATTAGTCATTGTTGAGCGTCTTTGGCTCCTCAATTTGCTGCAACAGGACCTGCACATGCAGCACGGAAATGGTTCAATAGCCCTAATGCAATGCATAATACTCAATGATATCTGAGCGAGTGACATGAATGAATTGACACTAATTTATGTGCACATATCGACACCTTATGTCACCTCATGGGAAAACTAGTATTGTCAATGGAGTAGAGTAGAGCGTGAGATCGGCACTTCAAAGTACTAAAAATGTCCAAACGAGGGTCCAAACATAAGGGGATGTTTATGGGCTTAAAATTGAAACACAACTATTTTTAGAGTTTTTTGAATAAGAACATAATTTTTAAGTTGGAAAGATATTTTTTTAGTTGTATACATTATTGGTTTTTAATAATAATAATTTTAAAGAAAGTATTACTGTGTTTATCAAGATGATTGAATAATCTAACAGAATTAAGAAATTCCAAGTCTTTCCAAATTTAAAGGTTTTCCCTCCACTTCCTTAACATTTTTCAGCTGCATAGTTGATGAAACTGTCCTATTTTCACATGCTTTCCCTCGCTCGGCAATATTTAAATATTTATTAACATTTTTTTTAGGTTGGCAACCACATCATTCTGAGCTAGCTAGGATTTAATTCACATTTCGTCCTACCTTAAAACTTTTCGCTAGCTCAACTGTCAACAACATGATTAAACACCCCCACAACCCCTTGCCCTTTCTCCTTTCGAACAACATTTTCTCTCTTTTGATTAGAGCTTTTTAGGTGCACATTTGAATTTCACAGCTCTGAGTTAATTAATTGCGTTCCTTGTTAAAATTTGAAATTAACCCAAAACTTGGTAGTCTAAAACACAACTCCCCCGCCACCCCCGTCCGAACAAACACACTCAACCCTTAATAGACCTACAAGTATTGCCAAAACCTTATGCATTGCTGACGCTTAATTACAGTAACACTTGGGCACCCTACTCTCTCTCTCTCTCTCTTTCTCGCCCTCTTTCTTTCGGGTGCTCTCACTGTTCCATTTGCCATAACGTTCCACTAGCGCTCCTTGCTCGCCACAAACCCGATATTCTACTCAGAATACCGTTTGCTGGCGTCGCGTGCGGTGCGTGTATTTTATTTTGTTCCGTCTACTCGAGTATCCCACTCTCTCTCTCTCTCGCGTTGTTTTTTGTCGTCTGATTGGGAAACCGTTTTTTGACGCTAACGGCACTTTCGGTCGCCGCCACTGCAGACTCCAGAACAACTCTGTTTGTGTGTGTGTGTACAATTCTGTTTACATGTGTTAGTGTGCGGGTGCTTGTGTATGTGTTTGTAGATTTGTTTGTGTTCATTTCCCACTTGGCGTGTTCCCATTTCGCTGCCTGCATTTCTTTTCGCTCACTTTTCTTCTTATTTTTTTTTTAAGTCCCTTCTTTGGCTAACTTTGCTGTGTGTGTCTGTGTGTGTTTACTTCATCATATGGCGCGCATTTTGCGTGCTTCACTTCATCTCTTTGCCTTTCCCTTTGCCCGCTTGCAGCTGGAGCCAACTTCCTGAAGCGTCCTTTCTTTCGCTTACTATTATTATTATTTTTCTTCTTCCTGAGTTGCCGTCGCGTTGATTTCATGCTAAATTTACCAACTTTATGTGCACGTTTATTGTGTGCATAACTGTCGCTTCTGGGCTCCTTAAATAACTGTACATAACTATGTATGTATTTGTGTGTGTGCATGTGTATGAAATTGTAACGAATTATAATTTTTAACAGCAACTCGCTGCTCCTTTCGCCCAGCCCTTCGGGCCCTTTCTTGGACTTGTGCAGTCAATTGCAAATTTTTTATTTTTTTTTTATATTTTTGCATTCATGCAAATCCGTATTTACGAGCTGAGACTTGGACGGCGCTTTTGACTGCCTGACTGCCTGTTGGTGGCTTTCTAACCAAACAGGGTGTGGTGGTTTAAGACCAATTCTTTTCAGTTAGCAAATCATAGTTAGTTAGGTTGGGTTGTAAGAAATATATCAACGTTTTCTTAGAAACTTTAGAACTGTGCTAAGAAATTTGTACTGCTTTGAGGAGACATGTAGGAAAAACTTAAAAGTTCCTATTTGAGGCATGTATCTATATTCTTGAAAATTTTTAGCTTCATGTTCTTTCATCAGGGTTTCCTTTGACTTCAAGCAAATCAAGTTAAACATTGATTAAGTACCTTCACCTTTTTCCGCTTAATTCAAGTGATTATGAAAGTTCTCACTCTTCATTCCCTTCCTTTATAAATTCATTAAAAGTTGTTTCTGCACTTTCAAACCCTTTTAAATTTATGAGCGTTGCTCATTGAATAAGTCAAAAGTTTTTAATTTTTTGGCTATTTTCACACCCCAAAACTGTGTCTGTACTTAAGCTACTTGCTTACACGTTTGAAAAGCTGCCCCAAACTAATCCTGCAACAGACATTGCTAAAATAACCGAGGCCAAAAAAGTCAAAGTCAAAGCCTAACAAAGTTATTAAAAGTAGCCTGGGCCTAACAACATTTTCATTTTATTTTTATTTTTTTTAATAAAAGCCACTAACAGCAACAACAAAAATATATGTATAGGAAAGTTACTTAAACGAGAAACTAGCGGAAACTCATGAAAATGCAGGATATTACTATTAAGGGGGGGCTAAACAGCAACAGACTAAGGCTGGGAAGGTGGAGGGGGGGTGTATAACTCTAAGTGGTATAAACGAAATGAAGTAGGAAGTCAGGAAGTTTTTTCATCTGCGGTTGGCATGAGAGCAGGATGTTAGACCTCTAAGCATGTCCAAACAGATGATGTGTGGCAAACTTTCTCTCGCTCTCGCTCTCTCTCTCTCACCCGGTCTCTCTTTGAGAGTGCATATTCCAGTTAGTTCTCTCGCTGCACAAAAACACATATGTATGTATTCCTTGGTGGTGGGAAATTTTCGGACTAGGCAGCAGCCAGAAACTCTCCTTTTTTTCAACAATTTTTCATCATCGAGAGCCGACGACGAGCAGGACTTTTCCAGACTGCCTTTTGCTGGCCTCGCTCATTGTGTCGATTGAGTTGCTCGTGACTGGACAACGGTGTCGGATAGATAGCAGCAGAAAAACGCTTTTCACAACGGTATTTTGCTGTGAAACCTTTTGCCTTTAACGCCGCGCAACTGAACTTAAAGGAATATATACTACTTCTTCTACATCTACACACCGCAAGACCCCGCGCTATCTCTCTCCTGCCCCACATTGTGTACAACTCATGCGTGTGTGTGTGTGTATACGTGTGTCTGCGTGTGTGTGTCGCGTCGCGGACGTGCTAGTGTGTGTGCTTGTTTAAAATGGGCACAGTGAAAAAATTGTTAAACAAAATGTCAAAAATCATACAAATCTGAATGAAAGCTCACACAAAATAATTACCAAAAATATTCCATACAGCAGGAAACGGATCTTGCGTTAAAATATCATAAAAAATTGTTAAATATATGTATATATTTATATACATAAAGTGAAAAGTTTCAGTGTGTGAGTGTGTGTGTGCTAAACTAAACAAAGCAATTTTGGGTAGAAAAATAGCGAAAAACTCGTTGCAGAAAAAAAAACCACACGACGCGCACCGTATGAAAATCAATAGTTTTTGGATTAGTAGCTGTTTGTTTGAATGTATATATTCGGCAAAGAATGGATTCAAAACAAAGTAAGCAATAACCAAAAGTAAACATTTTGTAGTAAAGAACTTAAAAGTGCAAAAATACTGCGACAATTTTTTTAGTGCTCTTCGAGCGTTGCTAAGATAAAATAATTTAATATTCTCTATAAAAATATATGCGGCAGCAGTCAAAAAATCTTACAGTTGCCTGTAAAAAGTGCTTGAATTTTGTGTATTTATAAATCATAAAACTATAAACCTGTAGCAAAGCGTGCCAAAATAAAAACCTGCAACATTCACATAAAAATTGTTTAATGCTTCGTTTCGTATGTGTGTGTGTGTGTGTGTTTGTGCGCATTTGAGGTTAACACACCTTAGACATATACATACAAGTCGCAAACTAACACATTCAGAGAGCTCCCGCTCGTTGGAGCTCGCGAAACTCTCTGTATTTCTTTAAGTCTCTCTATTCGCTGCTCCTGTGCGTATGCAGCACTTTTTTGAAGGCATGAAAAATCGATCGATTCCAACTTTTGCGCTCCCCTTTCTGACGCTCGTCTACCCACTCCCCTCCCTCTACAATCCGGCTGTCGCTTATCAGCAAGTGAAATACTCCTTCGTAGTATTCGTACTACATATTTATATGCAGAGGAATTGGCAGCACTGTCTGCAAAATTCATGCGAGTACTACTAAACACACACACACCCATATGACAAAAGTACACCTCGTTGTGTGTGTGTGTGTTTTTTTTGGTGGGGTGTTTTTTGCGCATAGAAAGAGAAAAAGAGAGCTTTGCAGATTCTGGTGCGCAACGCGCGCTCTCTCTTTCAGTTCTCTCACTCTCTCTGTCCCTCTGTCTCATTTGGTGCAGTGAGTTGTTAGCCATGTGCTGCACTTGTTCTTGGCATTTTGCTTTTGCTTGGGCTTTCTTGCCGGTTTTCTGCAATTTGCTTTCTTGTTTGCTTTTATCGTTGGCGTTTTGAGGTGTGAGAAAGGGGCGAGAAATATGGTTGAAGCTAGCCAACCTTTTAGCGGAAATCTAATTAAATACTTGAGAGTCTAAAGTAAAATTCTTAAGTTAGTTAAACATCAAAAACGAATGGCTAGAATTTATTGTTACGGTTTTTAAATAATATTTAAAACAGTAATAAATCTTTTCATTCATATTGTATTATTTTCTTATGATAACTTTCGAAAATAGTTGGTATTTTTTTGAATAAATCTCAAGAAATTTTCAACTTTGACACTTTTCACATAAATCGCCGCGCAAATTGTTTGTCAAAAAATGGATTCGTTTGATTGAAAAACAAAAAACTAATAACTATAATTTGACAGTCAATAATAACAGCAAAAACAACAACAACAACAACATCAATCTCGCAATTTGCCGGCAATAATGTAATCAGTAAATTGCGTCTACACTTTGAGTAAAAAAATATTAAAAAAGAAAAAAGCCAAAAAAAAAAGAAGAGACAAAGGCTTAAAGCGTTTCGAAGATGCTGCGCGAACGACAACAACACAAATAATATATACATAAATCTACGTGCCAGTCAGAAAATAATAAAGCCGCGTCTGGCCAGCAGACAAGACGGAGCATGAGCAAAGTGTGGCACAGAGTATTGCACCGTGGTGCAAATCTTATTGTAAAGAAGGAAGAAGAGCATGACATACCGAAAAAGTTGTTGAAGTCTTAGAGTAATGAACATTAAGAACTCCCTTAAACATAAATACTAATATATAAAATAAACATCGACAGAATAGTATAATAACACGAAGGAAACAAAATCCCAACATTTTCTCAACTTGCCCAACAGCTTTCATTGCACTGTGCGCCGTGTCTTGAGCCATTGACAGGGCCATTGGCAGAGCTGTGTGTGTGTTGATGTTATCGCCTTGGTCCACAATTCACAAAAAGACCCGCTGAGGGCTCGCTGTTCAATGGTGTTGTGGGAACATTTTTAGACAGCAACAAAAAAACAAAAAAACTTCAATAAAAACCTAAAAACTTCTTTGCCACCTTAGGAGAGCTTTGCTATTTCCTTTTGAGGCTGTTTTAGTTCTTGGCCACGTCAATAATAATTGACTTATCTCGACTGCATTGCATTGCAAAAAAAAACCAAAAGACGCCAACTTGCCGCCGCTTGTTGTGCGAAGAGGTCTCTTCGTAGTCATCTCTACTTCTCTGCGGTTTTGTACTAGCCTCAACATAATAAAGCTCGCCGGCCTCATATTTGACTTATTGCGGTCGGAACTGCAGAGCGTTGTTGCATCAGTAAAAAAAAAATATTTATTGATCGGCGGCGCGAGAATTGAAAAAAAAGACACGTGAAATATTGGGTCATAACTATTGATTGAGTTTTTTTGCTTCTCTCTGCGGTCAGATCGAAAGCATAAAGAAAGAAATATATATTTATTTTGTATGCAAAATACGCGAAGGGAAATTTGTAGGAGATTGCCAACTTCCAGCCTCCTCGGTTCGGTTCATCATCAACAACAACAATAATATAATTATGATTCACGCCAAGCCGCACAAAAAGTAATAATCATGATATGCAGTTAATTTTTTGTTGTTCGTTTATTTCTTTCGATTCGGATAATTGTGTAGTATATCAAATTCAGTTTTTCCGCACACGGCAATTTTCCACTCAAGCGCGACAAGTCAAGCCGCAAATGCAATTTGTTTGAACCCTAAATCTCAACTTTAACTCTTCTCGTTTTATTCACTCTCAGATTCATCTTCTGCTTCTGCTCTACGCACGTTTTATTCATTCGTTCAGCTAGCAAATGAGGCATAATATAATGAATAAACAATTTACAAACTTTGTATTTGCATTGCAAAATGTTTACGAGTAAAATAATTCATTTGACCTCCAATGCATTTTGCGACGCACGTCAATGAAATTTGCATTGGACGTAAAAAGAATTATTTAATTTAGTTGATGAATAAATAATGGAAATTGCCATTTCGTAAAAGTTTTGCGAAGTTTTTCCACAAAAAAACCAAATAACTATGAGACAAAATACTAAATTATTCATTGATATTCGTAATCATATACAAAATAATCTTGAACACCCCGCAATCAAATCTGAGCTTGTTTCAAACCTAAAACTCTATCTGAATAATATTTACAAGCTTTTCTTTAACAAACTCTCTTCTAAGAAATTGTTTTGTATTTCTTTCAACAAGAAACTTTACACGTTATTGAAATCTTTTAGTGCAACATATAATAGAATTTCCCCTGTAAACGCTTGCGTTCTTGGCAATCCTTTATGCTGTTTGCATATCTGAAAACATACATATTTACTTATTCCCAAAGTTTTAATTTTTATGTATGCATGTTCGTCGTCCGTCCCCGCCGTTGGCAGTTTTTGGTATTTTCACTTGGATATTCCATGGGCGCATACTCTGCCCATATTTAATGCCAATAAATCTTTCGTTTGCCTGCCTTGTCCGTCCCTACATTTGTCCGTCTTCGCGTTCCTTTTTTGACCTGCCCGCCTTCTGTGCATGCCTTGAAATAAAATTGAATCTTTATGAATGAAATTCTCTGGTTAATGCATTCGTTTCGACCACTGAGAAGCTGTCCACACATGTGAACCGCATGTTCTCAGTTTTCAGTTCTTGTTTCTTCGTCTTTGTTAGTTTTAAGAACAGCATCTTGAGAATGTGTCTTTGGTATGCTTTGGCCTGCTTATTATTGAAGGCATGCAATATTTGTCTTTAGGTTTCTGCCTCTTTTAATTGAGTTTTATGCCAGTTTCTATTGGAATTTCATAATTTCATTTGCAACATCCGTTCAGAGTGCAGTTTTTAAATGCTATCGAAGGCCTCAACAATGCAGAACAAAACTGAATAGAATGGAACACCCTCAATTTGCATTTGCTCCTCTTTTTTTTTTGTGTGGCTTATTTTTTAATTTTCCGTTTGCATTCCGTTGCTAATTGACGACAATTAAAATTTATTAGCTGGCAACAGCAATTAAACGCAAACGCAACCCGCACGCAATTTTCAACGCTCATCACAGAAACATTTCCCCTCACCCCTCCCTCTTCTCAACAATGCTGATTTCATAATATTTCAGCAAAAAATGCATTAAAAAATGAAGAGCGATTAAGAAAAGTTTTTATTGGAACGAAGTTTGTATTTACATGGGATTAAACCTGTTATAAATTCATTATTGGTAGCAATATCAAAGCTTTACTATCGCATAGTAGGTCGTAAGTCTAGAATGCCTTACATTTTGTGGCATGCTGCATCTCAAACTAAAAGCCCTTTACATAAATTTTAAAACCCTCATAAGTTCATCAAACGTTTTGGTCAGCATTAAGCTTGAAGACTCTTTGTTTATGCCGACTCTGAAGGAAACACAGTGTGAAACACAAACAGAAAGTGTTGTTGGAGCTGTCTGTACTGTCAGTGTTTCCACTGTGCCGCATCCACTAGACAATCAATCAAACTTAAGTGGCTGCAGCAGCAACTTGCACAAGACGAAGAAGAGATGTGGCAGCCAGGCAGTCGAGCAGGCAGGGAGTTGGGCATTAGCAGCTAATCTGCATATTGTGTCAAATGGGAAAATATGCAGCTTTCGACTCTTTGCTTTATTTATTTGCCAAAGTGGCACTTGCAACAAATTGGCTGCAGCTGCAACTGCTGTGTGTGGCAAATGAAAGCTGCGGGTCGCTAAAGTTTATATCAAAGACAAAGACGACAAGGAAGTAGAAATAAGTGTGCATATTAACACTGCGCCACACTAAAAACACAACTGCAACAACCAAATGATGAAAATCAATAGAAAATTTTGTTGCAACCCCAAGCAAAAATCATAGTCCTAAGCCAAAGCCAATGCCTCTACGACAAATCGGGTGATTGCCCTCTTTTGCCGGCAATGCGGCTTATATTAAAGGATATGCACACACACATATATATATATTAGCTGGTGTGGCACATGTTTCCAACACACAGCATTTCCTTTATTTTATTTGATTTTTTTTCGTCCAGGCAGGCACAGTTCAACATGTGATATTTATGCGAACTCTTGTGCGCTTTAGCATCGCATCCTTTTTATTGTACGCTCTACTGTAGCAGGGTGGCAATAACTAGAGGCGTGGTGAAGGAAGAGAGTGAGTTGCAGGGGGTTGACGAGTATTGGCGATGACAAATAGCAACCTGAGTGCGGCAAGACTTGTGACAAATCTGAAGCAGACAAAAAAAAAAGTTATGAGTGGTTGCGACAACCCTCAAACTCTCCTCAAATACAACTCTGGTGCTATAAAAATGTAAAATTCTCATTCAGAGCACCCAAAACAACAACAACAACATAATCAAGAGCAGCGGGAATGGAAAGATATAAGAAGAAACGACAGCAACAGCGTGACTGCGCATAAATACTACGTGAACAAAGAACAAAAAAATCAACGACGAAAAAAAGAGAGAGAAGGTATCAGGGAATAAACAGTGCAGATAATCAATGAAACTTCTGCAGGACAAACGGAAAATGTTAGTTCAAAATGTGTTTGTAATAAGCTTTTTTCAATCGAAACAAAACCTGTAACAAAATTTTTAATACTGATTTTTAAGATTCATTACTTCCCACACTTTTCATAAAAATTTCAACTAAAAGTTTTTGCTTGGGTGTATAATAATTGATACACATGTATTTACTTAGGTTCTGCATTAATTGGCCCTTTGTTGACTGCCTTTTCTGCTCAGTGTTAAAGCTTATTTGTTTAAGTAGATTTTCAATTAATATTACGTTCAGAAGCTTCTCAGGGGCTTTTGGGCGACTTGCAACACAAAAAATGATGATGAAAAAAAATCAAAATAAACACCCAGCGCTAAATGGAATGTAAACAAAACGGCTATAAAAATGCAAATATTTAACCTTGATGCTAGTTACACAATTGTGAACCATCAGAAAGAGAGGGTGACAAAGAGAGAGAGAGAGAGAGAGCGCGAGTGGAATGCAACAACCCTTCGCATGCAACACACACACAGCTGGCCGCATGCAAGTTGCAAGTTGAATGGCCTTTTAAACAATTTCAAACACCCTACCTCAATACTAAATGCATTCTCACATTCGTATTGATTTGAGGCGAGGCAATGTCTTTCTCCTTCATCTCTTTCCTCTCGCCACTCTCCTCTCTCCCACACCCTGCCCTTTCTATAGAGCTGCGTTCTACTTTTGCTGTTGTTGTTGTTCTTTTGTGTATTTTGTATTTTTCTTTTTGTTTAAATTCAATTTTAGTGCATTGCACTTTTTGCGACGCGACGCGACGCGCCGTTACAACAACAACAACGATGACGACGCCGGAAGTGCGGCCAGGCAGCGAACGGAAGGTGCTTAGACCAAGGGGTTGGGCGGGGAGGCAGTGTGCAAAAGGGTGGCACAGACAAACAGACAGACAGACAGGCAGTCATCACTAAAATATCTGTTGCTATTGTTTCTGTTGTTGTTGTTGTTGCTGTGGCAGATTGCCAAGCAGCTTTTTGCAATTTGTTGCCAGTTGCACGTGGGGCAGCCCTAAATAGTATATAAATATACCCTGTAACCATGAAAACTTTAGCGAAAAGCAGGGCTACATGCAAGTTGTATTATGTTTTAAAGAAGTTTTCTTTGATCTTAAGTTAAGCTCTCTACAATGTAAGTGTAAATCCTAAAATTAAATAATTTCAATTATTTAAGAGACTTTAAGAGACAGCCAATTTAAGATACATTTCTTCAAGAACAAGGGTATCTTTGCTTTTAACCACCAACATTCTGACATGTTTTCTTACCATTTTTGGGCACATTTCATGCTTGATTCAGCTCACCCAAAGGCAAAAAAACAAAAACACACACAACAATATCACAAAACAACAATCGTCGTCTGTCTGTTGTTCAACGCATTTGGCAAACAACAAAAAATTTCTATAGCTTCTTTTCCGAAACCTTGCAAATTGTGCCTTTAAATGTTTTTGCCTTAAAGCGTTGCATGTTAAACGCAAAACTTAAATAAAACACACACACACAAACACAAATAAAGAAATTACTTAATTCCGTTGCTGAAAAGCAATGTAATCAGCAATTGGCCAAGTTCTTAATGACACTCAAAGGTATTTGCCATTTGCACGCAAAAGGAAAAAACAAAAAGATTTTTTGCCATTTCTTTTATAAAAAAGTTTTTTTTTTTTTTTAACCATTTCTGTGTCTGCAAATTTAATTAGGGTGTTATTACCTTTAGTCAACACCTTGCAGGCGTTCAAAGCACTTATTAAAGCAAAAAGGATAGAGAAAAAGTTAATTTTGCTGGCAAACAGCTTCCAGGAAGGCAGTTAAAAGGCGGCACAAAACCAATAAGGGAGGCGGGGCTACACTACAACTAAACGGGGGGAGGAGACGAAGAAGCTACTCGACTCGTCTTCTCTTTGGCCACACAGTTTCCACAGTTTCCGAATTTAATTGTTCTCGCTTCTCTCGAATATGTAGCCAAAAGGCTCGTTTTGATTGACCAAATTGTGATTACAGCAACGCTCAAATACAAATACACAGTGCGCGTGTGTGAAAGAGAGAGACAGAGAGAGAGAAAGAGCCCTTGAGGGCGCCAGTTAATGAGCTTATAATCGAAATTGTTTCGCATATGTATATATAATCGCATATTGTAAATGCAGTAATTAGTAATGAGGCTTTGTTTTAACTGGCAAACAACAGATTTTATGCTAAACTGCTTGCATTGTTTCACACTGTGTTACCAATTGTAGCACAAAACTGTGGTGTAATTTATATACTAAATGTACATACTAAAGATTATTTCATCTCCACTAGAGACTTAAAACTGCCATAGCTTAATGTTGTCCAGAGAAGTTTCTTGTTCTAAAATAATACTAAAGTGAATCGTTTTTCAATAGAAATACTACAAACTATAAAGAGAAATATGATTTAAAGGACGGGTAAGAGGATTATAACCTAACCTTTGTCTTACAACCTATGATAGCTTGGGAACTCTGCAAACTCAATTTTCGCATGCATTTCATGAACAAATTCAAGTAAACTATTTCCAGGGACAGTTTCAAAGACTCGATTGACTAGGCAAAGCCGATTTTTATAATGAATTGACCTCTGTGTTTCAACTTGAAAACAGGTTTGCTACTTGATTATTCATATCAAAGGTCTGTAATTTATCAAACTGGGCTTAAACAATTCGATGAATTTTTTTAAATCAAGACATCTTCTTGAACAAATCAATCAGCTTATCAGTTGTTTTATTTATAGCAATAAATAAGCATTATAAAGTGTTAAAAATCATACCAAAAAAATAAAATTCGGCGTCTTATTTAAGTTACTTGAAAACAACAACAGCAGAGAGTCTCGTCTCTTCTTTCGGACCAAACGTAAGCGGCTTAAAGCGACAAGTTATCATTATCGCTGAATTTCCAATTAGGGGCCAACAAATAGAGCGGCAGCAGTTGGCAGAGAGGGTGACAGAGAGAGAGAGAGAGGGGGGCGTGTCACCAAATGTTGTTAACGCGTAATTTGTAGAGCTACTAACTGACTTTACCTGTCTTGGCCCGAAGGTAGGAGAGCAAGGAGCCGACAAACGACTTTTTTGACTTTGAATATATATCGCGTTACCTGTGCGTGCCCGAAAGGGGCAGCGTATTGAGGAACCTTGGCTACTGGCTACTGTGTTTACCCTTTTCTTTTTTGTTTATCAACGTCAACGAGTTTCTGTTTTATGTTGCACGCAGGCAGGGGGCGCCTCATCTTTCGCACACACATGATATGCAAATATTTGCGCCTTTTGGCAAGTGAAGTACGCAAAAAAAGAAAAAAACTTTCGCGTAATGACTTTATTTATGGCTACGTCGCATAGCCAACCAGAGAGCAGACAATAGCTCCCCAGGCGTTAAATGCTCGCCAATATTTGCACTGTTTTACAGCCTTTTATTTTTGTTCGCTTGTCGCTTGATGACAGTTCTTGGCCAGTCAATAAATAATAAATAATAAATGCCTTGCATTAATGAGTTTTCAACTGAATTTTACAGCTTACATCAAAGAAGAAAAGAGAAAAAAGTCGTTCATACTATATATTTTGCATTTAAATAGATCAAACAACAGCTCAATTAATCATTGTCTGCTCAAATTTTTGTCACACGGAAAAGGGTCTAGTTTGACATTTTGGCTCGACATAAACCACAATTGGGCAACTTTTTGAAATGCAATAATCTTCTTGTGTCCAATTCATGTTTGATGAAGCACTTCGTTTGTCAACCTAGCCCGGATATAGTGCTCGACCCTCTCAGTCACAGTCCCTAGACGACACACACACCACCCCTTCTTTGCTTTGGCTAAATAGGCGCCGCACACATCATGCCCCTTACCTCAACCCAAATATAGTATCAACGAACCTCTTTTGTAATCTATTTATTTTCAAATGTCCGCTGTGGTCGACTACCTGAGTGTGCGTGTGTGTGTGTTTGCCCCTTGTGCATTGGGATTTGTGAGCAGATTTGCGCGTGTGAAGAGAAATGGTAGCATTTTTCCCTTCACTCACGTATTGTTCATTGTCTGATTGAGAGTGCCACGCGCTATAACAACAACCGAATGGAATGAAGAAGAGAAGAAAAAAAAACAACTAGAAAATATAAAAATCCTTCCTTTTGACAGGACTCAATGTGCGCGTCGTCGCCCTTTGATAAAGTGCGCTTGAATATTTTATGCTAAGCTGAACAACAGACACAATGTGTGTGTATTTGTGTGCGCTTCCCTATTGCACGTTTTAAATTGCCTGCTAAATGCTTAGTTTCAATTTACATAATTTCTTTTCCATAGGGGTTCTTAGAAAAACAAAAAACATAAAGAACAATTTACGTTTTATTTAGAAATCATTTTCTTTTATTAGGGTAAAACAGTGGTTGGTAAACGGGGTGATGTTTTCCGATGGTTTTTTCTAAGTTTTAGTTCTTATTATTGAGCTGACATATTCATTTTTCTCGTAAACCTTATATAAACAGAAAATTTCATTAATCATCATTAATTAATTCTTAAATGAACTGTTTTATTTAAAGCAAAATATAAAACACACTATTGATATTGATTAAGCTTTGCTTACATTGTCCTTGCCCTGCAACATGCTTTAATGTTTATGAGAAAGTACCAGGAATATATAATACCAACTCACTTTATCACTTAATAGATTATTTAACTCATCAATATGTCAAAAACTGTTCCCCAGTAGCAGCCACTTGCGGCCATTCAGCGAAATTTGACACCTAACAAAATCTATTAAATGTTCAGCTCTTTTTGGGGGCGCATTCCAATAGATTATTTACGAGCTGTCTTTAATTTCGACGCCCACTCTCAAAAATATAAAGAAGAAGAAGTCGCGTCAAAGTCGCCATTCACTTTCAACGCCTTTGAAGATTTGAGTTTCATTTCAACGACGCGAGTTTTTTGTTTTCCATTTGTTTGTCACCTCTTTTGACGTTATCTTTGTGTGTTGCATCTTAATTGCAATTAGCTATGAAAATGTTGTATAAAACGCAACTTGACTCTTTATCTACATATAGATCGTGTTATCTATGCAATCTGCTAATCAGTTTGCCTACTTACAAGTCAGCTACTAGAAACAAATTACCAAGCATCAAAAAATTAGCATAACTTGAATTTTAACAAACCCTAATAAACTCGTTGCCTTTGGTAACAAGATCCGTCTTTAACGATTTGTTTGGCCTCTTTTGTGGAGCTTTGGGAAGACGGACAGAATAGTTTCATTGTTTTCACTAATTTGATTGGCGTCAAAAATTCATTTGCGATTCGCAGCGCAGCTGATTAATCAATATTAAAAGCCGTCTTTATTTATTTCGAATGTTATTTTTTTTGGTTTTGTTGTAAGCTTTTTTTATAGCAGACAAATAATAGCACTTAATTAAATCCAGAGATAGAGTTTACATAAATAAAAACAACAACAAATTTTAAACGATTCAAGAGAAGATGAAAAAAAAAATAACTGCGGCAATATGAGTTGGCATAAATGAATAAATTAAATAGTTTATTGGAATTTGATTTGCTTTACATATGTACATATATTAATGCAATCATTCAAATGATTGATGAATAATGCTAGCAAAACAATTTTGAAAGGAATAAATGTTAAAATTGCCCTTAAATAAATATGTAGTATAAAATGTTGGGGATGTTTGCGAATCTTTAATATTAAATACTTTGTTTGTGCATTTTAAAACATATTTTTCCCTATTTTTGAGCTTTTAACCTAAAACCAAATTAATACCATCATTAAATTGGACGTTTTTGTTAAATCTTTGCAACGCCTACAAAAGATCAACATAACATTTATTGTCATGCAACTTCTTTACTCGTGGCAACAATTTAAAATCGATTTAAAATCGACGCCAGGGACCACCAGCTGTGATCTATCTCTTGAAAAGCTAAAAGCCGCAAACATCTCTTGTGTACCATCCATTTATTATTTCGGTTTCTTTTTTCTTTTTAGCCAAGGCGTTGCCCATAACATTGTTTATTCGAATTTTAAATATAGGCAGCGTTTTAAGATGTTTTCACAGTAGCTTTGACAACACCAAGAAACCCAAATCAGGCTATACTTTTTTTTCAGCTATCTGTAATTTAACGCGTGCCTGGCAGGCAGCTCTGTTTTTGTTGTTGTTGTTGTTGTTATCATAGATATTTGAAAATGTATATTTTGGCTATTAATTGCATGCCCCGCAATGATAAAAGTAATAAAAGAAACTCTGCCTAATGATGCTTTAATTGTCGCTTTTTGATACGCAGCGATTCGATACGATATACAAATATTGATATTTATATTTGTAGCCTCTCGACTAATGGAGGTTTTTTTTTATTGATTTTTGGCATGCAATTAAAATTCATGGCATTTCATTTATTAGCTCATTTTTTTGGACCACCCGCACAAAGAAAGTCAAATGGGTCATTTTGATATTAACAATTTTTCCAATATGCTTTTGACTTTGTGTTCCACTTGATAGCTAAAATTTGATGAGAGCTCTCTTTTCGCTATGAGCATAACAAAAGCCCAAAAGTATTAAATTCATTATTAACAGCAACCAAATGAGAAAATAGCTGTCATTTTTGCAAGCAATAACAATATTTATGAATAGCATCAATAAATATGGATGATTTAAAGAGTGCGTAAAGCGGACTAAACGAATTTTTAGAAACTTATTAAGTTTATTAGTATGAACACCCATTAAACAATTGTAGCAAAACTTTTACAATTAGAATTTTTTATGTTTTCACGTTAATGTTCTTAATTTTGTCAATGAAAATCATATGCTTCTTCTATTCCTCTCTAGACAGTGCTCAAAATGTCCCCTCATTCAGAAGTCTACAATTCATAATTACGTACAAACTGTCCCAAACAACTTTTGCAATTTGTCAATGTTTCAGTTTCTGACAAAGTCAATAATTAACGCGGCTTGTTATATTTGTAGGATCGTTAGATTAATGACAAGCCGAATGAATATGCTTTTTGCTCTCTCTTCTTTTCCTCCCTCTCTCTCTCGCTCTCGCGCTCGTTGAAGTAAAGTGCATTTGCTGAAGCTGAAATCCTGTTGATAATTACGCGTAAAAAGCAAATAAGACTATTGTCAACACATTACTCGGCTCGGGAAACGTGAAACGGCCAATATCGAAAAATGAAAAAAAAAAACAAGAGGAAATATTATACACACACACTACACACACACACACTCGCACACAGATACAGAGGCGGCGCCTGCGCAGCTGTTGTAAATTCCGAGCACAACCTTTTGTTACTACTTCAACAGGGCTTAAATGACAGGGTGCGTGCCACGTTGCCTCAGATCCGCATTTGGGTAATTAAAATAATGTTCACACACAGCAAATTTTCAAGGGCGGCCATGTGTGGCACACATTTTTGACAAACTACTTGCATTGGGGTGGAAATTATTACTAACTGACAAGAAAGAAAAAAAAATCCAAATACTCGTAATAATACAATAGCTTTGAGGCTTAGTTATGTAGAGCATGTCATGTCATCAAAGGGCAACCAACACGACAACAAACCAAATTCAAAAGTACTACCAAAAAAAAAAATGTCAAATTCAGCACAAAATCCTTGGACTGCTGCGACATGTTGTTGTCACAAGACAAAGATAGAAGAGTCTCACTCTCTCTCTCTCTCTCTCTCTCTCTAGCTCTCTCTGCCGCACACTTTGGCTTTTGTTTTCAGAGCACGTGTGCCAAACAGCTGAATAATTAATAATTTGCTGGTAACGTCATTAAAAAGTTTGTGCTTTGTGCAACATTTTGTGCTCCATGTTGCGCTTTGTGCACTGACAGCCAATTAAAATGTGAAAAGTTCACAATTTTCCATACCCTCTGAACATAATGTGCCGCAAACGGGCGGTGTGTTTGGCTAAAAGCATACGTGTTGAAGTAGAAAAATAATATTATTAAAAATATTGAAATATCAAGTTTAAGTGCTCTTTAGATCAAGTTGTTTGCCATGCCTATAAAAGGGTATTTTCTTATTTCTACTTTTTCATAAACTCAACGAAAACTTTATTTTACCGCTTAGAGTGCTTTATGTGTATGTAGATTGCCTTCAAAGCAACCTCAAAAGCATTTGCGCATTTTTAGTTACGGATTAAGTTAGCTGACTTTTAAATGACAAGTTAAATAACAACTTAACCATCAGCATTTTATATTAAAACACAATTGTTTAAGTTGCTTTTAGCTAAGTAAGTTAATTAAGCTGTTGCGAGAACCAGAACAAAGGGATATTATAATTCCATACTTATAAGATTCAATATGCTTACATCTAAATGAAATACTCTAACGCATATATTTCTCTTATCTCTATTTTTCATTACAGCCAGCCGCAGCTACAATCAGCCACAAGATGTATATTGATTAACCGAATAGTAAACAATTAAGAGTATGAATAATAATGAATAATTTGTGGGTGTGTGCAATGTGTAAAACCAACAATTAAAACGAGTCGGGAAAGCCTCAAAAAAATACAAACCCAAAACAAAAACCAAACCCAACAACTTTCAATTTAATAATTAACTTGCAACACACACACACACAGAAGCTGAATATAAAATACGATAAAATACCAACAGCAACTGATACAGTAAGAACACAAATAACGACAACGCTCAACGCGTGCCACCAGGCATAAAATGGCGGCACGACGTTGCCCGTTGGCAGCGCCCAAGCGGCGAGAAGAAGAAGGAGGAGGTGGAAGAGTAGGATATAAACCGCAAAGGATATGTAGTATTAAAAACATGATGTTGTTACCACACATGTTGCTATTGTTGCTGACTTTAGCAACAGCAACACTGCAACAACAGCAGCAGCAACCTTCAACTAGCTATGCTGGATTAAGTGCAGAGAATGCAGCTCGAATGCTTGCTGGCAGTCCTGGCGATATACCGGAGAGTACTTTGCAACAACAGCAGCAGCATGTGTCGCACAGTGAAATGTCGCTGGTGTTGCCACATGATACCTATCCGGGATTTAGCATCAAGAAATTCAAAACGCATCCGCTGCATCAGCACAACAAGACAGCAGCAACAGTGGCTGGTGCTGCTCCTGCTGCCTATCATATGTTGGATAGTGATTATTCCAAGTATTTTACAGTGTTGGACGATGGTGTTGTTATGACCACAGCGGATATATCGCCGCTAGTTAATCGACCCGTCCAACTAGTTGTTGTCGAGCAGACACCCAACGCAACGAATACGCATAATCTTCAGCTGTTTGTCATGCATCGCAAGGATATGTTGCGTTTCTCGGGTTCCTTGCTGGATGCGAGCGGTGAAGTGCGCGAAAATCATCCGGCGGGCACCAGAGTGCGCGGAGTGCCCCTAATGCAGGCATTTAGTGGTTCGATTCTGGATGAAGAGCTTGCCAAGCCAAAGAAAGTGCGCTACACTATCATCGATGGCAATGTGAATGATGCCTTTGCACTGCAAGAGCGTCGTGCCAATCAGAATGTTAAATCGAATGCTAAATCCTTGACAATCGAAGGAGATGATGAATCGGGAGTTTGGCTAGTCACAAATCGTCCTTTGGATCGCGAGGAGCGTGCTCATTATGATCTCTCTGTCGAGGCATCGGATTTGGATGGTCTGGATAAAACAGTGTCGAAAATACAAATCACAATACTCGATGAGAACGATAATCGACCCGTATTCAAGTCGCCGGACTACAAATTCGCTATTGCCGGCAAGAAATCACTCAACATGGAGGGCAACGATAGCATCAGTTTTCAAAGATTTGCCATACTCGGTAAAGTTGAAGCCACAGATGCTGATGGTGATAAGATTGCTTATCGTTTGAAATCGCCGAGCAATGTTGTCATCATAGTACCACAAACAGGAGAGATAATGTTGGCCGGCGAACCTACCTCAAATGAACTTCTGCTCGAAGTGATTGCTCATGATCTTCGCTATCCCAGTTTGCTCAGTGCGCAGCCTGCGAAAGTTCTACTCGAGTTTTTGGCACCCGAACCTGTTTCGTTTATAATGCAACATCTGGAACATGATGAGGTCAATGCACATTCGCATCATCGTGAAAAGCGACGTGTGACACGAGCTGTTCGACCCACAAAACGTATCGAATTCACCGAAGCCGATGGAGACACAGAGGGAAAATCTGTATTCCAATTGGAGAAGGAAACGGACAAGGAGACATTTAAAATACGCGATGATAATCCGTGGGTAACAGTGGAAACAAACGGTGCAGTGCGTGTGAAAAAGAAGTGGGACTATGAGGAACTTGGCCCAGATAAGACTATCGATTTTTGGGTTATCATCACAAATATGGGACACAATGGTGAGTAGAGAAAAGAATTGTTTCTAAAAGTTAAAGACTATCGATAAATGCAATCGATAAGTTCTCATACTCTTCATTGGTTTTCTCTACATTTATCTCTTTGACAATATGCTAAATACGGTTCTGTGCACGGCACTTTGAATTGACTTTCTATTATTTCTGGCTAATTTGTTTTCTTCCCCCTCTCATAATTGGATTGTCAATTCCAATTGCTGTCTGTCTGTCTGTTGTCTCCATTTTGAGGCAGCTATAATGAAGCACTGACATATTTAAATGTCTCGAATTTAACAGACAGACAGAGCACAAAGCAATAACCAATCCATTAATAGCTACAACAGACGCAACTAAACTTAGGCACAGACAATTAGAGAATACAATGTTGGCATATTTATGGCTAGTGGGGAAAAGTTGAATGGAAAAAGCATTTAAAGAACATTTTCTAAGTTAAATTGTAAATAGCTTAAGCTCAAGTGTATTGAAACCAAATTTCAACTAGTTCAATGTTAGTTTTTCAAAGGAATTCATTTCAATTAAATGGAATTTTCATTAAGATTGTCAACAGTAGGTAAAGGGAATTGGTGTTGGCACTTTTGGTAGAAAACTCACAAATTTTTCAGAGAAATCAAAAGTTTTCTGTTTTTGGCTTTTGTGTACCCAAAAAATAGGATATTCAAATGTTTGGTTATCATGACAAGTAATTACACTCGAAGTGAAGCGCACAAAGGATATCAGAGAGACAGAAAGAGAAAGATGCTATAACAACACATATTTGTTGGCCATTGTGTTGCCAGAGGCTTGGCAAGCTATTTCAAGCGTAACTCGTTGAGCAAATATTGAAGGCATTTTTAACACGAGAATAAACATGGAAACATTGAAATCTCTCTCTCTAACTGAGCAGCCAGCAGGACGAACAGCAACAACAATGATGTTGATGGGCATGAACCAATCAATTGTGCCAAACATTGCGACAGTCTGGACAAACCAAACCAAGCCAATCAACCAATCTACCTAACTAACAATCTCTCTACCTGCCTGCCTGCCTGCCCTGACTGGCTAACTGTCTCTTTGACTATTTGTCTGTCTCATTTCGACTCGTCTCTCTATCTGATTCGTTGACCAAATATCATTGGTACAATTTGACATGAGTCGCACAAAAAAAACATTCCACTAGTAACTGACAGACAGGCTCATGAATTGTTAAAAAAACATGCACTCTCTTCAAACACGACGCAACAATGCCATAGTTTTAAATCAATATCTGACTGAGTTGTTCTCCTCTCTGAATATGCCCTGTAAAAGACAAATTATAACAAGCAAATACTTTATATCAGCTTAACATGATTTAAATTCACATCTTAGAAAAATATTGCTTAGCAAACACAAAAGTAACTCAAGAAATAGTTTTTCGTTAATATGACGAGTATTGAATTAAGCATTTTTCTACTTCAACACTCACTTCATGGTATCTCTCAGTCTATTACTGGTTTCTGCTCACAATTTGCTGTACTTTTTTCCGCATTGCACTCGTTAATTGTGATAGGCAACAATGTTGTGGGGCAGATGGGGTTTTTTAGTTTGGCTATGGGTCTGGGTCTCGGCCTGGGTCGGGACTGCAACTGGAATTGAGGTTAGGAACTGTGACTTTTTTCCACTGTTGTGTGCTGTTCTGTTCTGTCCGTCAGTTAATTAAAAATGTTACCATAAATTCATTCATGTTTGCCGTTCAACAACAAGAACACTGTCGCACTTAAGCTTTTCACAGTTGAACAGCATACAATTTTTATGGCGTTTTCTTAACGCAAACTCCAATACAGAGCATCAACTTATTAAATATTCATTTGGTTCTTAAGTGCAGTTCGCGTCAAAAGCGTTGATGATGAAAAATCGTTGGCATTCGGCAAAAAGGTTGCAGAAAATGTCCGCTTAACAAAACGTAAAAAAAATCTCTGTGTATCTTTTAGTAGGTAACAGGAATTACCCAAAGATTGGTTTATTTTTCACTTAATTTTCAAGTGCCCCAAATTGAGAAACAAACGGGAAAACTCAGCAAGCCACTTGAGAACCTTAACCTAAAAAAAGAAAATCATTATCCTTATCCCGGGGTACTTTTCTTTCTACCTAATCAAGAAGTGCTTGACTAGAAGTACTATCATATGTCGAAGAATTTAAATTTCATATGCGTTGCACATAGAATGTACTCTGATTGTTACAGTTGCTGCCACTTGCAACTTGAGTTCGTGTTTGTCACGCACACAAACAACAATGAAACACAAAATACGATGCCAGAGGGAATGCCACTTGTGCGCGCCAGGACATAAATGCCAGATAATCATAATTCATCTAGCTACAAAAGGCACCCAAAAAAAACTAAGTTGGAAAAAAAAACGAAGAGAGAAACACTTAACAATGCCTTGCACTTGACTTAGGCGTTTTTAGTTGTTAGTTTTTCTTTTTAAGCACAAGAAAATTTACGACATTATTTTTCATTCATTTAAAATGCTTCGCCAATACTCAGCAGACAGTGAAAATAGAGAGAGAGAGCGAGAGATGTGTGGAAAAAGAGAGCGTGGAATGCTGGAAGTAAAACGCAACGAAACAAAATGGAATGTCAAACAGCTGCAGAGCAGGCGCAGAGTTATTCGAAGAGAGAGAGAGAGGGTTGGGTTATCAAAAAACGGTCGCGTGCCAAGTCCAACAGTCGAAAACGAATACGAATTGGGGTCTTTGTTCAGAATCAACGCATGATTTGATGCAGATTTCAAAACCATAGTTAAATGATATACGGGAGTTTTTTGGTGGAGTGGGTTGGAGGTGGGGGGTTAGGCATACTATATTAGAAGGGGATTCAGTTGATTGCATTGATTGAAGTCGTTCCGTTCGCACTTGAATAACGCGCGCTC
This sequence comes from Scaptomyza flava, assembly GCA_030179655.1. Classification (NCBI taxonomy): domain Eukaryota; kingdom Metazoa; phylum Arthropoda; class Insecta; order Diptera; family Drosophilidae; genus Scaptomyza; species Scaptomyza flava. The sequence continues at coordinate 1,205,733 of JARNME010000029.1, read as the reverse complement.
GTGTGAGTATTTTTTGTTGTTTTAGCGAAATTTGCAAGCGCATTGTTTTGCCCCAAAAAAATGTTAAGAGGGAGAAGAAATTTATGGACTGCCTCAAGGGTTGTTATTCTTGTTGTTGTTGTTGTTTTTTATGCTTTAACATTCCGTCACTAAAGGCACTAAAGGGCGGCAATGCAGTCATACATAATGTAGAAAAGGGAAAAGCACTAAAAAAAGAGAGAGATAGAGTATGTAGCTTGCTGGTTTAAGTTATACCCTATAAGCATGGCTTTGTGCTTTGGTTTCTATTGGGTTTTTTTTTCAAAGAGTCTAAAGAGTGTTTTAAGAATAAAGTTTACTTCATTCCTTAAATATTTTCTATCAACTCTTCCTTACTTGAAAGGAATACTAGGATATCGCCTAGTCACCCTTTTGATTTGTTTCCCCTTTTTTTTTTTCGTCCTGTTATCCTTCGTTTGTTTTTTTGTGTGTTTGCCATGTTCAAAATACAAAAAAGAAAGGGAAAACCAAGCAATTTATGCAGTGCATGAAAAATGAAAACTTGCACGCATGCAAAACACAAACAACAATAACAAAAAACAACACACAAACTGCAGCAACAACTAGAAGAATAACAGGACACAGTTGCATAAAGCTAGAACCAGAAAAAAAGGAGGCGGCGGGGAGAGGAGCTGATAATGTTAAGTTATGCAATAGCTTGTTGCATACCGCCCTCCCATTTCCCCAGAGTGAGTGCGTGGCAGGTGGCATGTGGCAAGTTGCTGGTTGCTGTTTGCTGGCTACTGCTGCTATTTTACCTTTCGGCTTAAAGATTGCAAAAACCGAAAAACATGAAACTTTTTTGGCTACTTTTATTGAGCTTTGCTCTTACAGGATGTAACTGGTTTTTCTCTTTTTTTGTTGGTTTATTTTGGGCTTTGCGATAAAAAGTTTGTTGGCCAGAAAAACACTGGGAAATGCTCAAGCAAAACTAATGTTTAGATGCTATCAGTTGTAACAGGATTCGCAAAAGTTTTAAGAGCGCAACAAAAGCAGGCTTCAGGGGAGAAAAATGAAACGAAAATTAGTACTCAAAGATAAAAAAGTCATATAACTACAGCTGCAGTGCAGAGGAGCGTTAAACAACTGCAACTGTGCAACTGTGCAACAACATTGCTAATTTTTATTGCTCCACCCACCACACGAGGAGTAGGGAGTAGAAGTTGCAACAACATGTTGTCATAAATTATGAAAATGCAAATTTGTAAGTTTTCGTGGCAAAGTCATGAATTCGACTAAGAAAATAAACGTTTGCTGTTTTCATATGCTTTTCTTAACATTAACTCCTACAAAGTTGTAATTGCATAAGCTAAACACTCATACACAAGGGTTGACTTGGTTAATAACTGCTTAGTTAAGAATTAATTTCATGCTTTATATGCATGCAAAAAAAGAAAGACGACTTAAGTTTCACCTAATGCATAACAAGGAGTTAAAGCAGCAAGACGTTTGAGCTATTTTTAAGGGCTCCAAAGGCTGAATTTTATTCAAAAATCTATTATTTGTCTTGCCCCAAAATTCGACTATTATTTTAAATACTAATTGAAGTTTTTGCTTTATGCAAAACACCATCATCATTTGAATATTCTGTTGAGTTTCTCTCAGTTGAGTCTTTTTATGCCGAGTTGAACTGGAAAATAACATTGAGTAAATATCATTTACGGCATTTTTTAGTTTGATGTTTTTTTTCACTCGCTTGGTGTTGTTGTTGTTTGTGATGCTGCAGCAGTTGCCATTCATTCATCCGTCCGACCTCGGAGCTGCTACTACAACTGCTTTTTCTGTTACTGCAGCATCGTCGTGTTGCTCTTCTGGCTCCCAAAGTGTTTTGGCCTAAATTTTGAAGAGCTGCCACGCTGAGTAAAGCGCGCAGCGAAAACTTTCGCGGCATAAATTTTCTATATGGCTAAAAGGGCCACGAAACACACATCTGCGAGTTTTTCATTTTCAATGCGAGACAGTCGACAAGCATAGTAAAATGTTGAGCAAGTTCTGCGTTTACGCTACATAAAATCTATATTGTACGCATATAAAAACTTTCTGTGCACGATGCACTCGAAGAAAAATGCGTTGAGAATTTGTGAAAAGCGAAAAAAATTAATGTTAATTTCTTCTAATATTGAGTAGGAAAATATGTTTGTGAGGAAGGACTTATTCGAGTGAAATCAGAAACTAATTATTTTGCAAATATCAGAAGTGCATACATTTTTATTTTCTGAAATGTTAAATTTTTGGTTTTATTTAACATTAAATTTTTCCATGTTTTAGTTGCAGTTGTAGTTGTCGTCTTTGTTGTTGCGCAACCTTCGAAGGCAGCGAAATGCTTAAAAAACAAAAAAACAATGGAAAACGCACAAGAACAACAACAAGTGTGTCACACACACACACACACGCACGCACGCACACACACACACACACACACACGCACTCACACAGCTGGGTGTTTTTATATTTCTCGTAGGTTTTGCTTTTGGCTTGGGGACTGCGTGCTGGCGAGTCAAGCCTTACCTTTGTCTACTTTATGTAAAAGTATATATACATATAAATGTATATATAAATGTGTATAGAACATTACATAAGCATGCATGTATATGTGTAAGTTATTTGTACTTGTTATCTTAACCCAAATTAAAAATGAAAATCGCTTTTGTTGCTGCCCAACAAATTTTTGACAGTCAATTTGATTGTTAACGATTGTTTTGCTATTTTTTGTTGTTACTGTAGCTTTGTGGCTTTTATTCATGTTGTAATTGTTGTTGTTTAGCAAGAGCTTTGGCTATCGCAAATCTAATTGGAATTGTGCATTCAAAATTACATTTGTCGTGCGGTTTAGTCGACAACACGTCCTTGAGATTTCTGTGGTTGCCAGTTTAGAAAACTGTTTGAAATTCTGTGAACACAAAATGATAGTTTAAAGAGATATTTGAACAGTTGACAGCTCATTTGGGCGATACAATAAAAATAAAGCGACTTAAAATAGACAAAATGTGATGCAAAATCGATTTATTACAATTCCATAATCCAGAAAACCTTTTGCGATTGATTGGCATTTACTGATATCAGTAAATTAGTTTGCAACAATAAACTTTGGTTTATTTACTTTTTGCATACACTGTTTTTGCCCAATTAAAGGAGTCGGCACAAGGTAAAAGCTCCTTCAAAATCAAAATCAAAAATCAACATCAGCCACTCAATCAAATTGCAAAACACAACGAAACACAAATGAAAATACATGAAAATTGCATCAAGTGTTCGGGGCAAATCATTGAACAAGAAAAATTACTCAAGTGTTTACAAATTCCAGGTTTGGGTATTCGTTTTCCGAATTTTTTGGTCAAGGCAAACAAAACACTCGAAACCCACAGACAGAGATATACAACAACACAAGAGATTGTTATATTTTATTTTGCACTTAATGATTATTTTGTGTATCAAAGAGCTGTAAGGCAGCAAATGAGAAAAACAAGCTAAAAAAAAAATAAATGCCTATTTTTACTTTGTGCCATTTGTGCAAACAAATTTGCCAGCGACGTTTGTTTTTTTTTGGTTTGTTTTAACTGCAACTTTCAATTAGCTTGAGCATATGTTGCAAACACAAACATTACACACACATCTATACGTATTTTAGCGTGGCACTTCAAAGTAGGCAATAGAAAATTGCAATTCCCTATTGCTGGTCAAGCCAAGCAAACAATTTTATAGCTGAACGTTGTAGCAAAGTCTACTTTGTGTAATGATGCGCTTGCTGAGTTTTTCTTTGGCTCATTTGCCATTTTTTTTGTTGGCATTCTGCCCAGAAGTACCTCTAAAAAGCTGCTATAAACAACGTTTGTTGTAAGATTGCCTATTATAGATTAAAATATTTGAAACTAGAATGGCAAATCGAGCGAAATTATTTTAAGGGAATCTTTAAGTTGAAAATAAATCTCTGCTTTAATTATTTTAAAGCTTCTTAACGTTTTTATTCAAAATAAATGTATATGTAATGTATAGAATTGTTTGAAAACCTTTGAATTAAGTCTGGAAAGTTTGATTGTTTCAACTTTAAGTCGCTGCAGCTTTTCAAATACTGTTTTCCTTTCCTATGAATTGTAATAAGCTGATTTTCGCCTTTATTTTTTGGCAACAGCAGTGTCAACAACAACAATTTAAAGCAAAAGCAACAACTTTATTGATAGAACCAACAAAATAAAGTCAAAGCTCAGCTAAAAATTGTATGCTCTGTCGCATTGGCCAAACGGAAAAGCAACAACTGTTGGCAACTTTTACAATACAATAAATATAACTTCTTTTCCTTCTCTTTTTTGTAGCTGCCATCTTTCCGCTTTTATTTCTTACGTTTACTCTTCGCATTTTTGGCAGCTCTCTCTCTGTCTTTCTCCTGTCTTGTCTGTCTATAATTCCTTGTGTTCGTGTTATTATTCCATTTGTCGTTTAGTTTTCTACGAGCATTTCCTGTTTTGACTGCACAAATGTGCGCCATTATTTATCATTGGACGCCATTATGTTTTATGTTTTAGCCATTGCATTCGCAATGGCCGCCATTTTGGCACAACAACAACATTGAAAGTCGCATCGCGTAGAGATGCTTTGGAGGCAGAGGTCGCCGTTGCTGCTGCTGCTGCTGCCATGGCAACAAAACTCAGGCTACTCAAATCTAAAGGGCGCCATTTTGTTGCCATTTTCGCTGTGTACGTGTGTGTGTGTGTGTGTTTGCCTTTAGTAGCAAAGCCTAAAGACCCTTAGGCATTTTAGCTTGGAATGAAACTTTCTCTCTCTCTCTCGCTCTGTCTCTTGCTGGCATATTCGTTGCTTTTTGGCTTTTAGCCAGTTTTGTTGATTTCATTGCGACTGTCTCTCCCGATTATGCTGTGCGGCTTGCAACTTTGCTTTTGCGGCTTTGCAACCAACTGAAAAAGGGGAGCGAAAAAAACTGCCGCTGACAGGATTTGAACTCATCTGGCTTTGAAAGCGGATTGTTTGCACAGAGCGTAGACAGAGTCTGCAACATTTGCGCATTTTTTGTTCATTTGTTTGTCAAACAACATTTTCAATTTGGTTTTGCATAATAAATTATATTAGTTGCATGTGTCGAATTCGCAAATTTGATAAATTGCACAAATATTAAATTAGAAAGTTTCACATAATTGTTAACTGATTTTGAATTTATTGTATAAATTGGAATTTAAGTTCTTGCTTTAACTAAAGGTTTTTATTCTAGCAAAATTGATAACTTATCGATTAATTGTTGCAAGTACTTTTCGTACCTGTTTTGTACGTAACATAAGCTGTTTTCAAATGAAAAAGCAATTTAGCACTGTCAATAACAATCAAACTGCCAATCAATCAATCAATCCATAAAAAATTCAACGCACACACACACACACAATTTCCAATTGCTTTGCGCTTCGATAAATTGCATTTTCATAGCCATCAGTCTGTCCGCCCCGTGCCCACTAAATGTTATTTAGCTAAAGGAAAAAGAATGTAAAATAACTTTAAAAAAAAAAAACAGTTTACAGAAAATTACGCAAGGTTTTTGTTACATTCTTGTGTTGTGCTGGTCAGTTGAACAAATACTTATGGAAACTATAAAGAAAAGCGCAACAACAAAACTTGCCACTCACCATTTCTGGCCACGCCACACGCCTCCCCTCTTGTCAGAAGTTTTTAAAAATTAGTTGCGAGCATGGTTTTTGCGATTGCATTTGCTTTGCCTTGTTTGCCATTTGTATTGCTTGCGTTCGCACATCCGTTTTGGCAAACGCCGCAGTAATAATTCATGTCACAAATTGCGTTTATTACAGTATACATATAAATAGACTACAGCGTAACGGTCAGCGAAACAAACTCAACCCCAACAGATTGGATAGTGTAAAGGAGGAATAACAGGCGTAGCCGGAACAGACCCCGAAAGGGGCTCAAACATTCTGTTTTATAATGAAAGATTTTGCAATGCACAGAAAGCGTAGTTTAGCTACACAGTAAAAAAACATAACAAATGTTTCGTTATATTTTTAATCAATTGTATAGGAAAAACAGATTTTAAGTTTCTGCGAAACAAATTTTATTTCTGATTAAGATTTCTAAAACATATTTATCCTTCGCTCAAGATTTTTATCTACTGTAACTTGCCTTTATTCAAGGTTTGAATCTTGTTTTGCGTGTAGGAATTTGTTTCATTTATTGCGGCAGTTATTTATCGTAGTTAACAAGCGACACCGTGTGATTTGTGTGGGCGTCCTTTGTTGTTAGTTGGCCAACGGCAAACAACACGTCATGGTCTAATTGGCAGAGCACGCCAAAATTAAGTTCTAACACACACACACAAACACAAACAGTGCTCACGAGCAGTTAACGCACAGCAGCAGCAGCAGCAGCAACGTCTTTACACTTGATTTGAGTTTGGTGTTGCAACAACAACTGGCCACAAATCACAATCTCAATACCAAAGTGACATGCCACGGCCCGCTTAGAGTGCGTGGCGGGCTGCCAGTTGATCCATGAAATTGTTACATGTCAATGATTTTGATTTAGCCGCATGCCGCATGCCACGCCGCATGCTAATAAAATTAGTGGCATGCAAATAGATAAATAAACTTTGCCATTTAAATTTTTCTTTTGACATAAAAATAAAATCCATAATTAAATTTGATATTGCGTCAATAATGATTTCAAAAATAATAACACGTTAACATCGTAAAGAACTTTAAATCCAATTAATGGCAGCGCATTAAAATGCTAATCGATAATCTTTTTTTGTAATCCTCACAAAGGTTTTTTTTACATCATCATAATAATGAAGTTTTTATAAAAAAAGGGTTATTATTCAATGTTATTACTTAATTACAATTTAAAAATATTTTTGATTGACAGATTTGAGCATTCACCTCATTAACCCATAACAAAAGCAATGAATTTTTATGGAAAATTATTATTATTTTTTTTTGCATTGATTTTAGTATACAAAGAATACAGAAATATTGTATTGTATACATTAAAATTCCGCTTTAAATCTACAAAAATTTGCTGCAGAAATATTTTTAGAGATCGAAAATCAAAATAAAATAAAATGATATTTAGCACAATAGCTGCTTAATGGATTTGTATATTTGAGGCCCGATTTATATCAACGAAGCGTGAATGCAAAATACAAAATACACAAATGCTATAAAATCGTAAGCCTTCTTTTTTTTATTCCCATTTTTACTTTCGAACATTGAAACACAAATCAAACAGCAGGTGGACTTTTCTCGCCAGCCATTTTGTTTTCACATTGCAAATACAAATTGTTCGGCGAGGTTTTTCCATGACTTTTTTCTCTCTCTTTATTTTGTGCTAACCAAAAAAGTGAAAAAACTTTCCCCAGCGTAGAGAGAAAAAGTAGTATAGTCTGTACATTTTGTGGACATTGGGTTGAAATTTGTTTTTGCACAGCCAACATGAAATTGTGTGCATCCCATGGCACTGGCACTGGCACTGGCACAGTGTGTTCACTTTTAGCATACATAGTACAGTGGCTATCAAATGTGCGACCCCCCGTCAACGTTTACTCATTAAAATGCAAAGCGCTCACTGTGAAGCTGTGCATTTGGTGGTTACCACAGTACCAGCAACAGCCCCACCATCACAAATATCTGATAGTGTTTGGATCGTTGGGAGTCGAGCAAGGTCTTTAATGACAACATGGCCAACATGGTCAACATGGCTTGAACTGAACTGAACTGAACAGAACAGAACATGGCGTGTAAATTGCTGCGCCATTTGCAGTGGTTTCAACTTTATTCAATGGACGTACATACGTACGTACGCATGCCAAAAAGTGCGTGTCAGATGGCACAAAACAACATCAATAACAACAAAAACAACAAGCATCATTTAACATTTAGGCTCTTGTTGTTTTTAAAACATTTACAAACATTTTTCTCGCATATTTACTTTTAATTTGAGCAATTTCCCATCACTCAATTTGATCATTTTAATTTAAATGGTCGGGCAGCGCAGGCGTCTTTCTGTATTGTCTATATTATTATGCAACATATGCGAGACACACAAATCAGCATTAACATTGAACAACAGCCACTTGAATTGCTGTTTCGTTTTATGTGTGGCAAAAACGTTAAACACATTTTTATAGCATACTTTTGAGCTTAGCAAAATGTGTGTTTGTGGCTGTCACTTTATGAGCTTTCATTGAGAAGCTTATTAAATGCAAACGTTTATTAAAATCGTTGATTATTGGATTCAAAATGATTTCATATTGGTTAATAAGATAAAGTTATGGCAAAAGATTAAATATATATGAAGGAAGAATGCTGATGAGCTGCCTTAAATCGCGTAGTTAGAAAACACTATATAATAAGAACTTGATTAAGGCTTAAGTTACTCTCAAATACACTATACAAAAGGACTATATTTTGGCTTACAGCCATATAAATACGCTTGGTCAGGCTTAATTCCTGGCTAGGCCATTCATTAAATGCAATGAAAAGTCATTGAAAATTCAAAAGTCACAACAATAAATGTTGTTTATCAGTGACTTATACAAATCAATGCATTTACCCCTTTAGAAAGATTTATGTACTTTGAAGGAAGTCAACTTTAAAACGTTCTTTTCCGCTCCCTCTCTGTCTCATTGACTGAGCTAACTCATCAATTCGAGGAGCATAGGAATAAAAAAAAAAAAATAACAAAGAGTGGGAAAGAAACTAATATGCCGTAGCAATATGCCGTCTGCCTGGCGGGCTTTAATGACTAACGGGGGCTCAAACGGAGAGATTCACCAGATTTATCAGCTCCTGACTCCTTACCTGCCTGCCTGCCATTGCCATTGGTTTGATTGGTATGCGCCGGTGGTTGCCGCAGGCTGTTACTGTCTACAGCATTTGCTACTACTACGGCCTTTCAGTGTTGTTGGGTTTGAAAATTGCAATCAAGTCCAGAGAGTCAGAGTCAGAGTTAGAGCTGGAGTGAAGCGCAGCACACAATTGCCATCAAACTCAATCAGGCAGGCTCACGGCCGATGGCAGGATAACAGCCAGATATAAAGCACATGGAACAGCAACAGCAGCAGCAGCAGAAGCATTGCTTCCAGTCATGTCCTTAGCACCGTGTTAGCCGTTAAAGAAAATTTCATTAATTTTCGCTTTATGCCTGCCATGTGCGCAAAATTACTTTATCTCTCCAACAGCCGAGAGCTATTGCTGGTATAAGCTACCGGTTAGATAAATTTTATATAGCTACTAACTTAATATATTGAATAATAAGTTGTCTTTTTTTATAACTTTTATATTAACAATTGTTATTTGAGAATGCAACTCAAGGAAAATACTACTTCTGACTCGATTTGAATTCATTCTACCTTTATTATCTTGTTACTATATAAAACTACTTTTAAATTTGCCATTTACTTATTTTATTCAATTATCAATATAATATTTATATTTTCTTGCACTTTATCTCATTACATTTGATTCTTAAGTTGCCCTTCTTTATTGTTAGTACCTTCCCATCTCAATGGACCTAACAATGCCCCCATTTCAGTTAATAGGCTTCTGAGTTTGTTTGCGTTAATTTTAATTGACTCTACGCTTGGCTGGGCAACCAGAGTCTTACTTCTTCCTTATGCGCCTTGCACTAATTAATTTATTAATGTTGGTTTTTATTTTTTTTTGTTATTTTACTTTTCTTTTATATACTGTTTTCCCTGCGAAATTGGCAATTAAATAGTCTGGTCGTTAGCGAGCAAAATGCAATATACCATATACTATAGTACCAAGTTGTTGCGTGGCCAAAACTGATGGCCCAGAGAGAAAGCTTTATGCTTTATGGCTGCTCTGTGTCCGCCCTCCACCCCCACATCATCAATGTGGCCAAGTGAGAAGAGCTTAACGATTGCGATTGCCAGTGCACAAGAATGCTGTTGCTGTCATTCAACCAAAATGAACGTTTTAAATTGCAGGCTTTATTTGTCAGAAGAAACGCCAGAGAGAGAGCGCAAGAGAGAGATAACAAAGTGGAGTGAGATAAAGAGAGGGAGAGAAATGTGACACCTACTAAAGTAAAAGTCTTTATGCGCGCAGGCAGTAACTGAAGCTGATGCTGATGCAAAAGCAGAAGCAAAAGCAGCATCCTCAACCTATAACATTATCTTTATCGCTGAAACTGCCAATTTGGTGCCGTGACATGCGGCGAGGCGTGGCAGATAACCAGACACACAGCAGGCAGCAGATCAGACGTTGCAAAAGCATACACTGTGCATAACGTCTTTTCTTTTAGGAAATATTATATTTTGAACGGAAAACAATCTGTATTTTTTTTACTTCGTAATTAAAAAGTAGCAAAACCACAAAATTTATTCAAAGATTCGTCTTGATTTATTTATCGATTTACTTACTTTAAGCTAGTTTTTTCTTTCTGTGCACAAACCAGACCAGCCACAACAACACCAAATAGTTTTTGCGATTCGTTCGTCGCATAATTTTGCATTCAAAAGCTACGCGCTTGCCCCCTTACGTCTCTCTCCAACACAAAATCTGCGCCATGAGGTTGCCCAATAGACAAATAAAAAAATCTCACGTTTCTACCTCCATCCAGTTGCCACCAGGTGTTAACTCATTTGCGTAGCTCTTAAGTGACTCAATAAACGGCAACTCAAACTCATACCGAAGACTTCACGCTGTGTCTCTGTGACAGACTCGACAAATGCATAATATAGTATATGTGTACACATGGCCATATATATATAGAAGTATTTATCACATCCATAAATGTGCATAGAAATAGCTTCATATGTTGATGAAGAGATGTGTTTGGGTTGGGTTACACAACCAAATTCCCGGTACTTTTGCTAGTTGGAAAAGCTGCTGATTTGCAACGACAAATTCAAATGTCTACATTAAGCTTCTAGTAAACCAGTTAACAAAATGCTTCAGGCCTGCATCTAAATTATGTGTCTAGACAAAAGCTATTTGAGAACAGGGAGCAGAAATTACAAGATAAGAGCATTAGCTGCATCATTTGAACGGAATCACTTGCAAATTAATAGCCATCAGCTTTGAAACTTGTTAAGGATGATTTATTTAAAGCTTCATGGAAGTCTTCATCAAGATGGAAACGTTTTAATTGAATATGAATTTAATTTCTTAGAATTTGTTCACATAAAGTTCCTACTTTATTCACAAAAAACACCAGCTGCAATAAATTTCCTTAAGTAAACATAGTTTTTTCGATCAACAAACAAAGCTGAAACTCCTATAATACATAATCGAAATTCCGCATTACTTTTTCAATAAGTTCAATATTTGGGTACTTCGTAAGAGTTACTCTAACATTCACACAATGCCCTTTTGTTTGGCAGCAGCTTCATTAAATGCACACCCACATTGCCCCATCAACGAGAGAGGGAAAAATTATGTACATATCCCTAACCCATAACGCAAATATTACAAGAGTCATAAAAACCATAGCGAATTTCTTCGGCACGTAGTATATATCGAGGGCATAAACCGAAACCATAAGAAAAGAAAAGAAATGGCAAGTTGCAATGAAGAAGGAATTCATTTATGGCTTGGACCACAAAAAATAGAAGGAAAAAAAATGAAAGGAAATGAAGTAAAGAAAGCAAACGGAATGCCAAAGTCAAGATAAATTTCAACCTGACTGCATTTTAATCAAGCTGAGAGCAAAAAGAAACCAAATCCCTCCAACCACATTTTGGTTCACCCTAAATATTAAGGGACTTGCCACCTTTTGATGTTCACGGATGATGATGTCAGTTGTACTTTTACAGCATGTTGTAGGGTTGCTCAAAATGAATTGTTGCCAAGAGCAGAGACCTGTGTTGCATCTATAAATCATTTGCACCCCACTCAAATGTCCCAAAAGCTAAGTTGCCGTTAAATTGCGATAAAAAAAGTGACAAAATTATGAATAAAATGTTGTTCCTTGCTCTTCATGAAATTTATGAATTGGAAATCGAACAAAAGAGATTCTTTGTAAGAGCTGTTAAATAATAAACTTAACTAATGTCAAACATCATCAAATTTCAACTTAAACTAAGAATACGCCTTCTTCATAAAACAAATTGCTAAAGCAACTATTCATAATCGTTTTTCGATCTCCCCTAAAATTCCATTTTATTGCTTAAGCAGCACTTTCAGCTAGTGTCATTGGCATTTATACTAGCTCACACTTCAGCTAACTAACGTTAGAATACATTTCTTATCAAAATTACCACATGCATTAGGTAGGTGACGAAAACTCTCTGACACCCTCTCTTAAGAAGTCAAAGCCATAAGCGGTAACAACAACCAAGGCATTCACAATTTTAATGTTCGGCTTATCACTGGCAAGGGATGACTTTCAAAGCCATTCAGCCAGCCATTGTCATCATAAGCCAGAGCCAAAGACAGTGTGCCAAGGGATGCTGTTGCTGCACTCAAGACTTTAACTTCGTCTTCTTTGGGGTTAGCCGTAAAACGAACGAACGAACGAACTTTACCTAAAATGCAACCCGGAAAGGCGCCAGTCATTGTCTGGCATTTGCTTTGCACTTCAGCGACGTTTGAGACAACAATGATGATGACGAAGAGACAAAAGGAGAAGAAAGAACAAAAAACAACAACATTTAATGCCCCGAAAGAGTCGTAATACGAGGCTAAAAGCTGCCAGTGTTGAAAACAACGGAAATCTGACTTTGGTGTTCGGTTTGTTTTTTTTTTTTTTTTCATCTATACCCTGTAAACAAAGCTATGCAATAATTGCTCGAAGACTATATTTGATAAACTACCATATTCAGTAGCCAAAATCGATAATACCAATTCGATAAATATCGATTAATTCTTATGAACAGTCATAAATAGTGAATTGCTAGCTTATTTCTTGTAAATTTTATAATGTGTTTTATTTAGAGCTTAGATCATGGGATCTATCTACCAGTCTTCCATCATATATGTTTTGGCCAAAATCGTTAGGTTTGAACCGATAAATTCTTAAAAACATTGATAAATAGTCAAACGCTAGCTTTTTTCTTGAACATTTTGATATTTGAATAAAACATGGTATCTATCTACCTGTCTCACCGTCCCAACTTTAACCTTAGATATATCGTATTGTTTTTTTTTTTTTTTTTCAAGTTTCGCTTTGAGAAACAATACACGGTTACCACACACACACACACACGCACACACACAAACACATGCTCTAAAATAAAAGCGAGTCCAACGCCATCGGCGACAAGTTCATTTGAGTTTGGGGGAAGAAAGAACAAAGCTGCTTATTGTTTCAATGGATTACGCTAAAACCAGCGATTCTTTGAATGGACTCTGGACTTTTACTTCTTTTTTTTTTGCATTGGGTTGGGTAGTGTGAAGTGCAATGTGCGAGCGAATAGAGGGAAAGAGTGTGGCAAAAGTGCGAGGCATAAGATGTTGCAGAGTACTTCAGAGCACACAGCACATTCGCGGAGAACCCCTGATGCAGATGTCGTTGAGGGTGGCTGCACTGACGACAACTTACTCTTGTAACACTCCTCCCTCCTTAGTCTTCCCATGCCTTGCAACTCTTTCGAACTTGCCTCACATGCGTGGCAAGCTACTCGCAGCAAGCTAGCTAGCTCTAAGCGGTCTGGCAAACTTCAAGTGGTTAGCACAGCAAAGCTTCAAGTTTTTTTTTTTTTCTATGCACAATGAAAAAATTTAGAGTTTGAATGTTTATTGAGCTTAAAATATTTTTTGTTTTAAATATTTTTGTGCTTTAAGATTTGAAAATTTTATAATTTAAATCGTTTCACTTTTAATTTGACATGTTAATCAATTATTTAAGTTTAAATTTCTTATGATTGTATTATATATTCAATTTAATCATCCAATTTTTTACTGTGCATACATTTCTTTATACTTTATACTACACTCCCTTTTGATATGTCCCTTTTTGCCGTAACGGAAGTTGCGTGGGGAGCGCACAACTCTCTTTCTCTCTCCCTCGCTGTGTCTGTCCCCCCTACCCCACTCTCTAAGTCTCTATCTCTTTCATAAGTATCTAAATCAGCAAGGGGAAATAAATGGTAGGAAAGGCTGCTTGGGTGGTCTTCCCTTTGGCTCCGGGGTCCTTGAAATCTCTGTGTGCTAAAATTGATGCGCATAAAAATTGAATTTGTTAGCTAAATTGACAACTGAAAGTTGTCTTTCTTTCTTTTTTCGTACATTTTTCTTGATGTTGTTGTTGTTGTTGTCACGCGTGTTACATTTAACGTAAGCAAAATTTATTTATGTTTTACGTTTTGGAAATTTATTTTAATGGTCTCGTAATGTGATGTCATCTGACAGCAAGAAAGTTGAAAACGTGTGAGATGTTTATAGCAGCAAAAGCGACAGATGATAGTTGGCAGCAATATATAAGAAAAAATATAAAAATACAGCTAATAAACTACCATAAATCAATAAGATTTGTGTACATGACAAAGAAACGAGTTTAAAAGAACTTTATTAAAAGTTGAAACTGGGTGAAGCAAGGGAACTTTAGTTAAATTTGAACTAAAGTTAGAGAAATATAATCGTTAACTCTTCAAACCTTTTTTAGTCATTTCTTTTGACCTTCTTGAAAATCAAACAATAATTAAATTTTCTAACTCAATTTGCAACATCGAAAAACAAAAACCTTTTGGCAAACAATTTCCTAACTAGCAATAAATAAAATACTCTTAACGACCCCAAAAACAAGCCGGAAACTGCTCGATTATTCCTCTATTTCTGTTACTTATTTCAAAACTCAACTAAATCAAATAATAAATTGCAGATTGCGCTGAGAAGTTGAGGTTCTGAGCTTAGGCTAGAATAAAATTCAGGTTGGAAATCTTTTCGCCGTTTGCCATTTTTCCTCATCCACAAACCTCATACTTCAAACCTTGCTATTTCCCCTTTTCTCCTTTTGTAAATTTTCTTGTTACTTCTGTTGCCTGTTTTCATTGTGAGCATTGTCGCCACGGATATCCGCCATGTTGGCTGCTGCTGCTGCTTTGTGTGGCACGTCCCAATGCACAATGTTGTGCGCTCCCTTTGCAACAGCAACTTTCATTTATATTTTTCGTTTTATTTGAATTTCAACTTAACCTGCTACATCTGCTGCTGTTGCTGTTGCTTTTGGTCTACACACAATAAGCCTTAGAAGAGCGTTGCAACAATGACTTAAAAGCTCGTAAATAGCAAAAAACTTGGCTGCCTTTTTGAAAGAACATGAAAGAAGGTACAGATCTCTTTGAGTCATAGCGAATTCCCTTTACCCTGTACAGTAAGAGTAAGAAAAGCTTATGTTTTCAAATTTCTTACAAAAAGATAAAGCTTTCAGTTTGATCATAGGATGACGAAAAAATATATAAAAAATAATTTGACCTAAAATCGAATTTTATTTTAATGTAGATATTTAAATGCAGCTATATTCTAGAAGCCGAAGCATGACTTTTAAGGCATTGCATTTGAAAATCGGGCCAGATTTGCCGAAGTTATGGAAGTCGAAAGATTTTACCAATTCTCATGTCGATTTTTTGGCATAATATTCCAACATGCAATCTGACCAAAAATCGAATTTTTTATAAAGGTATTTATGTAAATGCAGTTTTATTCTAGAAGCCAAACCATGACTTTTGAGGCATTGCATTTGAAAATCGGGCCAGATTTGCCGAAGTTATGGAAGTCGAAAGATTTTACCAATTCTCATGTCGATTTTTTGGCATAATATTCCAACATGCAATCTGACCAAAAATCGAACTTTTGATAAAGGTATTTATGTAAATGCAGTTTTATTCTAGAAGCCAAACCATGACTTTTAAGGCATTGCATTTGAAAATCGGGCCAGATTTGCCGAAGTTATGGAAGTCGAAAGATTTTACCTATTCCCATGTCGATTTTTTGGCGTAATATTCCAACCTGCAATCAGACCAAAAATCGAATTCTATATAAAGGTATTTATGTAAATGCAGTTTTATTCTAGAAGCCAAACCATGACTTTAAAGGCATTGCATTTGAAAATCGAGCCAGACTTGCCGAAGTTATGGAAGTCGAAAGATTTTACAAATTCCCATGTCGATTTTTGGCTAATATTCCAACATGCAATCTGACCAAAAATCGAATTCTATATAAAGGTATTTATGTAAATGCAGTTTTATTCTAGGGGCCAAACCATGACTTTTGAGGCATTGCATTTGAAAATCGAGCCAGATTTGCCGAAGTTATGGAAGTCGAAAGATTTTACAAATTCCCATGTCGATTTTTTGGCATAATATTCCAACATGCAATCTGACCAAAAATCGAATTCTATATAAAGGTATTTATGTAAATACAGTTTTATTCTAGGGGCCAAACCATGACTTTTAAGGCATTGCATTTGAAAATCGGGCCAGATTTGCCGAAGTTATGGAAGTCGAAAGATTTTACAAATTCCCATGTCGATTTTTTGGCATAATATTCCAACATGCAATCTGACCAAAAATCGAATTCTATATAAAGGTATTTATGTAAATGCAGTTTTATTCTAGGGGCCAAACCATGACTTTTGAGGCATTGCATTTGAAAATCGAGCCAGATTTGCCGAAGTTATGGAAGTCGAAAGATTTTAGCAATTCCCATGTCGATTTTTTGGCATAATATTCCAACCTGCAATCTGACCAAAAATCGAATTCTATATAAAGGTATTTATGTAAATGCAGTTTTATTCTAGGGGCCAAACCATGACTTTTGAGGCATTGCATTTGAAAATCGAGCCAGATTTGCCGAAGTTATGGAAGTCGAAAGATTTTACCAATTCCCATGTCGATTTTTTGGCATAAAAATTTAACATGCAATCAGACCAAAAATCGAATTCTATATAAAGGTATTTATGTAAATGCAGTTTTATTCTAGGGGCCAAACCATGACTTTTAAGGCATTGCATTTGAAAATCGGGCCAGATTTGCCGAAGTTATGGAAGTCGAAAGATTTTACAAATTCCCATGTCGATTTTTTGGCATAATATTCCAACATGCAATCTGACCAAAAATCGAATTCTATATAAAGGTATTTATGTAAATGCAGTTTTATTCTAGGGGCCAAACCATGACTTTTAAGGCATTGCATTTGAAAATCGGGCCAGATTTGCCGAAGTTATGGAAGTCGAAAGATTTTACAAATTCCCATGTCGATTTTTTGGCATAATGTTCCAACATGCAATCAGACCAAAAATCGAATTCTATATAAAGGTATTTATGTAAATGCAGTTTTATTCTAGGGGCCAAACCATGACTTTTAAGGCATTGCATTTGAAAATCGGGCCAGATTTGCCGAAGTTATGGAAGTCGAAAGATTTTAGCAATTCCCATGTCGATTTTTTGGCATAATATTCCAACATGCAATCTGACCAAAAATCGAATTCTATATAAAGGTATTTATGTAAATGCAGTTTTATTCTAGGGGCCAAACCATGACTTTTAAGGCATTGCATTTGAAAATCGGGCCAGATTTGCCGAAGTTATGGAAGTCGAAAGATTTTAGCAATTCCCATGTCGATTTTTTGGCATAATATTCCAACATGCAATCTGACCAAAAATCGAATTCTATATAAAGGTATTTATGTAAATGCAGTTTTATTCTAGGGGCCAAACCATGACTTTTAAGGCATTGCATTTGAAAATCGGGCCAGATTTGCCGAAGTTATGGAAGTCGAATCGATTTTTTGGCATAATATTCCAACATGCAATCTGACCAAAAATCGAATTCTATATAAAGGTATTTATGTAAATGCAGTTTTATTCTAGGGGCCAAACCATGACTTTTAAGGCATTGCATTTGAAAATCGGGCCAGATTTGCCGAAGTTATGGAAGTCGAAAGATTTTACAAATTCCCATGTCGATTTTTGGCATAATATTCCAACATGCAATCTGACCAAAAATCGAATTCTATATAAAGGTATTTATGTAAATGCAGTTTTATTCTAGGGGCCAAACCATGACTTTTAAGGCATTGCATTTGAAAATCGGGCCAGATTTGCCGAAGTTATGGAAGTCGAAAGATTTTACAAATTCCCATGTCGATTTTTGGCATAATATTCCAACATGCAATCTGACCAAAAATCGAATTCTATATAAAGGTATTTATGTAAATGCAGTTTTATTCTAGGGGCCAAACCATGACTTTTAAGGCATTGCATTTGAAAATCGGGCCAGATTTGCCGAAGTTATGGAAGTCGAAAGATTTTACAAATTCCCATGTCGATTTTTTGGCATAATATTCCAACATGCAATCTGACCAAAAATCGAATTCTATATAAAGGTATTTATGTAAATGCAGTTTTATTCTAGGGGCCAAACCATGACTTTTAAGGCATTGCATTTGAAAATCGGGCCAGATTTGCCGAAGTTATGGAAGTCGAATCGATTTTTTGGCATAATATTCCAACATGCAATCTGACCAAAAATCGAATTCTATATAAAGGTATTTATGTAAATGCAGTTTTATTCTAGGGGCCAAACCATGACTTTTAAGGCATTGCATTTGAAAATCGGGCCAGATTTGCCGAAGTTATGGAAGTCGAAAGATTTTACAAATTCCCATGTCGATTTTTTGGCATAATATTCCAACATGCAATCTGACCAAAAATCGAATTCTATATAAAGGTATTTATGTAAATGCAGTTTTATTCTAGGGGCCAAACCATGACTTTTAAGGCATTGCATTTGAAAATCGGGCCAGATTTGCCGAAGTTATGGAAGTCGAAAGATTTTACCAATTCCCATGTCGATTTTTTGGCATAATATTTTAACATGCAATCTGACCAAAAATCGAATTCTATATAAAGGTATTTATGTAAATGCAGTTTTATTCTAGGGCCAAACCATGACTTTTAAGGCATTGCATTTGAAAATCGGGCCAGATTTGCCGAAGTTATGGAAGTCGAAAGATTTTAGCAATTCCCATGTCGATTTTTTGGCATAATATTCCAACATGCAATCTGACCAAAAATCGAATTCTATATAAAGGTATTTATGTAAATGCAGTTTTATTCTAGGGGCCAAACCATGACTTTTAAGGCATTGCATTTGAAAATCGGGCCAGATTTGCCGAAGTTATGGAAGTCGAAAGATTTTACCAATTCCCATGTCGATTTTTGGCATAATATTCCAACATGCAATCTGACCAAAAATCGAATTCTATATAAAGGTATTTATGTAAATGCAGTTTTATTCTAGGGGCCAAACCATGACTTTTAAGGCATTGCATTTGAAAATCGGGCCAGATTTGCCGAAGTTATGGAAGTCGAAAGATTTTACAAATTCCCATGTCGATTTTTGGCATAATATTCCAACATGCAATCTGACCAAAAATCGAATTCTATATAAAGGTATTTATGTAAATGCAGTTTTATTCTAGGGGCCAAACCATGACTTTTAAGGCATTGCATTTGAAAATCGGGCCAGATTTGCCGAAGTTATGGAAGTCGAAAGATTTTACAAATTCCCATGTCGATTTTTGGCATAATATTCCAACATGCAATCAGACCAAAAATCGAATTCTATATAAAGGTATTTATGTAAATGCAGTTTTATTCTAGGGGCCAAACCATGACTTTTAAGGCATTGCATTTGAAAATCGGGCCAGATTTGCCGAAGTTATGGAAGTCGAAAGATTTTACAAATTCCCATGTCGATTTTTTGGCATAATGTTCCAACATGCAATCAGACCAAAAATCGAATTCTATATAAAGGTATTTATGTAAATGCAGTTTTATTCTAGGGGCCAAACCATGACTTTTAAGGCATTGCATTTGAAAATCGGGCCAGATTTGCCGAAGTTATGGAAGTCGAAAGATTTTACAATTCCCATGTCGATTTTTTGGCATAATATTCCAACATGCAATCTGACCAAAAATCGAATTCTATATAAAGGTATTTATGTAAATGCAGTTTTATTCTAGGGGCCAAACCATGACTTTTAAGGCATTGCATTTGAAAATCGGGCCAGATTTGCCGAAGTTATGGAAGTCGAAAGATTTTACAAATTCCCATGTCGATTTTTTGGCATAATATTCCAACATGCAATCTGACCAAAAATCGAATTCTATATAAAGGTATTTATGTAAATGCAGTTTTATTCTAGGGGCCAAACCATGACTTTTAAGGCATTGCATTTGAAAATCGGGCCAGATTTGCCGAAGTTATGGAAGTCGAAAGATTTTACAAATTCCCATGTCGATTTTTGGCATAATATTCCAACATGCAATCTGACCAAAAATCGAATTCTATATAAAGGTATTTATGTAAATGCAGTTTTATTCTAGGGGCCAAACCATGACTTTTAAGGCATTGCATTTGAAAATCGGGCCAGATTTGCCGAAGTTATGGAAGTCGAAAGATTTTACAAATTCCCATGTCGATTTTTGGCATAATATTCCAACATGCAATCTGACCAAAAATCGAATTCTATATAAAGGTATTTATGTAAATGCAGTTTTATTCTAGGGGCCAAACCATGACTTTTAAGGCATTGCATTTGAAAATCGGGCCAGATTTGCCGAAGTTATGGAAGTCGAAAGATTTTACAAATTCCCATGTCGATTTTTGGCATAATATTCCAACATGCAATCTGACCAAAATCGAATTCTATATAAAGGTATTTATGTAAATGCAGTTTTATTCTAGGGGCCAAACCATGACTTTTAAGGCATTGCATTTGAAAATCGGGCCAGATTTGCCGAAGTTATGGAAGTCGAAAGATTTTACAAATTCCCATGTCGATTTTTTGGCATAAGATTCCAACATGCAATCTGACCAAAAATCGAATTCTATATAAAGGTATTTATGTAAATGCAGTTTTATTCTAGGGGCCAAACCATGACTTTTAAGGCATTGCATTTGAAAATCGGGCCAGATTTGCCGAAGTTATGGAAGTCGAAAGATTTTAGCAATTCCCATGTCGATTTTTTGGCATAATATTCCAACATGCAATCTGACCAAAAATCGAATTCTATATAAAGGTATTTATGTAAATGCAGTTTTATTCTAGGGGCCAAACCATGACTTTTAAGGCATTGCATTTGAAAATCGGGCCAGATTTGCCGAAGTTATGGAAGTCGAAAGATTTTACAAATTCCCATGTCGATTTTTGGCATAATATTCCAACATGCAATCTGACCAAAAATCGAATTCTATATAAAGGTATTTATGTAAATGCAGTTTTATTCTAGGGGCCAAACCATGACTTTTAAGGCATTGCATTTGAAAATCGGGCCAGATTTGCCGAAGTTATGGAAGTCGAAAGATTTTACAAATTCCCATGTCGATTTTTGGCATAATATTCCAACATGCAATCTGACCAAAAATCGAATTCTATATAAAGGTATTTATGTAAATGCAGTTTTATTCTAGGGGCCAAACCATGACTTTTAAGGCATTGCATTTGAAAATCGGGCCAGATTTGCCGAAGTTATGGAAGTCGAAAGATTTTACAAATTCCCATGTCGATTTTTGGCATAATATTCCAACATGCAATCTGACCAAAAATCGAATTCTATATAAAGGTATTTATGTAAATGCAGTTTTATTCTAGGGGCCAAACCATGACTTTTAAGGCATTGCATTTGAAAATCGGGCCAGATTTGCCGAAGTTATGGAAGTCGAAAGATTTTAGCAATTCCCATGTCGATTTTTTGGCATAATATTCCAACATGCAATCTGACCAAAAATCGAATTCTATATAAAGGTATTTATGTAAATGCAGTTTTATTCTAGGGGCCAAACCATGACTTTTAAGGCATTGCATTTGAAAATCGGGCCAGATTTGCCGAAGTTATGGAAGTCGAAAGATTTTACCAATTCCCATGTCGATTTTTTGGCATAATATTCCAACATGCAATCTGACCAAAAATCGAATTCTATATAAAGGTATTTATGTAAATGCAGTTTTATTCTAGGGGCCAAACCATGACTTTTAAGGCATTGCATTTGAAAATCGGGCCAGATTTGCCGAAGTTATGGAAGTCGAAAGATTTTAGCAATTCCCATGTCGATTTTTTGGCATAATATTCCAACATGCAATCTGACCAAAAATCGAATTCTATATAAAGGTATTTATGTAAATGCAGTTTTATTCTAGGGGCCAAACCATGACTTTTAAGGCATTGCATTTGAAAATCGGGCCAGATTTGCCGAAGTTATGGAAGTCGAAAGATTTTACCAATTCCCATGTCGATTTTTTGGCATAATATTCCAACATGCAATCTGACCAAAAATCGAATTCTATATAAAGGTATTTATGTAAATGCAGTTTTATTCTAGGGGCCAAACCATGACTTTTAAGGCATTGCATTTGAAAATCGGGCCAGATTTGCCGAAGTTATGGAAGTCGAAAGATTTTACAAATTCCCATGTCGATTTTTGGCATAATATTCCAACATGCAATCTGACCAAAAACCGAATTCTATATAAAGGTATTTATGTAAATGCAGTTTTATTCTAGGGGCCAAACCATGACTTTTAAGGCATTGCATTTGAAAATCGGGCCAGATTTGCCGAAGTTATGGAAGTCGAAAGATTTTACCAATTCCCATGTCGATTTTTTGGCATAAGATTCCAACATGCAATCTGACCAAAAATCGAATTCTATATAAAGGTATTTATGTAAATGCAGTTTTATTCTAGGGGCCAAACCATGACTTTTAAGGCATTGCATTTGAAAATCGGGCCAGATTTGCCGAAGTTATGGAAGTCGAAAGATTTTACCAATTCCCATGTCGATTTTTTGGCATAATATTCCAACATGCAATCTGACCAAAAATCGAATTCTATATAAAGGTATTTATGTAAATGCAGTTTTATTCTAGGGGCCAAACCATGACTTTTGAGGCATTGCATTTGAAAATCGGGCCAGATTTGTTTAAGTTATGGAAGTCGAAAGATTTTACCACTTCCCATATAGTTTTTTTGGCATAAAACTAACATGCAATCTGACCAAAAATCGAATTCTATATGAAGGTATTTATGTAGATTCCAAATTCGGTTCTCTCCTCTGCAAGTGCTTCAATAAAATTGGCAAAATGCCGCAAGGCGATACCCATAATTCTCTAAGTCTCAAACGACAATGCATGTATTTTGGGTGCAATCTGTTGAGAAGCTGATATATAATGATATGAATATACTATATGAATGTGCATATTTATGTATATTTTTATTACCACTTTTTTTTTGGCAGTACTCCAACGTTATTTGATTGTGCTTTGTGCTTCTTATCGTGTTTGTATCGTATTTGTGCAGCGCATTTGTATTTTGGGGACGATTCTTTTGTTTTTTAGCACGTATATTTGCTTAATGAAGTAAACCCGAAAGTGAGGGCTTAAAAGGAAGATTGGTTTGTTTGTGCGTTCTGCTACCTGTTTACAATTCACTTTACTGCACTTGAGAAATTACACATGCCGTCCTCCTTATTCTCATTCTCTCATCTTGTTATTCACTTTTTTTTCTCTCTCTTTTTATTACACACTCGAATTTCATTTTGCTTGAGAGTATTTTTGTCCCCCATAGGCAAAACGTGCAAGTAAATCGTCTGTCTTATTTGACTACCACTACACTCTACACTCTACACACATACAGGCACACACACACACGCACGCACGTGTACATACAACACACGTTTCTAATAAGCGCCAGCAACATCATTGGGGTTTCCTTCTGGGCCCTTTTTTTTGTAAGGCTGCCATGTTGTTGTTGTTGCTTCTGTTGCTGTTTGCACGCCAACCAACAACAGCGACAACAACATGATTGGTATTTTCCGCTGCAGACATTTTTCTACTTTTTTTTTTTTTTTGCAAATATAAGGTAGCAAAAACTCGACCCTTGCTTTGCTACGTCCTCGACAGGCGACTGTGTTTATTGATTTTTTTGGTTGAACTTTTGCTAACAAAAAAAACGTGCAAGTTTTTTGGAATTTTTGCTAGACCCAGCTCCGAAATTAAAAACATTTCGGACTTGTTCCAAGAATTTTTTTTAACAACTTCTACAATTCTTGAAAGTGGGTAAATTAGTTCGACTCTTTTGTGGGTTATTAGCAGGAAATGAATTTCGGATGAATTCAAAAAGGGGGGAAAATGAAAAGATACGGTTTTTTCCTATAAAAGCGTCATAAAAGTTGTATAAAAATTGACAATTAATCGTACTTATAACTTTGAAAATAGATATTTCCTTTTAAAAATACCATTTAAATTATAAACTATACCACAAACATTCTAACACGCTGGGTAAATTGCAAATAATTAGCATCGACATAAGTTGAAAAAGCAACATGCAACACAGAGAACAGAATTTGCGACATTGCCTGCCGCCTTGAACGAATTTTACAGCTCATTGCATTTGCATTTGGCTTAAGTGAAATTCGAGAGCTTTAAATTACACGCCCAGAAAAGTGCTCGAACATTTTCGAAAGGGAAGGAGGAGGGGGAAATTCCATTCTCTGCTTTCTTTTGCATTTCCCCTTGACTAAACCAACTATCCATTAGTTGTAATAACAATGGCTGGCAACAAAATAAAAAACCAAACCAAAAACCAAACCAAACTTTTTCAACGTACACCACAACAGTTCTATCGAAAAGTATATGCATATTAGCACATGAATACAAGAAATAACTAAAATTTTACTTTACACTCTTCAATTGCAGCTGGCATCAAGTATACGGATAACCAGCGTGTGATTATCCTTGTCAAGGATGTGAACGATGAACCGCCTTACTTCATAAATCGTCCATTGCCAATGCAGGCTGTGGTTCAACTAAATGCTCCACCCAATACACCAGTGTTTACGCTGCAGGCACGCGATCCGGATACAGATCATAATATACATTATTTTATAGTACGTGATCGTACTGGGGGACGTTTCGAGGTGGACGAACGTTCAGGTGTGGTCAGAACTCGTGGAACAGATCTCTTTCAATTGGATATGGAATATGTGCTGTATGTCAAAGCGGAGGATCAGAATGGCAAAGTCGACGATCGTCGTTTCCAAAGCACACCCGAAGAGCGTCTTTCGATTGTGGGTGGCAAACGCGCGCCACAATTCTATATGCCCGGCTATGAGGCTGAGATACCCGAGAACCAGAAAAAGGACTCAGAGTAAGTTTGACATCAAGTATAATATATGCAAATCAAACTGCCAATAAAAGTTATGAGAATTATAGCATAACAATGTGAAAAAGTCCAGACTTTTGGCTCATTGAAATTGCAAATTTTGTGCAGAGAAGGAACTACAACTGTCAAAAAGGCAGTCGACCAAGTGACAAACAACAAAGCTCAAGTTTGTGTTTGAAAAATCTATTTGATGTCCTTCTTCCCTTGTGTAATGTATGCATAAATTTTATGTACAAACACACATTGGTCTCATTTTTTTAGTGTAGTGTATATAAAACGTTCATGGCATACATCTCATAAAGCTTCTGCTTTAGGTTATGTTTTGCTGAGTTATAATAACTCATATTTGAGTTGGTTTGGAACATTGTCAAAAGTGAAAACAACTGACATAACTAAAACCTCTTTAAAAGTGGCTTAAACGGCGGAGCTATTCGACATTTAAAGTTGGAAACTCAATAAAGCTTAGGCAACAGGGGATTAAATCATCGCCTAGCCTCGTATGCATAACTTAAATTCCTCTCCCTGTCTTTGTTTTCTAGCATAATTTCTGTCAAAGCAAAATCATTTGCCGACCGTGAGATACGTTATACGCTGAAGGCGCAGGGTCAGGGTGCTGGCACCTTTAACATTGGACCCTCATCGGGCATTGTAAAGCTGGCCAAGGAGCTGGACTTTGAGGATTTGCGGCAGCCGCATGTCTACACACTGATTGTGACAGCTACCGAAGACTCGGGCGGTTTCTCCACATCTGTTGAGGTGAGTTCGTAACGTAACAAATCGATTTGAAACTTAATTATAAATTATAAAACCTCACACAGCTCACAATACGCGTGACAGATGTCAATGACAATGCGCCGAAATTCGAGTTGCCCGATTATCAGGCACACAATGTCGATGAGGATATTCCATTGGGAACGAGTATATTGCGGGTTAAGGCAATGGATTCGGATTCGGGTGCGAATGCAGAGATCGAATATCTTGTTTCGGATGATCATTTTGCAGTTGATTCAAATGGCATTATTGTCAATAACAAACAACTTGATGCGGACAATAATAATGCTTACTATGAGTTTATCGTTACGGCCAAGGATAAGGGGGAACCAGCCAAATCTGGTGTTGCCACAGTGCGAGTCTATACCAAGAACAAGAACGATGAGGAACCAAAGTTCTCGCAACAGGTTTACACACCCAATGTGGATGAGAATGCAGGTCCGAATACTTTGGTCACCACTGTCGTTGCCTCCGACAAGGATGGTGACAATGTGCGCTTCGGTTTCGTTGGTGGCGGCACCTCTTCGGGTCAGTTTGTCATCGAGGATATCACGGGCGTTATTCGCTTGCATAACAAAGCCATCTCACTGGATCGCGACAAGTATGAGCTAAATGTGACAGCCATGGATGATGGTTCGTGTTGTGTGAATGGAGATCAAACTATACACACATCAACAGCTGTTGTTGTTGTCTTTATCACCGACGTTAACGATAACAAGCCGGTGTTTAAAGATTGTGGCACCTACTATCCCAAAGTGGAGGAGGGTGCACCAAATGGCAGTCCAGTTATTAAAGTTGTTGCCACCGATGAGGATAAAGGCGTTAATGGACAGGTGAGCGGAGATTGCGATAGATTTCGATACATTGTTTTGGAGCACACGAAAAATAATTATTTCTTAATGAATAAAAAAAAAATCTTAATGCTGCGCCCCTTATAATTTTTATTGCTTTTCCTAACTTTATAATTGTTTCAAATTATGTGTGTCTAACTAATAATTGGAAGGCCTTGCGATTTTCATACCAAGCGCATTTATGACAAATTATAATAAAGATTTCGTGACAAGATTTCAAAAGAAAAGTTCAATGCACTTGCAAAGTTTGCATGTGTCGCGCTGGCAACCAACACCTTTGTCACAAGCCACAATCGTGTCAAAACATTAACAAATAATTTTGCATGATTTTTTTTTTGTTTCTTGCCAGGTTAAATACTCGATTGTACAGCAACCAAATCAGAAGGGCACCAAATTTACAGTTGATGAAGAAACTGGCGAAGTTTCCACCAATAAAGTATTTGATCGTGAAGGGGATGATGGCAAATTTGTATCCGTAACGGTTAAGGCAACCGATCAAGGTGATCCCAGTTTGGAAGGTGTTTGTTCATTTACAGTTGAAATCACAGATGTTAACGATAATCCGCCACTTTTCGATCGTCAGGTGAGCTATAAACGATTATCTTCCTCGCTTCAAGAACTATTTTTTAATGTTGCTTTTCTGAATCCTTAGAAATATGTGGAGAATGTGAAACAGGATGCCAGCATTGGCACAAATATTCTGCGCGTTTCTGCTTCGGATGAGGATGCTGATAACAATGGAGCTATCGTTTATAGCCTAAGTGCACCCTTCAATCCCAACGATCTGGAATACTTTGATATACAAGCTGAATCTGGTTGGATAGTGCTGAAAAAGCCGCTTGACGTAAGTGTTTTGTTATCCATCTAAATTATCATCTAGTCGAGTGTTTTATTTTTTGTTTATGTTTGCAAACCCAACTAATCAAGTTTTATTATTTCACTTACAAGTCTAAAAAATTAAAAGAAGATATTTAATTTATTTTTAATTTACCTTACTAACAAATCGAAAAAAAAAAAAACAGTGTCAGAGAGAGTTTTCGAAACGTGGCTTGTGTGCAGCAGAGTATTTGAGTATTTAGTTCTAATTATAATTTCAACTGCACCTTTCTTTTGTTTCAAGAAGCCCTCTTCAAGTTTTAGGCAGCTATCAATAGTCAATTTTTTTTATTGATAGTTCCCGAAACGAATTAGATGTAAAAAAAAAGCAGTGCAAGTTTTTTTGTCGCATTCGAAAATGAAAAAACACGCTAGCTACGTATTAAATATTTAAGAAAAAATGCCAAATATATTTAAAGCATTTTTTATATTCCATTTTTAGTTAGTTTTTCATTTCGTTACCTCTTTTTTGTTTAGTTTATAGTGCGTAATTGGCTGATATAAAAGTTAAACGAAAAACTATAAGCAAAATGCCAAGCGAATTGATTTTTAACATTTTTTGAAACAAATCAACTAACACACTAAAAAGATATATACAGAAAGGTATAAAATGCATAATCTACTCAGGTTGGGATTTGGATAAATTTGTATAAAAGAAAAAGCTTTTAACTGCCAGCTGCTGCTTTTAACTGGTTTTTTTTTATGGTGTAAGGCTCATTGACTTAAGCAAAACTCTACAAAGGATAAATCTCCCCCTATATCTATTTATAACGATCACGCCTATTTTTGAGCATCGTTGTACACATTTTTGATGGCGAAACAGTATGAAAATATCAAAAACTACAGAACTTACTTTTTTTTAAATGTATTTTCTGATTAATTTTGTTTGCCAACATTTCCTTTTTTTTACCACCCCGCCCGAAAAAACCCAAAAAATAATCCACACAACCACCCCAAAAATAAATTAGAACAAAACGATTTTTTGTCGAGACTATACGAATTTTTGAAGGTCTCTTGCTGACAGCTATGAAAAATATAATAAATATATTTTTTGATTTTTTTGTCCATATCATCTAAGAGAAAACGAAATTTAATTGAGCGCATTTTTGCATGCTAATGGAAAATGTTCCTCAATATTCATAAATATTTTTTTTTGCATAAAATATATCAACGAATATT
The DNA here is from genome assembly GCA_030179655.1 of Scaptomyza flava. Taxonomy (NCBI): domain Eukaryota; kingdom Metazoa; phylum Arthropoda; class Insecta; order Diptera; family Drosophilidae; genus Scaptomyza; species Scaptomyza flava. The sequence goes on along the minus strand of JARNME010000029.1, from coordinate 1,176,878 downwards.
CATCTATTTTAAATGTAGGTGACGTTAATTTAAAATATTATTTCAATGCACCTTTTACAATTTTTAATTTGACTAATTTCGATTCTGTGCGAAGTCAGCTAATTGAGGCGAGAAATAATTATATTTTGTTTCTTTTTAATTTTCTGTTTATATAATTACATATGAAATGGTGTGTTATCGATATCTCAACAATTTAGGGTTGTTATCCTGTAAGTAATCGAAATTTTATCCTAAACATTTATATCTGAGTGTTTAGCTTTAATTTGCTGTCATACTGTGCTAACCCAGCAACAAAAACTCAAATTTCGTAAATTCACAATTCAAATTTTTTGTAAGCTAACCTCAAAAAAAGAAAAGGAAACTAACTTTCTGTTAACTTTAAAAATACTTCATGTTGTATATAATCATAGAGTAATAATTACTTCAACAACTTTTCAATACACTATATCATAACGTTGTCAGGATCTCAAGAGATAGTCTCGTCAAAATATAGAGCAAAAAAATCCCTCTAATGTATGTTTTACTATAAAAATATTACTCCAGCGCATATTTAATCCTTTGCTTATCCCAAAACAAGTCCATTAAAGCTTTACTCAAAAAACTCCCGAATTTTATATAATTTTCTAAATATTTACGTAAATTTTTTGTTTTATGATTCATAAGTATTTATTAAAAAAGAAAAAAGAACAATATACAATTAAATTTCAAAACATAATGTTAACCTGTAACGACAACGATGCCATTGAAAATACGTAATCGTCACGTAACGTAACACCCAATACACAAACCAAAAACTAACATAACATAACTACTGTGTGGCTAACATTTGGCTGTTAACTCTATGCATACCCACAACTGTTATTCAATCAATCAATCAATCAATCAATGAATCAATCAACAGCGCGATCGTTATCGTCTGCGCGTTCGCGCCTCAGATCGTGGTGATCCGCCCTCTTACGCCGATGTTGATGTTGAGTTAGATGTCGTCGATCGCAATAATAAGCCGCCCATATGGGATAAGAGCATTTATGGGCCGATTCATATACGCGAGAATGTCACTGTGGGTACGGTTGTAACATCGGTTAAGGCAAGGTTTGTATAGCCAAAAACACTACACTACACTACACTATACTTAACAACTCATAAATCAAACTTCTAACAGCTGCGAACAATAACATAGTTAGAAACTTTTTGTGAAACTGCTAACAGCATTTCAGCTAACATAGCCTTAAGCTTCCGAGTTCGTTTTTGTACAAATTGCATTCGTTTGGAGCTCACACTGTGTCTTTGCTAAGCAAATATGTGTGTCCTCACTAAACGTTTTGTAACACTTAACGAAGCTTACTCACTTAACGAAACTAGCTATAAGCTTCCCCAGTACAAGTATTTTTAACAAGCGGTCCATTACTTTCCGTTTGCTATCTCTCTAGTCTAACATAACGTTTTAATAACCTATATTTAACATACAATTTTACGATAAAACATTTTTTGCGGCATATCGTTAAAGCTCAAAGAATTTTTTTGTGCAATCAACAACAAATATATTTGACAACATATTCGAAAACATGCCAAAAATTATTCAAAAAATACAACAACAAAAAAACCCCAACTGTTGTTGTTGGTTCTTTTTTTGAGCTACTCTTTTTGATATTGATGGTGATGCCAGACTTATTAATAAACATATATCTTATGGCTAGCGGGAACTTTTGCATTTTGCTGCAACTCTCGCTCTCTCACCCTAACCTAACAACAACAGCATCAACAACACTTTACCCATTGGAATTGCTTACCCAAACAACAACAATAACTCTCGACTTTTTCCAACCCAACCCTAAGTCTTTCTTACACATGGCTAAAATATATGCTTGACAAATAACTGTGAAGTTTGGTGTTGGTTTTCAATTGGGAAAAACGATATTTATAACAAGGTTGCAGTTTAGTTTAAGCACTAGGTGACAAACAAGGTAAATACTCCAATATGTTGTATGTTCCACAAAGTGTTCAAAAATGTTAAAAAGCAATAGTTAACAATAATCAATTAAAAAAAAAGTATGCTATGAAAATTTTACTACTCGAAAATGCACAAAGCCCTTTCTGTTTTTAGTTTAATTTTTTTTATGCATTTAGTTTTCTATATCAATAAAAAAAATAATACTACTTATACATATATAAATATATTTGTATTTATGCTCTCCAAACCGAATTATTATTATTATTGTGTTATGTATGCGATTTTTAGTTTAACTCTTCAGTACAGCAACAAAATATATATGTACCCTACATATATATATTTTTAAATTGTTAAGATTTTGAAGGCTAGGGTCGAGACATGAACAAAAAAAAATATTTGCACTGCGAGAAGAAAAGAATATATTTTTTAAAAAAAAAAGGCTTAAGAAAAAAGGAAACATTTAAAGTTTCTTCTTTTTTTTTATTTTTAATTTTTCATGCTGTCTACTTTCCCCAGTAAATGGTGTTGGTTGCGACTCTTTAAATTTTGATTTTTCCAAAAAAAGCAAACAAAAAACTTTTTTGCTTTATTTTGTTTTCTAAACAAACTTAAACTATATATAAATTTTTTGTATTTTGCCTTTTTTCTCAAAACGCGTCCAACGCTCGCTTGATTTTGAAACGTGCTTCTCTTTTTGAAAAACAAATAAAACAAAAAAAAACTGTATAAATTTGAAAAATGTATTTTAAAAATACAGCGCGAGACATACAAATTAGAGGCGATGGCCCAAGATAAGGGCTATCCGCCATTATCGCGTACGGTCGAAGTACAGATCGATGTGGTCGATCGTGCCAACAATCCCCCAGTTTGGGACCATACCGTTTATGGGCCGATCTATGTCAAGGAAAATATGCCCGTTGGCGGCAAAGTCGTCTCGATCAAAGCCAGGTCTGTTAGTTTTACAAAACGATAAAACCACAAATAACAAAACAACATTAAAAAAAAAGATATTCTTAAAAATAAAATGCCATATACCAATTTTGCTTAGTTTACTTAAATAAGCTATTACATTTTATATATATTTTTTTTTCAAGGTGTTCAGTTTTCGTTTCTGATCATCATTTTGTCATCATTTCATATTTCTTGGTGTCGTTTTGTAGCTAAAAATGTATTTTGACTTTATTTTTTAGGTGTGTGTTCTGAATGTTATTCTAGTTGATGTTTAGATACGATCCTTAGCGCTACAGTTTTCCCACAAATTTGCCTTGGAGTGCGTTAATTGAAATTCATCTTTTTATTTTCGCACTCTCAGGCATTTATAGCAGCTCCTTTCTACCCCAATCACATTGCACATCTACATTCTACTTATATATATACTCAATTTGCTGCACCTGTAACATAACAAAACACATTCCATAATCTTTAGAAACTTGCACAAACCACATACTACGAAAAATGCACAAGATTTTTTAGTTCCTTTTTTTGTTTAAACTTGTTTAAACTAATCCGAAAGGTGGTTAAAGGTTAACAGAAAATATTACTATATTGTTTTTAAGTGTCAACCGAATTGAACAAGGAATTTTCCAACCCTGTAACAATATAAATTCTTTATCAGCATAATTTAAGTCCGCGGAGTTTGTCCTACTTAAACTAAGTATTTTTTAGTCTTTTAATGTGAGAAGTTAAGCTCCAGTTCGCTGGGCTAAATAAACTTTTAAGTGCCTTAGTTAGTCGTACTTTCTTGCTTAGATTTATTTTTCTAAGTACTCCACAATTTCTCCATGGTTGAACCTAGGTTAACTTTCGCCTGCTTAAGCAACAGCTGCAAATTGTAAATTACCTGCCGACCGTTAACTATCTGACCTCTGGCCAGTCTAGGGAGAAGGAGAAATGATCATAGACTTTTACAGGCTTATGTCAAGATGAGAAAAAAGCAAAAAATAAAAAAGTTTTGGATATTTTTATAATTGCAATTAAAAAGAACTTGAAGTAACGCAATTATACGACTTTTGCTCTCTCTCTCTCTTTTTATTTGGTGGGGCATTAACATAACGAATAGAGTTTTTTTTTTTTGTATCTTAGTGGCAAGCCAAGCGTATGGCAACTGACGTTTTAATTATGCGTCACTTTGTGGCCAAACTATTTGTGTTGCATTCCATCGTATCCTGCTTTTTTTTTTTTTGTATTTTTATCTTTCCTTGGCTATTGTTGGCACTAAAAGCAATGCACTTAAAGTGAGACAGATGATTTTTTTTTTGCAAATATTGCACATACGCACCGTGCACAAAAAACAACCAGCGCACCAGCATCTAGCTTAGTTTAGTTTCTATGATAAGTATTTAATTTAGGAAATTGCCAACTATTATACGTGCTTGGGCTTACGTTTTAACAATTTTACGCTCGTATAATAATTACTTTCATATTTATTTTCTGTTTGTTTTCACATTTCTGTTTGGTTTTCCTTATTGCAATTATCTTGTCCCAGCACAAAATTGTAAACTTTATATATATCTATATAAATATGTTACTAGACGTGTATATACTATGTATGTGTTTGTATTTAGCCAGGATGCGCTATTAAGCGCGTTGAGAGTGCTAAACGTAGTGGGGGCAACTCTGGCAGAAAATTTTCAAGTGCGCGTTTCTATATATGTATCTCATAACAAATGTGTTTTTGTTATTGTTTGTTGTTGTTGCTTAATGCGCTTGTTGTCGAGTGTTTGCCTCAAGTGTGGCATGCATTTAGCTAACAACAACAACAACAGCAGCAATATCTAGACTTTTACAGGGATTTAAGTTATATAAGGGTCATACTTAATAGCAGAATTTAACGTAAAGTGTTATAATCAACTTATTTTCCGATTTATTTTCCGTTTCAATTAACCATTTTAATAGATAGATTTAGTAGGCGAGAACTGCAAACCAAGAATTTAATAAAATACCAAGTGCTCAAAAACAAAAATAAAAGATTCAAACAATTTTATCACATTAAGTAAAACACAACACAAAACTTTATATTTTCGATTATGCAAACTCAACAAACCAACGAAAAATCTTAATTATATAATACACCATAACAACTACAACAACAACAACGACACTCTCAGACTCCATATCATATCATTTGCCACAAACTTATCCTCATAAAAAACCCATCATTCACGTATCAACTTTTATGCTTTTATCCCATATACGTTCGATTATTAGGCTTGACAGCAACATTTTTTGGCAAAGTCTAACAGTTTTTTTCTTTTTATTTCCTCAGCTTCCCCTTTCCTCCTGTCAGTTGCAAATGTTGTTCGACTGCAAATCAAAATTATTTGGTTTGTTTGCCTACATTTTGCCTAATTTGATTTTCATTATCTTCACCTCGCCGCCTCATTCTCTCATTCCTTTAACAACAACAAGAACAACACCAAGCAACACTAAGCAAACAAAACAGTCATCTGCTGGCCCTTTTACCTAGTCCACCTCACCCCACTCCAATCCAACCCCGCAACATCCATTAAAAAAAAAAAAAAAAAACAGACTCCACTTCAACAACTTTTTGACACTCGAATGGCAATTAAATGTTTTGAAGCCATTTTTTTGCGTCTTGGTTTTTTTTCCTCCCTCTTTTCTGTTCTCTGTTGAAGCAGAGTTTTTTCCTTCGCTTTCTTCTGGGTTTTTATTTGCACGAAAAACGCTCACAAAACGGTATACAATTTTTGCCAATTTGAGGAGCAGCATTTTCCTTTGCTTTTGTTTTTTGCCATCGAAAGTCTTGAAAAATATGTTCACACATTTTTTTTGTTGTGTCCATAAATCAAACTTGTTTTTTTGTATTTTGATATGTTGCATGTGAGTGTGTGTGTGGAGGTGAGTGTGACAGTGTGCGTGTGCTTTGTAAAATAATATTTTCTTTTTGTTGTGCAAGCACCTAAAGAATTCTCAACTACTTTTTGAAATACTTTTTTCTTTGATTTTGTTCGAGAAAGAATAAAAAAAGTATTTAAACCTTTTTTTGTAGCAAAAACCTATCATAATTAACTTCATGTAGCTAAAAAAAATAACATAAATCTCTTTCTTAATAAAAACTATCTATCTCTATTATAAGTGTACTAAAAATTAAACACCCATCAATGCCAATTTACTTAAATATTATTATTTTCTAACCCTCCCCCCCCCCCGCCAACGTCTGCAGTTCGGGCATTGAGGGCAATCCGACAGTTTTCTATAGATTAATGCCTGGGTCAACGGCACAAACGAACAAATTTCACACGTTCTACCTGCAACAGAGACCGGACAATGGCGACACCTGGGCCGATATAAAGGTCAATCATCCGTTGGACTATGAAAGCATCAAGGAATACAATCTCACCATACGCGTTGAGGTAAGTTCTATGTTCCTTTTTTTGTTAACATCAAACACGTCTTTTGCACATTTAACACTTTGTCAACTCGATTTATTTCAATTTAAACTTGGCAAACTTTGTTTGTTTGCCAAATAAATGAGTTCAAAAGTTTTTGTGGGATGTCAACGAATGTTAAATACTTTGATAATAACATTTTTAAGCCAAAAAGCTTAGCTAATTTCGAATAGTATTAAGATTTCGCCTTTTTTGTCTGTAAAATATTAGTTTAATGAAAGTTCGTGGATTTTACACTAAAAACAGGATATGCTTCGTTTCCCCTTTCCCTAAGCAGTGCATTAAGTATCAGAAGTAGCCTATGCAAATCTTATAAATAAACTCAAAAACCTGAAAAGTTATTTTAACTTGTTTAAAGTTTTGTTCTAAGTTCAATTAAGCGTTGGTTGCATGTATTTGACTTTTGTATTTTTGAATGACTTTCAAATACGTTTTGTAATTATTTTATTTGAAAAGTTTTAATTACTTGAGCGTGAGTTTAGACCCCCCTCCCCACCCCATCGCTTGACAAACCTCATGCCAAATGCAAATGTGCATTGCGGCAATTAGTTGTGGAATGTGGCAATTGAGCAACTCCGATTGACTGTCTGTCTGTCTGTCTGTCAAGTCAAGTCAAGTCACTGTCAAAGTCAGTTGACGCTGTGATTCTCCATTGAAATTCAATCGGTTGGCAAGTTTTAGAGAAGTCTCACACTATCGCTCGCTCTTTGTCTCTCTATCTTTCTCTCTCTGTATAATGCAGCTCATTAGTGTAGCCATTGAATTCTCCTGTAAGTTATTGACAAATTGTTTCAGCTGCTCAATAAATTAAACATGACCAACAGCCGCTGCAACAGCAACAACAGCAAATGATTTGAATGCTGCCCCAAAGGACATGCATTAGTTCTATGTGTGTGTGTGTGAGTTTTCAATTTAAATGCAATTCCTTCGCATTTAAATGCCAGTTAATTAAATATCCCTCGACAAAAAAGCTAATGGCTCTAACATAGCCTTGATTATTATTATTTATGTTAAAAATATAATATTTCAAAATATTTGCGGTTGTCTCAAAAACATGCAAATGAATATTTTAAATGCAAATTGTTAATGTGGTTAACGAAAAATATTTTTATTGTGGCTTTTATTGCATTTCGCTTAAATACTTTAACAATTTTAATAACCCCATTTTTAGATATCACAAAAATCCTATTAAAATATACTCCACAAAGTTTGGTTGAATTTAACTTAACAAATATTGGAACAAGTATTAAAACTATTTGTTGAGATACTTGTAAAATGTTTCACAATTTTGCTCGAGTGCCTAATCAAAGTGAATGAATGTTTGCCTCGTAATTAGCTAGCAAACTAACTAAAATTCATATTTACACACAAACCAAGTTGGCAAACATAAATAATTCATTTCGATACATATATACCAATTGCGTTAGAACTTTCACCTTTCCTTCTTCGCTCTCTATCTCCAAGCATCCTGTGAATATGCTGCTAACACACATGTTTCGTATACATTTGTAGACATATCATAATAAGCATTGATTAGTATACAAACTTTGAGCAAACAAACAATGTGTAGGGAGCTGTGTGAAAATATGTTCGTACAATCTTAACAGACATCTGTGGCGGTTATTAAATGACAGATATAATAATCATTGCTTCTTCGCAAAGTAATTCGATTCATTCTCGTTGAGCGGTCTTTTATTTGTATATTGCATAATAAAGCATGCGAGATATTGATTGATTGATTGCATTTGCTCAATCAATCACATAACAAACTAACTAACGACTTAATTGTCGCCATATGACTATTAAAAGAATACACAGAAAGAATATTTTATTCGAATTATGAATCTTAAGTAATGTTTCTTTAACTATAAATACAACCTATAAAAAAAAACTTAACAGCTCACTTTAATATTCTGGATTTTACATTTTTGTTTTTGTGACATTACAGAATAACGGCGCCCAGCAATTGGCATCGGAAGCTACCGTTTACATAATGCTCGAGGATGTTAATGACGAAATACCTTTATTCACCGAACGCGAACAGGAAACTGTGCTGGAGGGCGAACCGATTGGCACAAAAGTGACACAAGTGAATGCCATTGACAAGGATGGCACATTCCCCAATAATCAGGTAAGCACTCTCTCTCTCTCTCTATCTTTCCAACGAGCTGGCAAAAAGCGCGAATAAATTGACATTAAGTGGGCGACAGAGATAGGATAGGATGATGGTATAATGGGTTGAATGCCTGGTTGCCAGGATGAAAGGCTTGGCTGGGTTGGATGAGCAAAGCGGAAATGTCGAGCGATTGTTGGCAAATGAATGACTCGCAGAGTTAAAAGAGTCATCACAAGTTGGCAACAGCGCAAGCGAGCTAGCACATTTGATACTTTTTTTTTGATGGGTTTAAAGCGCCATTTGGTTAATGTGGCGATGAAACGAAGCTTAAATTTCCCAAAATATGCAGACAGAGAAGAGCCTAAAGTGCAAGTTAAGCGTTAAGTACGTTTGCAAAATCCATTCATGTACTTTACTTATATGCCATGTACAAACATACAAACAATAAATACTTAAATTGGTACTAGTAAGGGACTAACAAGTTGTAGTTTATTAGGTGGGCGGAATATGATTTGATGTTGCTTTGATTACAACATAATATAATTTCAATGTTGTCTTTGGAGATGAGATGATGATTATTATACTACATATATGAAAGGACTTCACTTTTAGACTCTTATTCTTAAGTTGATTAGAAATAAAGTAATATTTCGCTTAGCATGTTTAAACTTTATCAGACAAAATCCAGCTCAAAAGCTAAACTTTCTGTAATCAACCCGTCTGCCTGCTGCCTAGCTTAGATAATGTTTTATGAGCTTTTCTTCCGTTTTTTACCATGGCCGTTGCAATCGGCTTCAGACTACTCTATTTACAACAAGAAGATTTTTCACACTTTCAGATTTTTCTCTCAATTTTGCTCGTTTTTTTTTTTAAGGCAGGCACTTTTCCCATTTTATAATTGTATTTTTTTTATTTTTGCTGCTTTTTGCCGCCTTTTGCTCATCTAGGCAGCTGGGGCTAATAAATGTCAAAGAGTTGCCTGCCTTATTTTTTTTTTCTTCCTCTTCATCTCCCAGCAGCAATAACAGCAGTATTTTCACACGCCCTTAAGTACGCTAAGCCCCCAGTGAAAGTTCAAAGCGTGTTAAAAAAACATGCGAGAAAAATAGGGAAAATTTTTGAAAAAAAAAAACTATGAAAAAACAAGATGGGAAAAAAAAACGAACCACAGTTAGTTCTACGGTTCTCTTTTATGCGTCTGACAGCAGACCTTGAGGGCTTACGGACATTTTAAAGAGCAGAAGAAAGGGTTCAAACAGAGGCATGGTGGGAACTAGAGGAGATGTTGCCTGAAGCCAGCCAGGCGCTCGCGATTATAATAATATGGCACTTGGGTGATGGCTAAATAGTAAATGGCTAACTGTTAACTGGAGACTGGTAAAACTCGCCCTTCTCTCTACTGTCTTTTCACTCTCTCTCTATTTCTCACTCTCTTGGCGTGCTTGTGTCCTGCAGCGAAGTAATTTGCATGTACGTGCAAAAATGTCCGCACTAATTAGCATTTTTCTCATTTCATAGCCTCAACTTTTTTAAACAAAAGTCGCGACAAATAAGCTGTGAAAATCGCCACAGAATCTGGTTATCATTAAAGTTACACAGCGAGAAATGAAGATATGAGTTGTGTTCTTGATGCATGCTCAAAACAAAGAATACTTGGACTAAAACCTTTTATTTTCTCGCTGTGTATACCTTGCCATTGCTCTTATATTGCCTTGATTTAAATTCTTATTCTTTGGTCCATTTCCTCTTTGAGAGCTCGACATATTTTAATTAACTTTCCGAACAAATATTCGATTTGTCAACAAGTTTTTTTACATGGATAGATAAATATTTTTTTCTTTCGTTTTGTTGTGAAAAGTGTAAATTTTAACTTTGTTGTACTTGCAGGTTTATTACTACATCGTCGATTCGCCGAGAAATGAGGGCAAAGAATTTTTTGAAATTAATCTCCAAAGCGGCGAAATCTTCACCAAAACCGTGTTCGACAGAGAAAAGAAGGGCGCCTATGCCCTCGAGGTGGAGGCTCGTGATGGTGCACCTTCTGCCCGACCCAACAGCAATGGACCCAATTCAGGTAAGCATTCATATTTGCTACCATTGTGTTCATACTCTCTTGATTAAATAGAGCTTTGAGTACTTCAAAGTAATAAAATTGTATTTAATTAGACAAAAAATTTTGTTATTTGCAATGATACAAAATTTTTAAATGATAAATTTTATGCTCTCTCGAATTCGAAATATTAAGCTCTATGCACTTTTTAATAATACTATGACAGCTGCATCAAATTATGGTCAAAGCCAATAGCTTTCAACCAGTTACCATTCAAACATTTGGCTTGTCAACACAAATTGGCAAAAGCTTCTCTCTATCTCCATCTCTTTTTCTGTTTTTTTGCTATTTTGTCGTTTGGTTATTTGCATTTGCAGTGCAACTTGTTTGCAAGCAGTCCCAAATCGAATATCTCCTCCGACGATAAATATTGACCACGTGGCCGACCCAAATAGGTATGTCCGTGTGTGTGTGTGTGTGTTTCTGTCTGTGTATTTTAGCAAGTGCATTTTGGCTTTTATTGGTGCACCAGGCTAAAACACGCATTGCTTGCCGCTGTTGCCAAATAAATGTGCGTTTATTGGAAAACCATTTTCCATCCCAAACCCAAAATCATTTCCAGCAGCCACAAAATGCAGCATTTAAGCGACTTATTTTTAACTGTTGGTATGAATGCCGTTAATTGGCAGAAAAATCCAGCATTTATCATTGCGATTAAAAATTGAATAATTTCTTGATTTCAGCCAACATTAAATAGTTTATCCATTATAGCCACCTCCAACCGCCCCAATGCATCAGCTGTGTATCATTCTCAGTTTTTAAGCTAGAGTCACCAATTTGTGAAATCCACGAAATATTTGCCTCAACCTCGCATCCGTACCCCTTTGCAATCACGCCTCTAGATACCAATTTTTAAACGTCCGACTGCAACATTTCAACTTGTTTCTTTTCAACTTTGAAAAAACCTTTAAAATTTTCTATCCAATCAAAATTTATAATTAAATTCTTTGCAAAATACGAAAACTGTTTGCACGAAATCGCAGATTTCCAAGAAACATGCCACAGAATATTGCCTAGAAAACTTTCAACACATTTCTCAGAACAATTATATAAAATGTAAATACACATTTCTGTTTGTTTCGCTTGTGACAAGAGTGCCATAAAATTGAGCGCATTGAAACAAACAATTAGGCACAAATGCAAGCAGACAAGTTTGTGGTATTTTGCGCTGTTCATTAAAAATTGCCCCTGCAATGCCAATCAAGTTTTTTCTCTTCTCTATTCTGCGTATTTTTCCACTCATTTTACATTGAATATTTTGCTTTTTTATCTACTGAATAATTTTTTTGATGTCCTTGTACAAGTGCTTTGCGATTGTTTTATATGTCGCTGAGCCGCATATAAGCGCTGCTAAATGGAAGCGAAAGCTGGCGAAAAGCGAGTGAGCGAAAAATACAAAAAAAAATATCATAGCATACTTTTTAGCTGCGAAAGCATTGAAAATAATGTGCAATCAACACGCGCTAAATCGGCAAACCAAAAGAGACTCGCTCTTTCTTTCTTTTTGGTTTTTGTTGTCGGCCCTGAAAGCGAGCACGAAAATTAAAAAGTTCTCCACTGTTTGTTGGCCTTGCTTTATTTTTAGTCAGATTGGCGAATGGTGCGAATGGTGAGGGGGTTTTGCATGTAAATTACAACAGTTGTTGGACTAACCGGAGCTTACAAACATTGATACATATTCATTCGACAGCGGAAAAAGTTGTAAGCACTGTGTGTGTGTTTGTGTGTGTGGGAGTGAGCTTTTGAGACTTTTGGCAACAGCTTGCGGTACGCACCAATTTTTATTACATCTGTTTAAAACTGAAAAGCACCCAAATATATTACTTAAAAATTTGTTAAATATTGAAAGCTTTAAATATTGAATTACACAGAAATTTAATTAAAACACAATAATGTCGAAAGGTAGTCTGAAAAAAAGGTATTAAAAGTAATAAAGTAATTAAATTCAAAGCTTAAAATTGTTAAACCAATTTTATCATTCAACACAACAAAAAAGTTTTATATACTTTGTTTGTCCTTTCATGGAGAATGTTATAATATGCATATAATGTTGATAATGTTTTGGCATTTCTCAATGCTTTGAGTTTGGCTTTGTTTACAATTTCATTTTGCTGCTTTTTCCCTTTCTTTTTTTGTATCCATTTAATGTGAGTCTTCTTCTCCTTCTTCTTTTCTGCACAAACGTTTGTGCTGCGATTGCATTTTGCAACTTTGTTTGTTCATTGTTATTGTCTGACTTTGAAGCTGCTGGCTTCCCCCAGCAGTAAGTTTTTATTTTTGTACTTCTTTCTGGTAACAACAGGTATTGAATTGTGCTTTGCTTTAAAATGGTTAACCTCCTTTCGTTTACTTTGTAACTCTATCGAATTGTGACCCAAAATCATTTGCTTAAATACTACAAATACAAACAGACATTTCCATATTTATATATATATATACTATAGGTTTGTATATACACATGTTGTATATCTCTGGTCAGGGGGTGGCGGCCTTTAAGCAAACAAATACAGTTATCAATGTCTTGTTTTGACTTCGTTATCTGGTGTTGTATTCCTTCTGAGCTCTACGTGCTTTTTTCTTTATTTATGCATACTTTTCGGCTTAACGCTCACTGGCTTTTGCCTTTTCCTCCACCCATTTGCCTGCGGGTCGCAACAACAATGAATGTGAGTGAAAAGCGAGAAGGAGGGGAAGTAGGAGTCAAAAAGGCAAACAAACATGACAAATGGTTTTTTTTTTTTCTTATATTGAGGCGGTTGTGAGATTGTGATTCTTTGTTTCTTTGTTGTCTCTTTCCCTCAATTCAATCTTGCTTTCTCGTCAACAGAACAGAAAAATTGTCAACATTTAAGCAATTAATATACTAAAACAATTACTTAACTGATTATTCGAATTTACAATGAATGCTTTAAGTAAAAATGATGAAAAAATAAAATAAAAAGCTCTATAAACGATTCTCTAAACGAAAAACTTCCACTCATAAGATTGGCATCCAATAAAACGAGCAAAAATTTACATGGCACACTTGACATGAAATGCCCTCAACAATAATACATCGATTGTTAATACACACATCATAAATTCCAAATACTGCCAAAGGGCACAAAACTTAACTAAACTCTTTCACTTCGTGTAGGATGAGGTGGCGCAAATGGTTATGTTGAGCAGCATTTTTTGCTCTAATTTTTGGGGCGGAAACAAGTGGTCATAAAAAATGTTCATGCTCATAAAAGATTGGCAGGAAAGCGTCTTGTTTTCCTTATAGCTATAGCGTTTCGGAAATATAAGTAAAAAAAAAACAAAAGCTATAACAATATCGTCATTCTCTAAACGTTGCTCAACTCTCACTCTCCCTGTCCACTCTATCATATTCGATATGCTATAATCTTTACATGTATGCCGCCTTCCAGCTAGTTTCAGTGTTCGTCATCAAATATAACTGCAACTATTGGGCAGTGAGAGTATTTTTAGTATTTGTAAATAGTTTTTGGTCTTTATTCAAGTCAGGGAAATATTTCCGATTTCACTTTGTCCTTGGCCCTTGCCAGCAGCAGGTCATAAATTTGCTGCCATCATTCATTGAAGGGGGACTTTCACTCGACTTTATTTCAACGCTGTCTCTTCGAAAGGGAAGCAGCCCCCATTTGTCTGGATTTAAAGTGACGACAAGCGATTCTTTATTTCTCTTCCCTTGCCCTTTAAATCATTTTTGATTAATGTTTAAATGGAGTTTCTCAATCACAAACTTTAAAACGCTCTCGTGCATATCTAAATATTAATAACAATTCTTTCTTCTCTTTTAAAAATCTTAAAAGTGAAAAAGAGAATGAAAGGTATGTTAAGAAGTTTTAAACCTTAAAATCTTTAATCATTCGCTAAGGTAAAGTAGTGAAACTGAAATGCGTAGAGAAATAATGTCTTTCTCTGCCAAACTGTCCATCATTGGCTGTCTCTCGTTGTCGCTTGGCAAATAATGATAAATGGCATTTTCGCATTGGCAACTTCATTCGCTACTCCCACCAAGTCAACAAGTTGTGCCGCTATCCAACCACACACACACACATCCCATCCACCTTCTGGCAAACTCCACACTTAAAAAAAAAGTGGCAGCTGCATTTGCAACTTCAACACCAGCTGCTGTGGACATTGTCTTGGAGCACTGTCGAATACCCAAGGCGAATGCTGATAGCCAAAAACAAGAGAAAAGTGGATTGAATTTGTCTTGGGTAAAAAGTAGAAATGCAAATTTGTGCTTTAAACAACGATTCACTGCAAAGCTACAAGCACTTGTGTCTATTTGCAACCCAATCCCTTTTCCACTTGCCGCCCCTCTTTCTCACCCTTCTTCGAACTATTCGCAAGTAGTAATTTTGATACGCATTCATTGCCGTTTTTTTTTTTTTGTTTCCAGTAGCCAAAAAGTTTTTAACCCAAAAATCTCTCGTCTGAGACGATTCAATGGGCGCGCGTGTCTAGTGCAATAAATCTTGCAGATTATTTTAATTTCCAAGCAAACTATGAAAGACACAAGGGGGACAGAGAGAGAGAGAGAGAGTGAAATAGAGATGCCTGTCAACAACTTTTTGCGTACTTGAGTGTGTACCAGCAGCAACAACAGCAACAACAACAACATCAGCATCAGCAGATAACAAAAACTTGCCGAACTAAATCAAAAAAAAAAAAAGGATAAGAACACATTTCGAGTTTCACTTTGTCGACTACTTTGCTTCTTTTTATTGCATCTTCGACTATGTTTTAGCTTCAAGTCGACAGAGACGAGATGAGACAATGCTAATATTGCAGCCAAAATAGTTGAGCGAAATGAGGTTAAAGTCCACAAAATGACGAAGCGACACGAAGCTAAAATACGAATTGAAAGAGCATGGCTCTCTCTCTTTCGAAGGGATGAGAGTGAGAAATGGTAAAGGAGAAATGATTCATCGAATTCGATAAGGCATAAGTTGGGGCTTTTCAATGTTATTCAACAGCAAGGAGCAAATTATGTTAACATTTATGTTAACGAATTCGGCTCTCCTTCTAAACAGGTTCGAAATGTGTTGGATGTTAGTATTACAGTTGGAGAAACTTTATGCGAATGCCGAACTCTCCTTTCAAACTAGCTTTCAATACTCAGAACTTTGTGTTTCGACATTATGTAAAGTTGCAGTTTTCTCCCCTCTTCAACAAGTTCGAAAGTAATGTAACCCTTATTAAAGAGTGTGGATGCTATGTATCCACAAACAATTCCCTTTACATTCTTCCCTTTTCGAATATGAAAGATTCTTAACTACATTCTGGGCCTAACTTAACATTTCGTCCACGCTTTCACCTTACCCCGTTTGTTAATTCTGTTATGTTTTGACAGTCCAAAAGTAAATGTTGCTAAGTGGATGGCATTTAACATTCTCTCTCTCTCCCTCTCTCTCTTTTGTTTCTCCCTCCCGCTTTATGTTGCAGAATAACAACAGAGCCGGCTTTTGTAAGTTCTTTGAACTTTGTGGGTTTCTCTCTCTGTCTCTCTGTCTATTTCCTTTCCCTTGCTGCCCGCCCGTCCGTCCTGCCATCTACTCCTTTGTTGCTGTGCATTTTTGAGTAGTGCAAACGATTCAAATGTTTTCGCTGTTTTCTCTCTCACTTTCTGAATTACTGCTGTTGTCCTGCCAATGTGAATGAATATGTGACGACCTTGAGTTTAGTTTACAATTTTTCAAACACTTTGCTTTTCTAACCCTTGATTTTTTCATGTGTGTTTTTGTGCCACGTCATGCATGACCCTCGTCTTTAAGCGAGTCCTTGAAACAAAACAAACAAACTGACAACTAATGTGACCCCAGCTACCAACGCCCACCAGCCAGACAAAATGCTATTCGAAAAGGCTAAAGGTCGTGCTGCAAGTCATTTGTGTGGGCGCGTCTCAATTGAATGCCGTGCCCCCAAAAACCCCAAAAACACACTAGAACATATTTATGACCCTTTGGAACACGCCAAAGCAG
The DNA here is from genome assembly GCA_030179655.1 of Scaptomyza flava. Taxonomy (NCBI): domain Eukaryota; kingdom Metazoa; phylum Arthropoda; class Insecta; order Diptera; family Drosophilidae; genus Scaptomyza; species Scaptomyza flava. The sequence continues at coordinate 1,160,299 of JARNME010000029.1, read as the reverse complement.
CTAGCAACTTTTCAATACTTGCAGTTTTCAATAAACTGCTTAGTCGCCTGCCTGCCTGCCTGCCTAGCTACCAAAACCAACAACAATATCCTGGCTGTGATTTATAAGTCTATCTCCCTGTCCTCCTCCCCCCTCTATTCCATCTCTTTGGTTAGTTTTGTGCTTTTGCATCTTGTTGCTATCAAAGTGCATATAAATTACCATTTGCAGCAGCAACTAGATCCTAGACCAGCAGCCTGACATTCCACTCCTGACACTCCTCTCCCCATCCCTGCGGTCATGTTCTGCTGCTGCTGCTGTTGTTGTTGTTGGTTGGCGCTGCTCATTTTGGGCATAAATCGCCTTTGCCGTGGCATGAAATGTGCGCTGCCTAAGCGTTTTCTGATTAACTGCCACGGAACAAGAACAACTTATACCTGAGGCGCCATCTTTTGTTTAAAGTTAAAGAAGTTGGAATGTTTTTATTGTTAACGATTCCTACATATATTTCATACAACTTGTATGCCTAACTACGCATAAATATCCTGCATTCCTGCATCCTTTAATTTGTCAAAATATTTTAAATGCTTGTAAACTCTTCATTGCACATAAATAATCTCTTAAGCATCTTTCTTTTAGCACACACTTCATTTAGCAGTTAATTTAGTGTGGTTGGGATTTAATCAATGTGTTAAATACTTGCGGTCAAGCCAGCCAGTCAACCAGCCTGGCAGCCTGGCAGCGAACAGAGCTGGCAAAATGCCAAAGTGATGGGAATTTTAATTAGACCTCAGGCTACACTTTCTCTCCCAAACACCCAAACGCACACAAAGAGTGTGAAAAGAATGCAGCAGCAATGTAATTGTCATCACCTTTGCTGACCGCAATTATGTGAGAACTATTTGTTGTTGTTGGCTAACATTAAACGAATGTCATTCACACTTTAACCTTTCACTTTCAAGCAAAACCACAAGTGTCAACAACAACAAAAGCTAGCAATTGTCACGCCCACATGACGCTTCTAATTGTTATTTTGGTTAGCAGCCTGGCGGCGTCTTTGGATTTTCCCAAACTATCGAAACTGAACAAAAAACACAAGTTTGGGGGGAGTTTAAGCAACTGAAAAGCCGTACGATTAAAATTGATTGATTGAACCACCAAGCAATTATTGGGTTTTGCCTTCAAACTTTGAGGCTTGTTTGCATGTCTTTAAATAAGATAACTTTTAGTTGTTGAAAAAAATATTTAATATAGGGCATATCAAAGTTCGTCACTTGTAGGCCTGCTGAAAAATAAATTATAAGCATTTCTTTTCTTCTTGTTAACCCAAGATTAACGTCACTCAAGCCACGCTTTGCCACCTGCCACCTTTTTGGCCAAATGATTAATGATGGCGATTTCTTTAACTCAACGCCCTTGCCAACATTTTTACCCCATTTTGGTTTTTTTTTTTGGCATTTGATGGAAATCTACTTGTTGGCGGCGCCAGTTCTGCTGACGACCATCATGATGATAATGAAGATTACTTTATTGGCCACTTGAGCGTCGTATTTTTCTTCTTCTTTTTTTTCTTTCTCTGCAGCGTTGCTCATTTTATTTCATTTCATTCTTTTTTTTTCGTGGGACAGCACATTTGCATAAATTAATCAGCGCCAAGCTTGCCAAATACTACTCAAACCTTGAGCGAAGAGAGAGAAGAGAGTGAAAGAGAGAGAGGGAGGAAAGGTAAAGTCATCATAAATCCACAAAAGACAAAAAAAAAAAGAACTGCATGCAAAAGGAATAAGAGAGAAGTTTCCTTTTGCATTTCTAATGATATGGCTCCTTTGAGAAAAAAAGGGTTAAACAAAAAAAGCTTAAAATGAAGCAAAAGCGCGCCACATCAATTGTCAGCAGCGTTGCCAGACAGCCAGAAAGCCAAATAGATATATGGATAAAACGAAGCGACTGGCAAATTAGTGAATAGGCAGGTGAAAAGAGAAAGAGAGAGAGAAAAAGGATTGTCTGTCAAATTGAAAAGTCGAGAGGGTTCGGGGTGTGGCGGGCTGAGCAGGAATCCATGTCGATTGTTGGCATTTGTCACGTGCAGCGACATCTGGCGTGCGGCAGAGGAAGTGAGGCGACCAAAGTCATCCTGTCGCGTTTGATTGAAAGACAACAACAATCCACCAAAACCCCAAAAACCGACGCTATTTCATTGGGCAAATGTTGTGAATGTTTTGCATCTTTTTTTTTTGAATTTTTTAGTTGCAATGCGCAACAACACAATCAATCAGTTAGTCTGTTCGTCAGTCAGTTTGTATGTAAGTCATGCAATTCATTTGTGCAACATAATATACTCGAAATTATTGTGCCAACAGCAAAATAGCTGCGCACATTCAAACACATAGGATTTTGTGTGTGTTAAAATTGATTGCCGTTGGCATTTTTTGGCGCAAACAGTCGACAATTGAGAGGAATGCGTGCGAAAATATTCACTTGGTAATTTAGTGCAATAGTAATTTGTATGCTTTCGTTTTTTGTTTTGAATACTATTAGCAGTTCTTTGAGTGAAATATTTCACATACAACCAAAAAATTCAACTCAGCATTTTGCCATTTTACAAAGTGAATTGCATTCCATTGCCAATGCAAGCAAAGCTGTTGAAAAACGGATGCCGCCATCAAATACGATATTCACATTTTTTAAACTCGTATCTTTCTGTGACGAAGGCTGGCACAGCTGTGAGCGACAATTTATCGTCTATTTCTTGAAACCTTGCAGCTGTGCAACCTTGCAATAAACTTGACACTTTATGACCCCCAGCAAGGCAACAGCCTGGCTGACCAAAAGCGTGATATAAATAAACTTTACTGAAAATTATGACGCCTTAAAGCAAACTTGAAAATTTGACTCAATAATATCACAATTGCTAGGAAATTCCTGGCTTTTTCAAATACCACAAAACCATGTTTATTTTTCTCTTTATGATTGTTGGTCTTGCCTTTTGTTTGCGCAACAAATTGTTGCAACATTTCAATTACATTTACCCAAGGCTTAAAATATTTTTCGTACATTGGTTTTATTGTTTGATTCACCCACCGCAATCAAATTTTTAAGGCATTAAATTTTCAGTTCATTCATTTTTTTGGCTTTAGTCACGAATATCAATTAAAAGAGCTTAGCAGGCGGCGTATACGCAATATACTATCCATCTATATTTTCTGGCTGCTGACCTGGTTTTTATTATCTACGTACAGCGTTTCGCAACAACAACAACAACTGTTTGTGGCATAAACAACCAAGCAGAGTTAGAGCTGTATAATCTAAATTGCCAACACGCGTGTGGCACATTACTCTTTGCCACCCCCCTTTAAGCTTACACACACATACACACACTTCATTATTATTTCGTCTTGCTTTTGTCTCTATTGCAATAATTAAACTTTTCTCATTTATTTTTGTTAACATAGTAAAATTACGCCCATTCCTAATTAGTCTCATTTCGAGACAAACACACACGTTTATAACAGCTCAAAGTGTTATTTAAATAGTAATTACTCGTGTTGACAGAACATCTTTGCTTGATATGAATGCCTTGATTATTTTGTGCTCTTGCTAAATGGTTTGTGTATTGGATGCGATCTTATGTTAACAGCTTAATGTTAAATGATCGATACAACTTTTTTGCCCAGTTCTAACTAAATTTCTTTAAAGTCTTTCTCTAACATTTACATTTCATGCAATTGCAATTGTATTTCATCATAACTAACTCGATTTGCTTGTGCTTCTGTGACTGCAAGAAGAATTCCCATGTAAACGTAACAATTTAATTAAAAACTTTATGACAAGATGTCGTTTCTATACGGAAAAAAAAAAGTGTCCAGAAAAGTAAAAACCATTTTCTTTTTGTTACTTTTGTTGTTGTTGTTGCGTTATTGTGAAAATACAGGAAAAAATACTCGCAAACTTCTGGGGCAGACAATTGTGTGGCTAGCTAGCCAAAAGCCAAACTTTTTCCCATGTTACCAATAATAGAAAAAAATATAAAAAATATTCGTCGACAATTGTTGTTGTTGTTCTTTTTATTTTTGTTGAGAATTGTTGTTGCTTTGATATTTTGTCATAAACGTTGACGAAATGCAAATCTAAAAAATCCACAAGCTGAATAATCATTCTGGAAAAGAAAATATGAAAAGCGAAACGAGCAATACGAAAAATCCACCAACAAATTGGCCAACTGGCACACACACACATATGTACAGTGTTCACACACACATACACACACACGCACAGCTGCGTTTGACAGTGGGGAATCACATGGAAACAACATGTCGCTGACATGTTTTAGAGATATATATATATATACATATATGAAAGATAGCTTTGCTTGAATGTGGCGGAGGAAGTGTGCGGGCGGGCAGGCAAGTGCTGTAAGCCCATTTTAGATGCTTGAAAAGTTTAAGCAAAACTTTTCACATATTTTACGTACAATTAAATACAATTGTTTGCAACAAAGCTAAAGTGAAAAGCGGTCGCTTTACAAGTAAAGCCCGATTAAAGTACACAGTAAAAAAATTAATAAAATAAAATTCATGTTGCAAAAAACTAAAGAGTGAAATGACAAAAACTTTATTGTCGTTTCTAAAATAAAGGTTTTCAATTCAGGGGTATTTTTTTGGGCAAAGATTTTTTTAAGTTTTTCGTTCTCTAACATAATCGAATCTAACGTTTCTCTTTTTCTGTAATTTATTTACCTTTACTCAAAAGTCGTCCCTTGACTCTTCTTACAAAACAAACGCGAAATAAAGTTAACATTGAGCCATTAACTGAAGGAGGGGTGAGGAGGGAGAAGTTTGTTACGGGGCTACTCAATAATTTATGATTGCTGCCTGCGCACACAACAACAGCGCGTAAATTATGAAAATCTACTTTAACTTGCCGCCAAAACTCAAACCGCACGCATACATAAAAAGATGGAACGAGTGGAATGAGTGAAATCGAAAATGGGAATGAAATGGGATCGCCACAAAGCAACGAAGCATAAAAAAAAGACTTAGAATTCTGTATCCTACAACAGCTAATGCTAATTTATTAACAGCATTGAGCTTGAGGATCACTTTTAACAGTAAAGCGTTATGTTAGTTAGCAGAAGCATGTTCGAATTGGTTTATCGTAGATCAGAAAATGTTCATTATTAATCACAAATCCTTTGATTTTCATGGAGCATCTGTTAGTCGGTTAAACTTTTGCACACCTACTTTAATTTCCCATTTGTCGCATTTGTGTTTGCGGCTTCATTATTCTCGTATCATATCTTGATCACAACTTGCGCCACTTTTTCATGCAAATTTTATTTTCACTTTCTGTTTTTTTGTTTTTACAAAACATTAAATCCACCCTGAGCGCAAACCTAATTGCAATTGCTTAACTTTGTCTCTCTTTTTTGCCTTTTTTAATTATTATTTTTATATAATAATTATGTTGTTGTTGTTGTTGGCTGGCAATTAGTTATGAAAATGCGCATTTAATTGCGCGTAATTAACTCTAATGAATTTTAATTGTACTTTGGGCCAACATAAACAGAATTTAATCAACAAAAACACAATTGCGAAATGTGCATGAAATTGTTGTTGTTTGTTTGTTTGTTTATTGTTGTTGTTATTCGTCAGCACACAGCTGTCAAGTCTGTGGTTTGTTGCATTCAACAAGAACGAGCATTGATGTGTATAATTATTAATTTATGCACAATGTCAGCAGCATCAAACGTTATCGTCATTGTCCAACTCTTGCATATGATAGGGGCTCTTCAACAACAAGCATAATTATCTAATTAATTGCAACAATTAAGCAATTTTCGACTGTAATTGAGACGTGATTCATTTAACAATTACGTTGCACAAAGTGCTGGTAAATACATAATGTAAATCCACAACTTAAAGTTCAGTTTTGGGGTTTGCGCTTTAATCCAATTACGATATACTAGTTAACATAAGTATGAATGTTAAGTATTTTACTGCAAATGTTCAAGTGTCAATCAATCATGATGTTAAATCATTGAAGTGCGATTGGAGGGAATTGCTCTCGACAGCCATCAATCTTCATTCACTTTGCACAATAATGCATATTTAGCTACTTTTCTGTTGCTTGCACTTCCCGGCACTTTTTGTCGACTTCGGCTTTGGCAACACAATTCAGGTCAAAAGATACATAAAACTGTCGGCATAATTCACAAGTTGCAAGTCAAGTAGCTGCATTTTTTTTTACCTTTGAGTGCAGTTAAGGTCCTTCATAAAAGTTGTGAGAAATGAAAAATGACAAAAATACAAGTGCAATTACCAATTAGAAGTTTCAACTTTTCATCTTTATTTGTGTTGCAGCAAACGAATTTTATTGCTCTTTCTGATTTATAAGCAACTGAGAAAGAAAGAAAGAGAGAGAGAGAGAGAGAGAGAGAGAGAGAGAGAAAAGGTCGTTCTCAAATAAATCAAAGAAGCAAAAAGCGTAACAAGTTTTTCTTTAATAAATAAAACAATGTGAAAAACGAAAGCAAACAAAAGGTTCAAAATATTTGCATTTATTTCGAGAACGTTCTTTAAAGGTCGAATAATATAAAAAAAGTAGTTTATTACAACAAATTGGAAATCTGTTAATCAGCTTGAAAGTTTTCTATCCTAGGAATTTTCATGCAAAGTTGCATGCAACATTTTTGCATTATTTATTAACGCTTTATCAGCGTGTTTTAATGCAAATATAAGTTTTGTTTATGCCAAACTTCTGTCTCGTATGAATTTAATTAAAAAACATTCTCTGTCCCTTTTCTCTTGTTATTAAACATTTAATATGCATTCACACACACACACACACACATGCGCCACAAGCATGCAAGAAACAAAAACATTATTAAGTTATTTTTTTGAGAGGTGCTCCCCCGCCCGCCGCTCCCTTTCCACACCCTCCCCACCCCGCCCGCATCGCTCTTATTGCATTTTGCTACTTTGCGGTTTCAGGCAACATGTCGCATTGTTGTCAACGCAAATTTCCGTGCCACATGCAACAAGGCAAGGAAGACGAACAAGCAAAGAAAATCTTTTTTAACCACCCCCCCCCCCCCAAAAAAAAAAAGGGCTCAACTGCTTTTGACTTTTAATATGCTGTCGCAACCCAAAGCCGTCGTTACCTTAAGCCCCTCTATCCCCCCCCCACCCCCTCAGATGCTACTTAACCCCCAGTTGGCTCATTGTTGTTGCATTAAAATTACATATTTTGCGGTTGCTATTTCTTTAGTAGGCGGGGGTGGGGAGAAGCGGGGGTGCCGCCAGCTAGCAGCTCAGCTCTGTTGCGTTGCTTTCGTTGAGTGTTGCTTTGTTTGAAGTGCTACTTGTGCAACCCTATCCCCCCCCTCCTCCTCCTTTCTTTCGTTTGCCAACACTGCAAAATTTATGAGTCGCTTCTTCTTATTTATCGCCCTTCTCGCTCGCTCTGCCCCGCTCTTTTGCACACACACTCTCAAACACAGTCTTTTTATTAAAGTTTGCACATTTCGTTCTACACATGCTCTGCTCGCTCTCTCGCTATCTCCTTCTCTCTCTCTCGCGCCCCTTTTCATTGTTGCCTTTTTGTTGCTTTGTCTTCTTCAACTCTGACAATTTTTCATATGCAACGAATTTGCATAAAAAATATTTAAAAAATAAAAAGTATAACAACAACAAAACAGAGACGCCGAAAAATTGTTGCGTTGCTCATTTTCTTTATCTGCATTTTCTCTCTCTCTCTCTCTCTCTCTCTCTCTCACTCTCTTTCGCTTAGGGCAAGCAGGACGGGGTGTGTTGAACAACGGTTTTGGGTTGTTGTTTTTACAGTTATGCCTTTTTGCCTTTTGAAGATATGCATGCAAATTTTGTTCCAGTTTTTTTTTTTTATGCTTATAAATAATTTTTTCCATCTTTTTGGTGTGTGTGGCATATGCCATTATCATCAACATCAACACCGTATTTTCTCCATGAAGAGCTTGTTAATCTTGTGAATTTCAAACAGAATTAGAATTTAGTAGCTAATACTTAACCCAGAATTTCAGCATTTTTACATTTACTAAGCGAAATTTGGTTTATAAAGCTCAAAAATAGTAGATGAAACAAAATTCTTCTCCATCTTTTCTTAGGAATGGGATTAAATGTGAGTCGTCTGTAGTGAGGATGTTGTAATGTTTTTTGCTATTCGATATTTTACTGTTACCCAAAAATTACTCCAACTTTTAACCAAGGCCTAAGTGTTTTGGATTAAAAAAAAAAAAAGAAACTTCCCTCATAATTTTTTTTCTCCTTTAACAGAGCATCAAAATGTTAACAAAGGCAGCGAACATATACAGTTGAACTGTGCCACGCCCCTTATTTTTTTAAGGCGCAACACACACTTTTGGGGGGAGCCAATAAAAAACGCTTTGTTAGCATAAAAAATTGAACATGTGTGAGCGCTGCTGAAAAACAGTTTCGAGAGCGTAGCCTCCTCGCTTTGTGTGCAGCAGCAGCAGGCTTGTTTGACTTTTTTCCCAACTCCCCCATCCCACGCCTTTGTGGCAGTAGGGCGAGATAGGGGGTGTGTGCTGGGCTTGTAGATTATCCCTGGGATTATCCTGTGCAGCATGGATGCATTTTGGCTGCACTTTCTTGAGGACCAACGAAAATGAAAAAGAAAAAAATATACTTGCTGATGAAAAAGAAAAAAGCTGCAACAGCTGCCACACAGCATCCATCCATGCAGGCTACCAACCCAACCACCCCAAAAAAAAAAAAAAAAACATATAATATTTGCATAAAGTTTGGCGCAGTGCATATGTGTGTGTGAGTGCGAGTGTGTGTGTGTGTGTGAGTGCATGTTTGACGTATGTCAGACATGTTTGGCATGTATTATAGCATGCTTTTCGGCGCCGCTGGCAACTTTGTGCATACGTCTTCCCGCGCCTCCCCTCCTGTGCAATGCATTTTTTTTTGTGAATTTGGATTTCTTTTCAAACTCGACAAAGTCTGCAAAAACAACAACAAAAGTGTGCTTCAAACTTTCCATTGCCTAATTGCAAATATGTTTTTTTCTTTCTTTTTGGCTTGGAAAATTTAGCCAGGCAAAACAAGTAAGATTAGCAAAAAGCATAACTAAGTTAAGCCTGCCAAAGATTAAATATTCTAAGAGCTTAGAAGTTGTCTTAAGAAAGCAAAGATGTCCAAGTTTTGTAAATGTTCAAAAAGCAAATAAAATTTTACTAGTTCTCATTTTCTTTTATTCTAAAGCATATTCGCAAATTCTTAATATTTAAATGTTTATTTTCTTATCTAATTTCTTAACATACCAATAAGTAAAACACATTTCGTGATACCCTTAAGCAAGAGTATAAAAACTTTTATGTGTTATAAATTTCCATATTTTGATTCAACACAAAACTCTTTCTCGACAGACAGGGTGAGGGGAGTATTGGGTTCATGTTTGCGTTGCGCACTTTACGAATAACGTAAAATTAATTAAGATACGATATACAAAGGGTTAAAAACACACTCCCCGCCTATCCTCTCTGCCAACCAACCCACTAAAAAATGCGAATTTTTCTGCCTCTCAGTTTTTGATTTTAATTGAGTTCATCAACAAATTGTTTTCGCTGAACTTTCCCTTTCTTTTGCTTCTGTTTCTGTTACTTTATTTCTTTGCTCCAATTTTTTTTCTTGTTTCTTTTTTGTAGGGGTTTTCGTCCGTGTTTGTGTGTGTGCGTGTTATACGCTTAGTACGCTGAACGCGTGAAAGCTTATAAAGAGCACAAATTGCCATTCTGTGTGTGAAGGAAGTTCTATTTTTGTTTTGTGTTTTTTGACTTGTTTTTTTTTCTTTGTCTCTCACTGTAATCCGCTGCGCTTAGTAATTTTTAGCGGTTTTCCGCCTGGTGTTTCTATTAAAATGGAACCACTTTTGTTTTGGATGGGTTTCGTCATTTTCTGCCTTTCTCTTTTCTCCATTGCATTGTGTTTAGTAAAGCTTCGCAATTGAAATTGTTTGTTAAATGCTAACCGCAAGAACTTATTATAATGATGTTTTCTTTATGTAAGCATAGTTAAAGAATTTGTGCAATAAGGATCGACTAGGATCTAAAATCATAAGCAAATGAAATATTTCTCAGGACATTTAACGTTCCGACAATATTTCACATGCATTTAGCATGTGTTTGTGTGTGTGAAGTCCATAATCTACAGACAAACAAAAACTGTACTTAAAGTGCTTAACTCTGGAACTCTGGCCAACGAAATCGGGTCCAAGCCAGAAGAGGTTCAAATCCTTGAGAGAAACCACACACAAAATACAAAATGCCAACCACACACAACAAGCAAACGAAAGGCAAATGTACAAAATCCTCTAAAGCAATAAACAAACAAATGAACACACGCATGATTATGTGTGTGTGTGTGTGTGTGTGTGTGTTGGGTCAGTTGCGGTCAGCTAAAGCCGTTGGCCTGTTTGGTGTCGAATCAACAAATTGTTTTTTAATGTGTGCCACGCCTGCCTCCTCTCTCTTGGCAGCTAGACAAAAGGCAAATACAAATAACTACACACACACACATGAGTGTTACGTGTTATTTAACAATGGGATGGGGGGGCGTAGCAATCATATATCCCATTCATTCATTTAACTAGCTTCAACGAAAAGTCGTCTTTTTTTTGTTATTGCATTTTCTCACAGTTCGAGTGTGGAATTTTTCGTAGCTCAAAAGTCACAAACCAAAGACCATTTACAACTTGAGGGACTATTAGAAAAGAGAGTGTTGAGAGGGGAGAGGAGGAGAAGCTTTTCTATGGCAGCACTTTAAAACATTTCGTCTCAAAACTAATTGTTAGCACCAACTGCCAAAAAAAAAAAACAAAACAAAACACATTCAAGCTTTGGGGGCTAACCAAAATACCTAGAAGGTCGGGGTGGAGGGGAGAAATTGCCATGTTATGAAATAGTTTTCTCAACACTTTCCACTCCTCTTTTGGCATATTTGCACCTGGTCAAAACAAAAAAAACAGAACCCTTTGTTACCTTTAAGTGAGGCTGGGAAAGGGAACGAACATTTTTTCTGTTGGCACTTTAGAACCTTTTGTTCTTTGACTAAAAGCTGTTGCATATTTCAACTGACGTTTATTTTTTGACTTGAGGCATCTGCTTTTTGAAATGTTTTTACGTTTTCAATGTTGTCAAATCCATTTGTAGGTTTTAGATGCATGAAAATGTATCGAATATGAATATGTTAATCGACAGCTAATGTTGTGCTGTTAAGTCCTTATGTTAATGTGCATAAAAGAGCAATGTTAATTAACGATGGATCTTAGATAAAAGCAGAGGCTGTTCAAATGGCATCGAATATGTTGAATATGTTTATTTACTTCGAGAAAATAAACTTTTTAAGACAAAAAAAAAAACACATGTAACTTTTATGTCTCCCTTCTCTTTCACACAAACACTCCCACTACTCGTTTTAAGCAGGTTATATATTGAGTTAACACCTCGTCAACTGCAAATTGGGCCAACTAAATGCAGTTGGGCGACTGAAAGACAGAGATAAACAGATAGAGAGAGGAGAGAGATAGTAAAGTTTTACTCTGCTCAACTGTCTCTTTTGCTCTTCAGTTCTACCTTTACGTTTTTGTCAGCTAGTAAATTGGCTTTAATTTGCATTACCGTCAAAGTTATATTTGCACATGTGTGCACTTTTGAACAAACGACGATTCAGACTCAGACGACGGCGGCGCCTGAACACGCCTCAACAAATTGCAGCTACTAAAGCGCTAAAACGTGACGACAGTTTTGGCTTGTCGAAGGATGGACAAAAAATAAGAGAAAAGCGAAGAAAAGCCGTTGCAAATCTTCAAGTGCAACAAGCCGACTGAAAAGAGGGGAGACGGGGAATAGGTACAACTACACGTAACAACCTCCGCTGCCCTCTTTCCATTCCCTTCCCTTCCTTATCACTCTGTCTAGTCATGCCTGTTTTACTTAAACGCTTATTGGCTTAGACAAAAAGTACAGCTGCTGCAACTGGCATGGACTCAATAAATGTCCTTCAAGTCCTTTTCCAACTAAAAGGCAGTCTATAAGCAGCTTTTCTTGGCATTTTATTCTTCAACTGAACCAAGTTCAAGGAATCAGAAGGAGAAAATCCAAGTTGTAAAGCTATTTAACGATCTTATTAAATGTATATTACATATATTGTTTTAACATAAATATTCTTATTTAATAATTTTTGTCTTCTCTTTGCAGGTATGTTAAACTAACACCAATTGCCTCTGTCACATATATATAGATATATATCAAACACGTATGTATGTAAAATGATCAAATATTGATTTAACCTAAAGCATCATTTTTAATTGGCGGATATTTATTGGGGCATGCCAAATTAGCAAGATTAGAAGCGTTTTCAGCTAATATATGCCCATAAATAATCTTCCAATTCAATAGCTTTGAATAAGAGTGAAAAATCAGTATTGATGGCATGTGGTGTGTGTATGTCTAAAGCCAGCCAAAAATGTGTATGTGTGTGTGTGTGGAATGCGAAAATAAAATGCGCATTATAAGTTAGCAGCATGCTTTCTCGCTCTCTCTCTCTCTCTCCCCCTCTCCGTCTGATGTGTGGGATTGCAATCAGGAAGCAAAATCGCTTCATAATGCATGCAATCATATAGATGTATGCGTGTATGTCTATGTGTGTGTGTGTGTGTGTGTGTTGCAAAAGGGCCATTAAAATGAGTTTAAAAATCAATCGAGCAAATATATATGAATGCACTCTCTTCTCTTCCTCTTGCTGTTGAGCACAGAATGCACAGAAAAAAATCAACCACAACAACGAACGACAACAAAATTAAACGCATTCAACACACGAGTTGTGGGAAGGGGATGGGGAAAGGGGAGGCCGTTAAGCAGTTACCTGACAATGGCGGCAAACGCCATTTGCAACCAAGCTAAAAATAAACGCAAAATGACAGCCAACAAGCGTCGACAACAGCAA
>JARNME010000029.1:506619-539498 GCA_030179655.1 Scaptomyza flava | reverse complement strand
GCAGTTTTATTGTAGAAGCCAAACCATGAATTTTAAGCTATTGCTTTTGAAAATCGGGTCACTTTTGAGGAAGTTGTGGAAGTCGAAAGATTTTTACCAATGCCCAAGTCAATTTTTGTTTATAAAATTTTAACATGAATATGACCAAAAATCGAATTTTATTTAAATGTAATTTCTTAAATGCAGTTTTATTGTAGAAGCCAAACCATGAATTTTAAGCTATTGCTTTTGAAAATCGGGTCACTTTTGAGGAAGTTGTGGAAGTCGAAAGATTTTTACCAATGCCCAAGTCAATTTTTGTTTATAAAATTTTAACATGAATATGACCAAAAATCGAATTTTATTTAAATGTAATTTCTTAAATGCAGTTTTATTCTTGAAGCCAAACCATGAATTTTAAGCTATTGCTTTTGAAAATCGGGTCACTTTTGAGGAAGTTGTGGAAGTCGAAAGACTTTTACCAATGCCCAAGTCAATTTTTGTTTATAAAATTTTAACATGAATATGACCAAAAATCGAATTTTATTTAAATGTAATTTCTTAAATGCAGTTTTATTCTTGAAGCCAAACCATGAATTTTAAGCTATTGCTTTTGAAAATCGGGTCACTTTTGAGGAAGTTGTGGAAGTCGAAAGATTTTTACCAATGCCCAAGTCAATTTTTGTTTATAAAATTTTAACATGAATATGACCAAAAATCGAATTTTATTTAAATGTAATTTCTTAAATGCAGTTTTATTGTAGAAGCCAAACCATGAATTTTAAGCTATTGCTTTTGAAAATCGGGTCACTTTTGAGGAAGTTGTGGAAGTCGAAAGATTTTTACCAATGCCCAAGTCAATTTTTGTTTATAAAATTTTAACATGAATATGACCAAAAATCGAATTTTATTTAAATGTAATTTCTTAAATGCAGTTTTATTGTAGAAGCCAAACCATGAATTTTAAGCTATTGCTTTTGAAAATCGGGTCACTTTTGAGGAAGTTGTGGAAGTCGAAAGATTTTTACCAATGCCCAAGTCAATTTTTGTTTATAAAATTTTAACATGAATATGACCAAAAATCGAATTTTATTTAAATGTAATTTCTTAAATGCAGTTTTATTCTTGAAGCCAAACCATGAATTTTAAGCTATTGCTTTTGAAAATCGGGTCACTTTTGAGGAAGTTGTGGAAGTCGAAAGATTTTTACCAATGCCCAAGTCAATTTTTGTTTATAAAATTTTAACATGAATATGACCAAAAATCGAATTTTATTTAAATGTAATTTCTTAAATGCAGTTTTATTGTAGAAGCCAAACCATGAATTTTAAGCTATTGCTTTTGAAAATCGGGCCACTTTTGAGGAAGTTGTGGAAGTCGAAAGATTTTTACCAATGCCCAAGTCAATTTTTGTTTATAAAATTTTAACATGAATATGACCAAAAATCGAATTTTATTTAAATGTAATTTCTTAAATGCAGTTTTATTGTAGAAGCCAAACCATGAATTTTAAGCTATTGCTTTTGAAAATCGGGTCACTTTTGAGGAAGTTGTGGAAGTCGAAAGATTTTTACCAATGCCCAAGTCAATTTTTGTTTTGTTAAAGTTCAATTAAAATGTCCAACGTTTATCTGTTTACTTTAGCCAATTTAAAAGTCAGCATATATCTGTTAAAACCTTTTTGTTGGCCATTGCCAGGCAAACATAAACCGCACATGTTGCCCAGTGCGGAAAATCACAAACAAAATCAAAGAAAATATCATACGCAAACATAGTAAGTGTTTTTAAATGCAAGCAAAAACAAAAACAAAAAAACTGACATGCAAACAAATTACGTGTGTTGGTTTTATCTCTTTTTTTTTGCTGATGACCTTTATTGGTTATAATAAATTATAGCTTGGGGACTTTTATTGCACTTTCAAGCAGCCGATTGGACATTTTAAAATGGAAATTTATCTCAAAATCAATATTTGTGCAAAAACACAAAAAAGCAAATAATATATAAACCTGAAAACCTAAAAAACTTCATAGTAAACACCGAGAAATTAAGCAAACATAATAAACCTTAAACTTACACCGCCCCGTTCGTAACTGGGGGCAACCTTTATGCCGAATTTTCGTTTACAATTAACTGAAGCGTTAAAAAAAAGCAGACTCCTTTAATTTGTTGGCAATTAAATTGTGATTTTACGAACTTGGGCACTTGCAGTAAATGAAAAAAACATTTCATACCTAATTAAAAACCATAAAAGTTACCAGGAGTCAACACCTTATAATGTTTAACTTCCCTGATTTGGGCTTTACCATGCTTTTTTTTGTGTTTGCAAAACACAGCAAAAAATTGATTTCGAATTATTGTAGGAGCGATAATTGATATTGTAGCCGCCTTTTAGCCATTCAACAATGTTGTTAGCCTCAATCCAATTTGATGAGCTTTCTGTGCAATTGCTGAGTACTATTTGCCTTTGGCCAATTTCAAAGCACTTTCACTTAAGCTTATTACTGGCGCAATTTAGTTGATTTCATTGTGATTGATTCAATAAGCTGGAGGATTAGTTGAATGCAATATTCAACATCTGATTCCATAATGTAAATGTCGATTGTGATTGTGTGATATTTGTTCGATGCGTTTAACATATTTAACCCTTATTTTGCTTATATGTATGGCCAAACAAAACGTCAACACTAAAGAATTGCATTCATAAAAGCAACGAAAAGAAAGAAAAAAAGATTAAACGAATGTCATTGTTTCACTCTAAATTGCATTCAACAGCAAAATGTCCCATTCAACGGCTAGACACAGACTGATAAATGGTCAAATCAACCAACAACAAAGTAAACGCAGTTGATGGAAGTTATTCACCGTTTTTTTAACGAATGCAGCAGGATATTATCTGGTGCAGCCTACGCCTCATTGAAGTCAGCAATATGACCGAAGCAGAACCAGAACCAACCAGGCCAAGCCAGGCAAGGCAATAACAATGACAGTTATGAGTTTTTTCTCAAATGTGAATCGAACGAGCTTCCAAGCTAGCAATTGAAATTAATTTGATGCTCTGATATGGGAGAAAGCTAGTGCATAAAAATCTAGATGCAGTTTACTGTCTGTGCTATTCGACTTTGGCATCACTGATTCTTGAGCTTCATTGAATTTCATGACCTGCTGTCATTTCCTGACTTCGAAATTACTTTAAAAAAAAACAAGTAGTTGCAAGTATTGTGGCATGAAGCATTAAGTTGGTTTTCAATGAAAGGACAAACAAGGCAATATCCGTAACCACAAAATTGTCTTGGCCAAAGCATAGCTTGTTGAAACATTCTTTTTAAATACAATTATGTGGTAGAATAACAAATTATGAGACATTTTTTGACTATGGCTTTGTAACTAAATGAATGTTGAGTATTTAATTAATTTTTGCGGTTTGTTTAATTAGAAACCATCATTGGAATAAAGATTATAGAATAACAACGTAACTATGATTTGATTTTAAAATGTATAAACAAGAAATTTTATTGCCAGCACGAGTTGACTTTTGCACATAATTTTCTTAGCATGTTCAAATTCAATTTGCTGACTTTTAATCTTTTAACTAGCTTTATTACATATTTAACATGTGTACAGTATTTAAGCTGCACAAAAGTTGAAGTGAGTTAAACAAGACTTCCACACTTTGAAGTGCATTTCAGAATGTTACATTCTTGGGCCAAAAACTTATTTAATTTAAGGCCCATATAATCTGGTAACGGATACAAAAGGAATGTATCATTGCCGTAAGCAAGTTTCCACACACAAACTATGTTAGATTAATTTTGTGTCGAAGGGATTGCCACACAATAGTCGCAGTAAAATAAATCCATTTCAAACCAAAGCGAACCCCAATAACTTCACTTTGAGCCCGGCTGTCATATGTAACGGCCCTAATTTGGCATGTTACCAAAGTCATTAGGCATTGCCTCTGGCTTTGGTTTTGGTTTTTGTTGTTGTTGTTATTGCCAATGGCCACTGCCGTTTGGCGTTTTGACATTCTAAGGGATCAATTCGTGTGAGAGCAATCGGATCAGCTGCAAGAAGGCATTGCGTGTGTAGCTTATAAGCTCTCGTACAGGAACTTGAACCCAAATGACCCAACAACAACATCCCACATGTTTACATTTAATCCACTTTTATTTCAGTTTTTGGGCATAGACCGACGCTCAGCTATTATGCTGATTGTGTTGACACTTTACCAAAAACACACACAGTGTTACTTTGTGAGTTCGCAATTAAATATTTAAGGAACTTTTATCTTGATCAAACCGTAAAGTATCCAAATATATATACACATACATATATAGATATTCAATTTAATTTCTAGACAAATCAATTGCAGATTAGTCCGAACCAGCACGTGTTTTGGCTGTTGAATAAGTTGGCATATTTAAACACATTTTAAATGTCAACAAGTTTTCCATGTTTTTGTTTTTATGCAATATGATTACCCTCTAACTGAAACTCAAAAGTTTTTGGCAAAGTTTTAATTCTTATGGCAGCTGTCGATTGGTTCACCTGAACTTTAAAATTTATCTTGAACACATTTTCATTTAATCAATCAATAGTTTGTCTGTGTGTTTTATTGTCTGCAAAGAAACTTTGCCTTTAACTATACAAAGGTAGTACTATTTTTAACACATTTGCAGGTAAGATTTTGATTTTTAATTGAATGTCTAACATGATTTTCAAAGTTTTACAAAAGAACGTGGTTGTGGAAAGCTTTGAAAAATCATAGTTCTCCTAAATTTCAAATAAGTGCTCAATTTTTCCAAATCTAGTATGCCTATCAAATAACTTTTTAAAATAAATTCACACGACAGATTGTACATGAAAGTTTTTACATGGAAACATTTTGGTATCATTTATATAAAGTCATGATCTCCTCCAACCATGCTTTTGACAGAAAAATTCAAAATTTCGAAGACATCGGATACGCAAAAAGATTAAGTGCAGAAATCGCACAGCAGGATCGGCTCAAAACAACTCGTTGCGGTTATCATGCCAGGCAGGAGGGGGGTGCAATACGGCGCAAAATAAAATATCTTAATGATAAGTTTCAACGTGATATTTTACGTTTGGAAAGTCTAATGTGTTTTACACCGGACGCGGATCAAACCGTAGCTTCTAAGTGGATAGCTAAACTGAAAGCAAAGCCTTCAGATCTAAGTGAAGCTATGGCTCGTAATCATATCATGACATACCTACTGCAGTCCAATCCGTGCAATGCATTCAAAACGACACCTTTTAATATTCCTCCATCACCTAATCGCTTGGCAGAGCTTAAAGCTGAAATAGTAAGTTCATAAGTCTGTATGGAACTAAGATTATGTAAATAAGTTTTTTTTATTTCAGCCACCTTCTGTTAATAACATGAAGAATGTTCAGGAGTTATATAACAATACAGCCGATAATGGTGCCTTTTTAAATAAATTACCTGTGCCACGAGATGGAGCCTTTTTCATAATGCATCTGCGTCCCAATTAGGCGTGATTTTAAATAAATGACAGCAATAAACGAATGCAATTTTCATTACAACTTTTATATTCAGCAAATTGTTGTCTTAGGTTTAACAGCAACAATACCAAATTTCAACATAAGGATTAAGAAATCATCAATAACATTTCCGCAATTTCGATATGTTCGATGTTCGTAAATATTAACAAGCAATCTGATGCACAATTCGCCAAAAATGTTTCTCAATGTATATATATTCTAAGGCTGTTGCTTCGTATTTGTGTATTGATTGGCATCTGTTTCCGGTCTGTGAATAACAGTTATCGTTGGCTGTTACTAGGTGCTCATACAATTGTTGGATGCTCACATTTAATATTCCATTAAAGTGGCATTTTGCATCGGTTAACAAGTCAAAGAAATTGAAGAAATTGGCAGATACTATGTGAATTTCTGAATTGCACTTATTTGCGCATTTTCCGTTTGCCGTTTTGAATAAATTTGTTGTTTTTCAAATAGCCATTGGGATTTAGATTTAAATTTAATTTTATTTGATATCAATATTGATTTGTGACATTTTTATTGTTTGTTCCCTAAATATTTATAAAAATGTTCTGCTTAGTATAAACATTATTTTCCTAATTGCAATATTTAATCGAATATCGAGTTTGAATGTAAGAAAAGCCATGGCAAAGATGCACGCTCTGTGCTGCAATATTGGCAAAGAGTAATGGCCAACTGGCTGTGGTCCTTCCGTTTCAATTCTGGCAAAACATTTCCGCTTTTGAAATATTGCTTTCATTTTTTCTTTTAGCTGTATAAACCACAGAGAGAAATCCCTTTGCTGCTGCCGCTGCTGCTGTTTCTGTTTCTGCTTCAGCTTCTGCATCTGTTGTTATTGTGGTTATGAGTTGCACATACTCTGAAAAAGGAAGGAGATCAACAACATGTTTGGTTGCAATACGCTTTAAGCAATCGATATAAAAATGAGATTTTTTTTATGACTTTAAAACCTCTATGAACGAAATTATTAATTAATTATTCAGTCTATATATAAAAAAAACAATTCAACATTTTACTGCACATGCAAATTTGTTTGTCTTAGTTGTCAATATGATAAGCGGCTTGCTTCAAAATCGTTTTGAGTTAAGCTTCGCTGACTAGGCGTTAATCAAATGTCAATTACGCACTGGATTCCCAAACGCAATGTCAGCCGCCGAGAATTAGATTTGAACAAGAAGTACTAGCATTGGACACCGAACATGACTTGATGACAGTTTCCAATTGCCGAACTTTGCCGTTAAACCTTGGCACTCGTAGAATTTCTGGTTACTGCCAGTGCCAGTGCGCTGACATGTACGCTGAAGGCTGGCTTCATTTTGGTCCTTTGTTGCAGTTGCCTTATTCGTGCCCCTAATGGAGTTGCGCCTCAGTTGTCACATCTCTTGTTTTCAGTACTGAAACTTTTGAATGCACTATGGTTAACAATTATTCTAGACTTTCGATATATTTTTCTATAAAAGATTACTTTGGTTTAACATTCAATATTAGTTATTTGGAAATTTTAAATTTACTATTTGAGAAATGTTGGAATTATTTTTGTTTTTGCTCTCGAGCTCTGTTATTTTTTTCATTGCACGAGTCGAACAGCCTCCCGCAAGCAGATGCTGTTGTTTATTGAGCGTACATCTAGCAATGTTTCTACTTGCAGCTGGACTTTTGTATCAACATGTAAGCTTTCGTATCAATACAAGCTTCAAATCTTAAATAGTTAACTCCTACTCTTTAATCTAGCGCTAAGTAAAGTCAAACAAGCAAAATAAAAAGATGTAAATGTTTATTTTTAAAATTCAAAGCGAAGAAAAAAAAAGTAGTTTTATAATTTAAAGAACATTTGCACAGGTCAAATAAATAATTGTGTTAGATGAAAAATATGATAATGCTCATGTTCCAGGGCAGTTGACAAGTATACGTAAAGAAAAAAAATGCGCAGACGAGCGATATAAGCGAGTAACTGATCCTTGAATGCAAATCAAATTACCATGAAGTATACTAACTATAATGATTCCTTGACTACTTGGCTTGACGCCGTCTTGTAATTGGTGTGGTGGGTGTGCCAGTTGGCGGTTTTGGTATCTGCAAGCAAATAAATATTGATTACAAAAATGTGTTAAACAATGAAATACAAAATAAATATTCCGGCTTACCGAACGTATGGGTTTGGGTGTGAATGAATTTGCTGGAGGTGGTTCGCGTGGCTGTGGTCCATCGGGATGACCCACGACAGTAACGGCAACTGGTCTTTGTTCCGAACTAGCTCGCTCTGTGCTCTCACTGCGTGAATTGGAGCCAGCTCGTTTAAACATGCCGGACAAGCGTCCGCGTAGATCCTTTTTGCTTGATCTCATATCGCTCGCTACGCTTATGTCTGAATCGGATCCTTGAATCTACAATAGGAAATTATTTCGTATTAGGGTCATTTACTGCATTAAGTATTATTTCCCAAACACTAACCGATATTTCACTCTCGGAATTGCGACTGCTTTTGGTCAGGCTGCGTAATTTGCCCATAATACCCTTCTTCTTTTTTCGCGGGCCTCGTGGCAAGTCACTCTGTGTTGAACCACCAGACAGGCGGGAGTCTAGACGCGAATCCAAGCTGGAGTCACGTACCATTCCGCCGAGCTCAGAATCAATGGATTGCATAGACGAAACGCTGCCATCATCCTGGCGCCAAATGTTCTGTTGAACAGCGAAATTTAGTAATGTCTCTGCCAGGAGGGTCATCCATCCACTTACCTGATCGCGTTGTATGGAGTGATCCAGTGAGAGGCTCTTGCGTATCGTGCTGCCATTGTTGGTGGAGTTGCGAGACAAACGTCCGCCACGCTGTGAGCCCGCAGCACTGGCAACTGAGCTCTGGCTGCCATGTGGATCATTCTCCTGCGAGGCAGCCCGTCGCAGATTGCTACGCCGCATGCGACTGCGCTCCTGTTCGTCCTCGTTAACACGCTGGAACTTGCGCAGCTCCTCGGAAGCTTCGGCCAGTCTGGCAAGCACATTGGCGATTTGTGCGCTACTCAACACTGGCGATGGACTCCGACTGCGTCGCACATTTGCCTGCTCCGGACGCAGTTTATTGTCTCCGTATGACGTACTGCGACCGGAGCCGCTACCAACTATTTTTAGATCTGGCGCAATCTTGACCAGCTCATCAACAGTCTGCAGTAGGGCACCCACTTTGCGCTCACCACCATCCTGTTCCATGCGCCGTTTAATCAGCTCCTTTTCATAGCGTTCCCGCTGGAAATGGCAAAAGCAGTTTAGTCCTTGTACAAGTTCATCAGATTTTCATTAGCTCACCTCTCGCCGCAACTTCTCGTTGGAGGTGCGCAACTTGGCATGAACATCTCGCAGCTCCAACAGATCGCATTGGAGTTCAGCAATCTTTTTGCGCCCCTCCTCCATTTCCTCCTCTGTTGCACGCTTGGTTTGATCCAGTTTTCGTTTGGATTCGAGCCGCTCTTTGTCGCGTTCCCGTTCCACCTCAAATAGAGTTTGCCGTAGATCGCGAGCCAGCGTGGAGGTCTCCTGCAGTAGACGTTGCTGATCCTCTCGCTCCTTCTGCCAGGACAACTCCAGTTTGGTCTTCATGCCTGGTAGCTTTGTGCTGCCCGAACCAATGACACGTTCCTCTTCAAATTCATTCAGTTTCGATTGCATCTCGGATATTTTTATCTCATTTGCACTGCGCTCAGAGACAAGTTCGGTCTTGACTTTACTAGACTCCAGACGGGATTCGACTAGCTGATCCTCAAGGTGACCAATCTGAAATGGCAAATTTACATAACGTAGGGAAATACACAATTTCAGTATTTCATGACATTACCTGTTGTTCTAGATATGCAATCTTGCTCTTATCATCATCATCACTGCTGTGCATTGAGCTTCTACTTTGTCGGCCTGTATTGTTAGCCTTAAGATCACCAATCTTCTTTTGTGCCACCTCTACCATCTGCTTGAAAGCATCTCTATCTTTCTTGAACCGTTCGCATTGTCGCTGTTATGTTTTATAGTAGATTGATGTAGTTACTGTTTAATTTATATAATTCTTAAGTACCTGCATGGATGTGAGCTCTGCACTGAGGTTCTTCACCTGCTGCTCGTAGCGAAGTCGCGTTGTGGCTACTTCGGATTTTAGCTGCAGTTCAGAAGCTTGCAATCTGTAATCAGATCGAAAATTTCGTCAAAAATATGCCCTTATTGCACATAAAAAAAAACTAAAATTTGCTACTCACTGCATCTTCAGCTCTTTGATCTCAGCCTCGCGTCTCGCTCCGTGGCCATTCAAAGATGATTGCGCCTGTTCTATGCGATTGAAATCGCTCAGTTTACTGTTTAGATCCTCGTTATCTTTGCGCAGCTGGAACACCAAATCAATATTCATTTCGTTCTCGCGACGCAATCGCTCATGTTCGTGTTCCTTTTCCGCCAGCTTGTTCTTGAGCATGTTGCGCTCATGTTCATTGTTGCCGCCAGTTTTAAGTGTCTTGACTTCCAGTTCCTTGATCTTCTTTTGCGCCTCGTTCAACTTGCGAGCCATATCGGTGCGCTCAATGCGTATGGTATCCATATCTGCAAGCTTATATCTGCTGGCATTCAGTTCGGATTCTAGAGCTTGTTTCTCTGTTGTTAGCTGGGCGCGCATTAGGATCGTTTCTTCAGAGAGCTTCTCCCAGTGTGTGTTCAGTTCCTCGTAGCTTTTCTGTTTGTCACTAAGTGCTGCTTGTGCATCCTCTAGCTGTTTCTTGAGCTCTTGCATTTGTTTCGTGTCTGATTTACTGGCCTTGGCTTTAAGTTCCTTAATGTCCTTCTCGAGGGATGTTTTTGTTTTCTCTGCGGACTTTTTGGCACTGAGAAGATCACTATCTAATTGACTGATCCTCGACTCAAGTTTTTCGCGCTCTTTGCTTTGTTTTTCGAAATCTTTCTCTAAGCTTGTTAACTTTTCCTTGTCTCGCTTGTTTTGCGACTCCAGCGTTGATTTGCTTGACTCGCTTTGTTTCAGCTGACTTTCCTGTTTCTTCAGCTTGTCTTCGAGATCTTTGAGTTTTGTGTTAAGCTTTTTGGCCTCCTCATCGCTCGTCTTTATTTTTTGTTCGAGTTCTTTGTTCTTGCTGCTGGTTCCGTTAAGCAACTTCAAACGTTGCACATCTCCCTCGGCCAGTGACAGCTTTTGCTTGTACTTTTGCAGTTCATCTTCCAGGTTGTCCTTTGAGGTTTGAAGCGCCTTGAGTTGACTGACTCCGCTGCTGCTCAGCTGCACACGCATTTCACTTATCTCATCCTCCAGTTCCTCGACCCATTTCTTCAAATGGCTCTTTGGCGTCAGATCGTTAACCCGCTTGGGCGTCCGAGATGGCAGCTTACCCTCTGCTTCTACTTGCATGCGCTTGACACGAGCAGTAAGTTCATCTCGTTCCTTTTGTGCCTGCGCCAGCGACTCCTTGATCTTTGGCAGCTCAGCTTCGCCATTCCTTTCGGTAGAGCTCGCTCTGCGCAGCGTTTGTAACTGCAGGCGCTTGTTCTCCTTGGACAGTTTGTCATTCTCGCTCTCTAGGGTCGACAGTTTGGCGATCTGCGTTCGCATTGTGTCCATACGTTGTTCCTTCTCCTGCAGGCTTTTACGCAGCTGGGTCAGCTCTTCGTTAAGGGTCTTAAGCTTCTTCTCTGCAACGCTGGAGGAGCTTCCAAAACTTAGCAATGAACTCTTGCTACCATTGCTGTTTTCCTGGCGCACTTTTGCCTGCAATTCCCGCACATATTTTTTGGACTCTGCATTCTCCCTCTCCAGTTCCTCGACCTTGAGGCGCAGTATTGAGGCCTCCTGCTCATTCAGTTCGAGTAGTATGCGCAGCTCAGCGGGATCATCTTCATCAGAGATGCCCTCGTCACGATCCGCATGCACCTCGGGTGCCAATCGATGTGGATGAGGTGCTGGACTCAATTTGCGAGCTGGTGGAAATATAAGTTATTAGCTAAATGTTTGTGAACATTAAATAGTGGTGTTATTTAGTGGCATGCTGGACATCCAAGCAGTTTTTAGTAACAATACTATTTACTAGCAATTTTATTTGAGCAGCCGCAAAAAAATGGCAAAATTAATGTAAAATTCTGTTCATTAATAAGCGCATGAGAAATTACATAAGTTTAAAAAGAATTTATGTTAAGTTTTGAGGATGATCCTGATTCGAATTTTTAAAAAAAAACCTTTACAAACTTTGAATCTTTATCGCATTTAAATTATATCATGCTTAAGTTTTTAATTTATTCAATTATTAGTAAATGGTCAAACAATGTGTAAGTATTTAGTAAGAGTATTTCTCTCGAGTTATTTAGTTTTTAATCCAGGGTTTACTTTAAGAACAATTTTGATCGTACTTCTTGAGCGCGTTGCCATTTTTTTCAACTGCATCATCAAAGACTCATTTTCATCCTCGAAACGAGTCACCTTTTTCCTCAAATGTTCAGCCTGAAATGTAAAAGACACATTTGATTTATGTAAAAAAAATTGCTATTGTCGTATTCGTATTTCGTATTCGAGGATAAAAACTGTGCCCTGTTAGGTGCCAAAGTAAAGCTGCTTTACAATCGATCTACTATCTACTGGATTAGCATCAAATAATAACATGAAAACAAAAAAAGAGCACATAAAGACAAATATTATAAACAAAGTAAATGAACAACTTTAACTGCACTACATGTACTAAATATCGACACAAACCAGCAAAGACCTTAACAGAAGGAAGATTAGGTTATTTTCAGGAACTGAACTGTAGAAATTTTGTGAGAGCTAGATCTACCGAAGACTTTTTATTGACCATACTACTTTTGATTTCTGTGGATATTTGCTGGTGTGATCTTAAAGGAATATCGTTAGTGCTAGATACCTGCGCTAGCGCCAGCCAAGAGCACATGGGACATGGCGCTTGGAAAGAGCAAAGAGGTAGAATTTATCAACCGTGTGGAAGTTGTGGGTGCAAAGATTGACACAAACGGTGAAGTTTCACGTTCGACTGAACGATTTCTGGCACTTAGTTCAACATTGGTTTGTGTGGCATTGTCGCAGAAATCGACGACTTGGGTTTGTGCGTCATTGTCGTAAGACTCGACCACTTGGGTTTGTGTCTGCATAGTTATTGTCTCGGGCGTTGACAGCGTATTTGTGGCAGCATCAGTTTGAACTATTTGCGACGTTTGTGTGGCACGCGGAAATGCTAAGGGAATCGCTAGCATGTCACCCGTTTGGGTGCCACGATTAAGTTGACAACGATTTCTAGTTGCCCTAGCCTTGAGCTGACGGCACTATTGCACATAAAAGTGGTCAAGTCATTAATCATAGTTGTATTTGCTTTGTGGGTAGAAGAAGCTTACCTCTTCTTCGGCAAATTTCAGTTGATCCTTCAAATCTGTCTCGCGCTCAATGGAGTCCTGCAATTCGCGCTGCAAGTGCTGAGGGTCTTCTTGAGAGCCACCTCTTGTCAATGACTCTCTGGTAATTTTGGCATCCGCTGATGTGGATTTACCTAGAACGCCCAACATGGGCGCCTTCTTTTTGCCAGGATTGCGCAGCTCCTCAGCTTCAGTCTGGAAGAGAAATTGGGCTTAAATATTGATTTACATAAACTTGATATTCAAAGTTCATAAGCTCACCTGTAACTTGCGTGCTAACTCACTAGAGAAACGTAACTCCTCCTCCAGCTTTTTCACTTTGGCACACAGTTCGGCATTGTAGGAGTTTTGCCTTTCCAGCTCAAGGGCTTCGATTTTACGTTCGCTTTTCTTTAGCTTAAAGCTGAGAATGCGACAGTTTTTGGTTGACTTTTCGAGATCCTTCTGCAGACACGTTTTGGCCTTGATCTCGTCGTCGCGAAACGTGTCTTGCACCTCATCCATTTCCGCCTGCAAATTAAGTATTTCCTTTTTGGCCGATTGATTCTCCTCCATAAGCTCCTCGCAAATCTGTTCAGCCGCCTGCAATTTTCGCTTCAACTCGGACGTGCTGTCCTTGTGTTCCAGCTCTTTCATGCGCTGATTAAGCTTACGTTTGTCTTCCGTTACCCGGTCCAGCTGCTCCTTCATCTCGTTGAGCTTCTGCTGGAGATTCAATGCCTCCGAGGCAGCCGTACGATTTGATGTGGTATCCATTGATGCCAATCTTCGTAGCAATATATCGCTTTTCTCACGTTCGGCGCGCTCCGCTCGTGTCTTCATTGCCTCCAGATCGGTTCGTAATGCTGCCATTTGTTCCTTCAGTGCACTAGCACCTGTTGTTGTTGTTGTTGAAACTGGTACAGACTGTCTTTTAATGTCTTTGCCATTGCTGCTATCCGTTTCCTTGCGACGCAGACTGCTCGAACTGGAACTGGAGCTGCCCGATGAGACCTTAACTTCTGTTGGACTTGGAGGCGTAACTATCGTAGCGGGTTTAACTGTTGTGGTTGCTGTTGTTGTTGCAGTTGTTGTTGCATTGGCTGTAGTTGCCACAGCTGCAACTTTTTTAGGCGGCAATGAGGCACGTTTGAGCTCCGTCATCTGGTTAAGCGAAGTGCCAGATTTACTTCTCTCCGGTCGACCCGGCACTGTCAATATGGACTCACTTTCCCTGCAAGGCAAATTAGGTTTATACTATGTATTTTGGTCTTTTATTTTTTCAGTTGTTACATACTCATCTTTTCGTGGCATTGAGCGTTCCCGGCTGTTTTCTCTTGAGTTAAGGCTACGCTGTTTCTTAAGCAGATTCATTTTGCGCACACGCTCTGCAAGACTGTCTGTCGATAGGATGACTAACTCATCTGGAATACTTGAAGTTTTACTGGGGGAGGATGTGACTCGGCCTTGCGTGAGCTTTTCTTCCACCTGAAAAATATGAATGGTTTCCATGGCTTAAGAAAGGCTTTATCATTTTTATTAGATTTCAATGCCTTGCCTCATTGATGTCCAATGCGGTTGTGTGACGTCTGGGTGGCACAGGAAGCTTCAGGGTGACTGCCACATTTTGATCGTCTAATTGACGTGAAGACGGCGTCGATGTCTGCGTTGCCGTTAATGATGAAGAAGCGGACGAGCGTCCCGTTCCAGACGCCGGCTCATCAACGTCTGGCGTTGAGGCCCAGGATTGCGGACGTTTTTTGAGCTCTACATTGAAGTGTACAACTGGGTTCAGTAAAAGCGTCAAGGTCAGCAAATGCAAATGTTAGCAGCGATTTGGCCATCAACAACATTGTGTCACAATTATAATTACGATCACAGTCACGTTCACAGTCACAGTTTAATGAAACGATTATTCGGCGTTAGGCGGTGTCCACAGGACCGTGTCAAAAAGTGCCGTTATGCGTTAAAAAATTATTACATCAGCGCATCAGCACAGTTGGTAGTAAAAAATAAGTAGTGTTAACGAATGTTATGCAAATTAGTGAGACAGAGCACGATGTATAGAAAGAGATAGAGATTGAAGTACATATGTAGATAGTGGTACGAGCACACGATTCAGTACAGTTGGTGCAAGATATCAGTTAAAGTTGTGAGAGATATATAAAAAAATAAAACAAGAAACATTAAACAGTTAGTATGTTTGTAAATCTTCGGAGATGCCAAAGATGGGCTACCCTTGCAGACGTATTAAAATTTCCCTCCGATTTAAAAAGGAATTAATTTGGATACGAAATATTTTTGATTAATTTTTTAGCGAGTTTTCTAATGATCTTTTATAAACTTTAATATTTTGTATTTTGAACGAAGATAAATGTTTATATTACGTTTATTTATAAATAACTACCACTAAAGACATTTGCTTTCTAAAATCTTAAGGTTGTAGTACTATATAAATCCTGTTATTCATACCTATATCATTGCTGTTGTTGGTATTTGCACTTGACAAATTTGTCGTAGATGTCCAAGTACGCGATGTGGGCCTTAAGAAAGTTAACATGCCTGATTAGCTTATACAAATATCGAGGAATATCTTGAAAGCTATAACTTACCGTGCACTTTGGGCATCTGATAGATTTGGCGAGGAGGCGGCCACCTCGTCGCCCCCACGTCGTGCTCCATGTTCTTTGTAATCACGAAAACAGCGTTTACATCTTGTTGGATATCGTGTCTGGGGATGAAACCCAAGGGGGCAGAGCTGATCGCCTTTCAGCGATGGGTACAGATGATGCATCTGTCTTTATATAAATTATCAGCTTTGCCTTTTCTGTAAAGTTTTTAAGAACAGGAAACTTTAGACGTACGATTAATCTTATTGAATATTATTGATATGTTTGTAAATAACAGAATCTGGTTTATTTATCATTTCAATTGGTAGGTCGTCTTTTGATGGCAAAGTCTACGTGTAAATTGCCCTAAGCTACAGGGGACACTTTCATAGGCAGGGAATCAACTAAATTTTAGACAAAACAATGTGAAATTTTGGCATTGAGCCAAGTTAGCAAAAGCATGTTGTACATAAAATGTAGAATATTTACATGTTCGCATGTATTGGTTATTCCGTAATTCTGTTAACCAATCAACCATTCTACGTTCTACATCTCTTTTGTGTTTTGGCTCACCGACAGACGATTTTAAACGCTTTATTTATTTTTATTTTGACATAGATCAATAAACCTTGAAGAATTTGTGTCTTGTACTTGATCGTAAATTGAAAACCTCATAAGCCATTAGTGTAATCTTCCAAGAGAAATATACTACATATGTACAATATAAACAGTGAAGCACTTGGAAATCGAAAACAATAAGGCTAAAAATTGCTTAAGAATTATAAATGCATATAATACACATAAATGATGAAAATTAAATTTTTAAACACCTCAGTGCAAAATAAATTTTAATTTATGAGCTACTTCAATTAAAGCACCTGGAAATCACTTGAAATGGGCTCCTTTATAAGCACACCTGATTAAAAAATATATATATGTACTTATATATAATGGACTTGCTTCCTTGTTTACATAGATAAACATGAGATTATTTGTAAATATAAACAATAACAAATGTTTAGACATTTTTTGTTTATTTTTAGCTCCCCTAAATCTAGAGAGCTAGAGAGAGCGCACGAGAGGCGTGGAGAGCGAGAGCGATGAAAATAAATCTTCCGCTCTTCACAGGTGGGATACGCGCATGCAATTTTGAAATGTTCGCGCATGTTTTTCGGCAATTAAAACAATCAACTGAGTGACAAAAAAAAAAACTAACTCAAAAGAGAGGAATTCTCTTTAATAGATTGCTAGGAGAGTGCGCCCTGGGATCGATCTCTCTTGTAGGGAGGAGCGCAACATTGCAAATCCCTAGCACGTTAAAAATAATTATCAACGTTTTTAACCTAAGTATATACTATATGCATACACACAAATAGTCTATATGCATAGTATATACATATACATACATATATATATATATATATACATTCATGTATATTTAATTTGGTTGTCGTGAACGCGAAGCAGTTGCAAATTTAGAACATTTAAACTTACACAAAAAGATTCTGCATTAAGATGAATTGGAAGCTGGGCAAGTGGGAGCCTGGCCACGGCACGGCTGCTGCATCTGCTCAGGAACAGTGAGACGCCCGCAAACTGTGCGAATCTTTTCGTTTACCAAACGGTTAATTGCGTAACCGCATATCTATGCTAACTGATTGGTTTTAGGCAGTTTTAGCTTGTTGACTCCTTTAAATTTGCACATATGGTACTACAAATTATATAGCCTTATATATTGATCCACTTGCAATATTGATAATTTGTGTTGTGATTTCACTTTTTAGGGAATTTTTCTTTATAGTTTCCCGTTTTCTTATTATTTATATTTGGAATATATTCACTTTGTATAAAAAATTTATGGCCGAAAAATTAGCTAGGTTTTAAAAATAGAACACATTTTTCGTGAATGGCAGAGCACTTTCAATACATTCCATTAAAATATTTCTCAAATTCAAATCTTTTCAAATTAACTTAATATAGTATTTGTCAAAAAGATTATTAAATTATTTGTTTACTTTTCTATTACAAAACATAATAAGCGAATAACATTTCCAAATTGGAATTTTCACTTGACGCACCTACATATATATATATGCAGCTCAAAATATATACATTTTATTTTTCGTTTTTGATATAACATCGATAGCTTGAGCACTCGTAATATACTTATACAGATAGCTGCGTCTCTTTCCCACCAATTGCACAGACGCACCGTTTTCCGGGCTGACGCGAATTTTACGTATTTTACGTTGTGAACGTTTTGAAATTCGACGAGCAACTAAATTGAAATAAATTCAATAAGCTCAAACCAGCCGCGGAGAATGCTAAAATTTCTTCTTTTTTTTCTGATATACTCTCTCTCTCTTTTGGATTTTTCTTAATATACCGTTCTTAATGCCCGTGAAGAAAGAGGTGTACTTACTTTTAGTGATATTCATAATTAATCAGAATTTAATTTAGTATTTTTTCATCTTATGGTAATGTTTATTTCCTTCGTTTAAAGCTTCAATAATGTATGGAAACATAGCTAAACATCTTCCGCAGTTGTAATGCAGTTAAGACTTTCGATTATGTTTTTTTTTTATTTAGAAATCAGAAGTCGATTGAGTACAACATGGATTACAAAGTGTGAGTGTGTGTATTTGATTTTGATGAGCGTTCATTTTCGCCATGCAGAGACATTATATTTGTAGCATGTAGTATGTATAAATTACTTAGAGATTATTAGTCGCTATGAACTAATGCAGTGTAATCATATATATGAGAGTGTGTGGGTGTGTGCTTATGGATGTGTGTGAGTAAAAGTATGGGCTTGTGTGTGTGTGTTTTGTTAATAAGATGAATGCGTTGCACCGTAAAATTAAAGAGGTGCTATTAAGCATATACAAATTAACACTGATTGACTGGCGATGACGACGATGACAATGCAATCAACATATGGCTGTATCAGCACCTATCATGTTGCATTGCCACCCACACCGACTGCACCCACAACGGGCATCGTGTGCTCCTCCTCCCAGTCATTTGGCGTCGTTACCGCCGCTGGCACCGCAGGCTTGACGGTCTCCGGCGTGCTATGTGCAGCAGGACCGTTGTTATTTTCATTGGCGTTTGTGTTTTCCCCAGCATCCACAGCCGCGACCGCTACTGCAGTATCTCCATCTGGGTTGGTCAACTGATCTGCGCTTGGCACTGTATTGGCTGAGGCAGTGTTTGCTGAATTATTGCTCGCATTGGTCAGCTCGGTGTTGCTGTACATTTGTATGACAGAATTGTTGTTCATGTTCTCCACCGAAGCACCCGATATGGATAAATCGTCCGCCGAGTCATCCGCCTGATTTTCCGTCTGCACCGCCTTCTCTTCGAGCAAATGATCACCCTCGCGAATTGGCCGCTGTGATGAGCCAAACTGCTTGGAGATCTGCAGTAATTCGCGCAGCGTTTCATTCTCCATGCGCAGTTGTGATATTGTCTGCAGTTCCCGCTGCACGTTCTCATCGTCCGCAGTGGCCGCTCGATGCATTACCGCTGCCATTTCGTTGATTTTGTCTCGCTGCTCGCGTATTACCTGCCAAAGGCGTTCGTTGTACAGCTCTTTGAAGTTAAATTTGCTATCCAGCACCTTGGTCACTGTGTGTTCTCGGTACTTTTGCATCATCAGCTCCATTGCGCGTTCGTAATCCTCAATACAGATTTTAAGCTCGCGATTCTCTTTCAGTATTTCAGAGCTGTTTACATTTTGTTGCTGTATGCGATTCACCATATCCACATTTGTTTTGTTATTCGAGATGCGATTTAGTGACTCAATATCGTCCTGATATTGCCGCAAGCTCTCTACCAGCCGATTATTGGTTTCCGCTTCCTCCAGAAGCGCGGTGCCCAGTGCATCCAAGTCTTTGACGCGACTGGCCATACGCTGTGCGTCCATTATGATCTGTCCCACTGATAGGTTCGACATGTTGCCGTTCCTCCTGCTCTCACTCTCACTCTCACGCTGTCACTGCACAATATCTTCTTCCTGTTAAGAATCCAATTCTAATTCCTTTTGTTTGCAGCAGGCTTCGCTATCTGCAACAGTGAACAGCATTAGCTCGGGTTTCTACTTTGTAATGTGTATCAATTTTACAAAGATATGTTGTGATTTATTGATTATAGTTGGGTATTGCACCTTATGCCAATCATTTTAATTTTTCAAACAAATAATAACTACCAATTTATGTTTCTATTAGAAATTTTGGTACGACCCAATTATTATAGGTGGTTTGACAGCTGACAGCTGAGAAGGTTGCCATCGTTTTTTTTTTTTCTTTTAGTCAGACATGTATTTATGTTATCGGTCGAATGCCAGAAACGATTTATCGATTTTTCTGTTTTAAACATTAACCGACTTTGACAAACTAATCTGTAAATAAAATTAGTAAAATGGATTACAATAGTTTGTTTAGGAAAATAAGCAAATTTTATTGTCTTTTGTTTGAAAAACTATGAAGCTATCAGTACAGAGTTTTAACTTAAACTAGAAGTGGAAGACTAACTAAGTTACATGTTTAGGCTAAAACTAAAGCGTAGGCACCTAATTAAGTACTTAGAAACTAAAATATAAGTACACACTGATTAAGTAAATGTCATTTGAAGTAAAAAAGTTGTAAAACAGAGGTAGAGGAATAGAATACATTCAGATAAATAGATATATGTACATCTATACATACGAACATAGACTACAGATCACGAGTTTATACGCCCACGCTATTTAGGCTGCCCGAGGAGAGATTCTCCGAGCGACTGGACAATCGGGCACGCTTTAGAATAACACGGCCTGGCTTATTCGAGGCCTGCAATCGTGGACTATCAGCCGAGGAGACATCCGTCGGCTGATTTAGATTGTTATTATTGCCGCCAGACCCGGCACCAGCAGCAGCGCGTTCCAGCGTGCGCTGCGAGCGACGCAGCGAAGAGGACGACATGCGTGCAAGTCCATTAAAGCCCAACGTTTCGGCATCGTACACAACGGCTGGACGTTGAAAGTAACCCATATCGTTGTCCTGTATGTCCTTGTCTTCATGTTGCTGTTGTTGTTGTTGCTGTTGTTGCTGTTGAGCTAACGGATTCAGCGTTATGTGAATATGTCGAGTACGTGGCTTATTCGGGGAACAGGTGTTCAATGGCACAAAGTCTTCGCGAAGTTCTGCTAAGCGAGGTTTGTTCTGTTGATTACTGCCACTTGAACTTCGGCGTCGGCAGAGACACAAACAGGCACTGACCACGAGCAGCACAAGCAATGCACTACCGCCAATGGTTCCGGTAAGCAGTGGATTCATGTTGAATGTCTCATTATGACTGGGAGTCGTCGTGTCCACTGCATGGACCGTCGGCTGTGCTGTTGTGCTGGCCTTGAGTCGTTGTGTGCGACCCTGCTTAAGGGCACTAAATTCAGAGGCGGCAATGGCGCTAAATGATTGCAGTTTAAATTCGTAAATGGTGCCCGGTTCAAGTGAAGAGATTTGAAAGCTACGCGACTTGGCGCCATCAATGGTCGCCTTAAGGTACTCCCCAGCCGACGCTGAGGGACGATAGTAGGCATAGTAGCCAGATATTAAGTCCTCTTCTGCATCACTGGTTAAGTCCCAGTGGAGCACGACAGCCGTCTGTGAGTACTCCTCAATGTCTACCAAAGCTGGCACTGGCAAGGGTGCCAGAGTAGCACCACGCTGCAAAAAGAACTTGCCAGATGTGTTGCTCTCCTTATTGTCATTATTGGAGTAAACGGCCATGATGCGAAAACGATAGCTGCGATCTGGTCGCAGACCCGTTACTGATGACGTAAAATTCTTAACTGCAAAACAAAATTGAAAATGTTTATAAACAAAGTGCCATGGGTGGTTGCGCTGGGATGTGCAAGCTAACCTGCTCCGGTTTCATGTCGCTGTTTGCCGTATGGAATATTTTCGTTGGTTGTCTGCCAGCTCTTGCGCTTGCCAGTGTCCGTAAGCATCCTGTATTGCACCTTAAAAAATTTTATTTCTAATCCCTCGTTACGCACTACATGCCAACGCAGCATCACGGACTCATCCGACAGACGGGTAACATTTGGCGCAGACGGTGGTACCATTTGCGTCTGTTGCTTCTGTTTGCGACTGTGGGCGGATGAACGACTTCCTCCACCAGTGCCTGGACTCTCGCCTGTTTGTATTTGAGTAGGGTTGACCTGGAGCAGCGCACCCGCACTGTGCTCGCCAAGACTATTCCGTGCAAAGCATTGCACATAGCCGGCATGTCGCTTCTGGACACTGTGAAGAATTAGGAAACCATTTGGCTGCAATTCCGCTTCGGTATCGTAGATGCTATTCTCGCCATTGAGCAACCAGTAGATCTCAGGCTCGGGTATGCCTGTTGCAACACATTCTAGCTGCATGGCTTCACCCTCGTTGGTAAGATTAGCACTAGGAGCCAGCACAATACGTGGCGCCTGCTGCACCACCAGCTGTATAAAGTGTTCCAGTGCTGGCCGTATACCGTTGTCCAAAAAACATATATAGGTACCACCATCTTGTGGCTGTAGTGCATTAATTTCCAGTCCATATAGCAGCACACGTGTCCGATTATTTTTAACAGCTCCGGGCACATTGGGACTGCTCCATACAGTTGTCGGCGGCGGATAGCCCACGCCTGGACACAGTAACAGCACCGACTCACCAGCTCTGGCAATGACTTTGGTACTCACTCGTTGTCCGTGCAGAAGATAAGGCGCAGTGCCTGCCATTGCCTCAGCAGGCACCTGCAGGTCCAAACGGCTGGGCAACGCCAATCGCACACCCGATGCGGTGTTGGTGGCCACACAGCTATAGCTGCCGCTGCTTGCCGTCGACACATTTGACAAGAGGAGCGTGCCATTGGAGTCACTAAGCGTCGACGCTGCCGGCAATTCAATATCATTATAATAATAGCTCCAGCTGGGCACTGGATTGGCTTCGATGTGACCGCAATGCCACTGAATTGTGTTGCCGGCAGCGACGCGCCAATGGGCTTGATTGCCCGATCCTCCCACGTTGCTCAAACTGGCCAACTCTAGACGAGCAGTTGTCGAGGTGACTGCCAGTGGTCCAAACCAGGCGATGCAACGATATTCACCGAGTGTTTCGGGACGAACAAAGACGCGCAGCTTCGAAATATCATTGTCGTGAGTTATGCTTATATTATGATTGCTCGACTTAAGATATTTAAAGCGGGTGCGACTTGAAGCGTAACTCCATTCAAAATGTTCCGGCGGTAAACTGGTCTCACAAACAAATACCACCTCGTCGCCAGGTGGCGCCACTATTGATTCAGGCGCTCGCAGTATTCGCACGCCTGGGCCAAGCGAAGCAAAACAAACCGGAATTACTGCAAGCAACAACGTCAGCAGCAAACAGATACTAAAGCGCGTCAGCGACATTTTGGGTGCTGTTTCTGTTGCTGCAAATGCCAAAAACGAAGCAAAATAAATGATTGCAACTCCAAACGTATAATTCTACATACATAAACAAAGGTATTTATGGAAAGGGTATATGTAAGTTAAGTTGTCTATGTTGCGCATGCTTACCTGCTGTTTATCTGTTGCGTGTTTGCTTTTGTTTCGTTTTTTTTTTCCTCTTATCTCTAAACGCGTTTTCCTTTTGCGTTTGCGCACTGGCTGACGCTGGTTTCTTTTGATCTGATATTTTGGTTAATGTTCGCTCATTATAAGCTCGTTAAGTATTAACGAGGAATGAAGTTAATTTTGGATTTCTTAATGCACATGCACTTAACAACAACACATGCAAATAAACATTTTATTATTTGACATCGAAGTTGGATGCTGCGATGCCCGACAGCGACGCCAGTTCAAGTGTACTGGTTCTCATTTAGCTCGAGATCTTTTTACTAGTTCCGTGGTGTGTGCATGTCGATGAACACATGTATGTACTATGTAGATATATGTGGAACCCACACCCTGGTGGAGCGATAAAATTGCAAAACTTGAAAACTGTTAACCAAAAACGCAATGCCGAAATTAAAATAATCATTTAAATGTAGTATGTGTTGCACCAAAACAGACCTTGTAAAGAAAAATCCAAATTAAGTTTTATGTAACTTAGTTTACTAAATAAAATTTAAATTAGATCTCTTTTTAGGAATTTAGGAATGTTTAGCACTAGGCAGGTTGCTTCTGTACTTTAGCTAGCTCTGCCTTGAATTTAACTATAGTTTCTCGCGCTAGTTTCAGTTTATCCTTTAGAGTCACTATCTCTCCCTTCACCTTTTGCCTTACATTGACAATGTTGTCCAGAGTCTTTTCTTTTTTCTCCTCAACTGAAACGAGTAAGGTATTTAATATGCTAGAGAAAAGACTTTTAAGGCTGTATACTTGCAGTCAGTATCGTGGTTTAGTAATCCATTGGCACTTTGTTCCGATAGCATTAAGTAATGCTGCATGATCTGAGTGGGTTCCTGGAAAACAATTTCCTCGTATGATTCAGATACTAAACCCTTTTTGGTATCCATTGTCGTCGAGGAGCTTAATTCGCCGTCCACAACAGGCGATTGGAAGAGCTTTAAAATGTGATAGCAGGTCACTGGCCGTTCTGAGGGATCATTAAAGTAGATCTTTATGACAACCTCAAATTCACCCCACCCGGTCTCTGTTATTTCGTACGGAGGCTTAACGACAATGCGGTTTGGATTTGCATAACTCTCGTGTAGTTTAAAGTGCACTTTCTTTACATAAATGGACATATCTTCATCATAATAGGGCTTCAAATAAACTTGCCACTGATGCGTGTGTCCATCCTCTTCTCGCTTTTTGCCAAACGAGCGAGCTTTGTT
This sequence comes from Scaptomyza flava, assembly GCA_030179655.1. Classification (NCBI taxonomy): domain Eukaryota; kingdom Metazoa; phylum Arthropoda; class Insecta; order Diptera; family Drosophilidae; genus Scaptomyza; species Scaptomyza flava. Next base: position 515,156 of record JARNME010000029.1, on the reverse strand, counting down.
TCCATACACAATTGGCTTCACAATCGAAACGCCCTTAAGTCTTACGCCCGAGTCGCCACCAAAATCAGTCATATTTAAAAAAAATTATTATTGTTATTAAATTGAGTCGAGCAAACAATATATTAATGCGATGGTATTGATTTCATCACTAGTCCTAAATTGTTTATTCTACTTCTTCTTTGTTATTGATGTGCTAAAAACCAAACATTGGCCACTTTTCTGTTTCTCATAGTCGATATATCGATAATTCAATGCAATGGGCTCATATGTTTTTCACTTCCATCCCTAGTTGTTGGCTTTCCTTAACGTAGTTCCGCTTCTTTTTCTTCTTCTGTTTCCAACGAAAAAATTTGTTTATTTATAAAAACAAACGTATTGGAGATATATTTTGAAACAAACCCACCTTTTGATTTAAGCAATATGATGGCGCGTCGCGGTGGAAAGCGCATACGTATGGACGACCCGCCTCCGGCTCCAGAATACGACGAGCTGCACAGGCAAGTTGCTTGCAAAAACACAATCAATAGACATTAACGAAATATTTTAAAATTATTTGTCACAGTGATGCCTTAAATAATATTTTATAACAGAGCATTGTGGATCAATGGATCGAGCAATACAAAGCAAATCGGGAGACTGGACTCGTCGCATTGATGCAGTTCTTTATAAACGCCAGTGGCTGCAAAGGAAAAATAACAGAGGATATTCAATATCCTGTTGATCATACGGTAATCATTCGCCGCATGAAGGAGGAATTTGATAAGGTTGAAAAATTAGTTCTCATACCATAAAAATACGTTTCGTACTTCTATATACCTTATCTATAAAGGAAAGCGGCGAGTATCCATTAATTATGACCGGAACTTTTGTGGTTTTGTGCAAGCGCTTGTTAAACAATGCCAGTATTCCATTACATACGATCAGTTTTTTATGGATAGCGTTATATCCCGGACAAAAATAATTTACCTATTTTTTTAACCACGATCAAACAAAAATAAACAAATGGCTGCATTTGAGCTTGATTTGCTGCGAGGTTACATTGATCTCAAGTCTGAGTGGCGTTGTAAAAATGAGTCAAATCTAGTAGCAATTCAAGCTCAAGTACCAGGCGAACAGAAGTCAGTAGCAGTAATGAAGCAGACTGGGAGATAACTTTAATTTTAAGTAATTATAGTAGTTCTTATGTTTTACACAAATAAAAGTTTATCATAAATCATTGAAAATTCATTACTTATAAAAATGAATCGAGGATTTTAAACTCTATAGTCGGGATCATTGTGTTCCTCATCATCATCTTCCTCATCGTCATCTTCATCTATAAAAAAAAAAATTAAATATTTAAATTCAGCGTAAATTTGCAACATAAATCTTTAAGTCATTTACCATGATTTATGCGCTTGCGCGTGTATGCCCGTCTAGTCGCCACCGGCGCCTGATCTGTCTCGCCGTGCAGCAGGGAGTTGCGATAAAGCACCAGCGGCTGCCACTCCTCAGCTCTACTCGAAGGCATGCCTGGCGGTATGACTTTATCCAGAAAGGCCATAATCACCTTTTTATCCTGCTTTAAAAGTTTGTAATTAAACTCATTGAGTACCTCCAGAAACAGAAGGCGTGTCGGTGCTCGAACTGGATCGTCTGGCTGTTTATTGGCGGCAAAGTAAATGCCCCCACGGTGTATAGCTGCAACCGAGTCCCGATTCTTAAGCGCGTCAAATCCAAATGTAAGCGCAAAACGTTTTGCCAACTCCTTCAAATCGATAAACTCCTGTGAACTCTTTGACACGACGCCATCGTCGCTTTGATCAAGCAGACTCTTAAATACGGTTATGAGACTTAGTAGCAGCGTCATGGCAAAGTTGACCTTGTTGATTTCGCGAGCTTTGCCCAAAGTGGCCTTAATAATGTCACCGTACTCATTATAGCACTGAAAACCCCAAAAATTATAAAAAAGATATTATTTGCTTGCCTTAAAATATCGAACTTTGATATTGCACCTTGACATAGTACTTAAATATGCTTGCCGCTCGCATTGTGGGTATGATGTTGTAGACAATAAGTTTGCAATAGCAGGCCAAAAAGTTGCGTTTCTTGTGAAGCTCTTCGATGCGTGTCTCATCCTGGGCAACAACCTGTTTTAGTGAGAATACATAGTGCTGTACAAAATTGTCCAGTATGAGATGCTCATCCATTCGCGACTTGTATTCCAAGCTACGAATGTGTTCGCTCTCGCTGCGCGCCAATTGATCTGAGTAGATGATAAGCAGATCACAGATGGACTGGTAAGCCTGTCGAAGAAAAGGAATAACATTCTTATCATGAAATAAAATGTTATGGAATGCACACAATACGTACAGCCTCCTGAATTTGCACCGTGGGTCCGTTGCGTGTAAGCTCAAAGCAGGCAGACATAAAGGTGTCCAAATTGCTGCGCAGCTCGGCAACAACCACTGCCACATTTAACGCCTCACAATCGTTCTCCACATAGTAGAGGCCCCAACTAATCGAGAAGTAGCAGGCCTCAATGCAATAGGCAAGCGCCTCATTGGGCAGGCAACGTTCAACATTGTCTTTGCACTGGGCCTCCTCAACGTCACGGAACAGTGATTTAAATAGATCCCATGGGTTAAGATTATGCGATGAATACAGAATTGACACCACCTTTAATGCTATAGTTATGTTATAGATATCATCCTCGTTTGGTGTCTCCTCGCCTATAAATAAAAACAGAATTAAATGTAAACGGTTTTTTAAACCTATGTTAAAAAGAATACCGAACATAAACCCTGGTTCGAATCCTTTGAATGCTATAGTTATTTAATTAACAACACCATAACTACCTTTTTGACACTAAGTGTGATCTAGCAAACGGGTCTATTATAAGTGTATCAACTGAATGCTTGTGTTTAAAAACCTTTACCACCTTTGAGAAAGCTCAATCCGATACATGAAAAGATGTATGGTACAAGTACCGGACAAACTACTTTATCAACACGGATGAAGTTGAGGACAAAAGTGTTTTCCTGGTGTAGGTTTAACACTTATTTTATGAATAGCAATTGGTAATGTGACCACTTTATACAGATCAAATTAATTCACACGCCTTTAGATCTTGACATTACTTGTGATATAAACGGACTACCTTGGAGTAGGCTGCAAAAGATTGAGTCGAAAATAACTGCATTCGATGCAAACAGTATTAAGCAACCAACTAGCATCTGATTTAAAATTTAAGGCGAAACAAAAAGGCTGTAAACAGTCTTTTAAACCCCTGTGGAAAACTTGATTACAACTTTGCTCACCCAAAATTAAATTGCGCCACTCGACAATGGTATCCTTGTATTTGTTAACCGCACTTTCTATAATGTTTGAGCGCGCAATGTTGCAGCGTGTGTAAGTGGCGCTGCCTTCGGCGCAGAGGCATTCCAGTGTCTTGGCACAGGTCTCGAGCACATCGCGTCCAGTGTGCATGCTCATCACTTGGCTTATCTTGTCGAGCAACGCTTGCAGATTGCCCTCCTGTCGATTGGTCGTATACAGATTTAGATCGAAGTACTGAGGCACAGCCAACAAATTTGCCAATTTCTCGCTGTCAGCCTGATATTTTTCCAGCAAGGCGGGAATGTATACAATAAAATGTTCCGTTAGTTTGACCTTTTCGTCCTGTATGGCTTTGAGCTCTTTGGCGCTAAGTGTAAACTTGCGATTGCTGGCACGGCCAACAGGCACTTCACCGGATGCCGACTGTTTAACGCTGCTAACCATAATTTCGATGAGCGTGGATTCCTGCTTGTTGTCGAGAAGCTCTTCATTGTGACCGGGCTCTTCCAGCAGAAGATCCGTCATGCATTCCCAATCGCGTACCATATCATTGCTATCAATGAACGAATCCACCAAATAAGCGCCATGCTCGTGTAGCTCCGATTCTATAAAGAATTGCACGAGATCGCGTATTAGTGGCGTATTAGGCAGACGGAGTTTGCCACGTTTTGTCTTAGTTTCCTCCATGTCGGCGGTTAAATGAAACAGTCGCACGTTGAGAAACTCGGCAGCGGCTTGTGCAACGCCTCGATGCGACGAATAAACCAGTTCATAAACTATTTCACAATCTTTATCAGCCAATATTTCCGGATGGATCCTTAAAAATGAGGACATTGTAATTTTTATAGATTTTTTTAGACATAAGTATTAAAAAAACGTACTTTAGTATGCTGATAACGAGCTTAACAGCGTGAACGGACACCTCAAACTCTTTGTCCAACGTCATGGCAACAATTCTATCCTTAAATTTGGATGTAAAAAGCTCCAGTTTGCCTTTCAGCTCTTCCTTGTCATAGAGCGGCAGAAGCGATTGCAAACAACGTAGACGCACCTCTCCAATCTTATCGTGCAAAGTCCAGCCAATATATTTAAGATATGAATCATCTAGGAAATTTTGTGGATAATTTTCCATCCAAATGCCAATTTCTGCCATACAAATGGCTCGTATATCCGGCAGCGTGTCCCTATACCGATGCACAAATACCGATTTAAACATGTACGTTAACATGCTCTTTATCTCATCCATATTCTCCTCCAACTCAGAGCGTTTCGTCATTAAAGAGTCCAGGCGATCAGAGGCGCGGCGATCGCGAGACTGTTAAGATAAAACACAACATGTACCAGGATATAATTATGATGAGATGTGCAAATTCTTACCTTAACGCGCTCAGCTTCAAATTGTTTAGCTGCGTTTTCAAAATTATTGGACACTAGAAGAGCAACATCAACTAAAGCAGTCATTAATTTCATTGCTGCCAGTGTTGCGGTGTGACGAAAGGCGCGTACTTGAGAGTCGGACAAGCCCGTCAATAGGGATATAACGTTATCCATAAGAAACTGATCGTATATAATGGAATACTGGCATTGTTTAACAAGCGTTTGCACGAAATCACAGAAGTTATTCTTGAATTTCTTCCATTGTGTTCCGGTCATAATTAATGGATACTCGCCGCTTTCCTTTATAGATAAGGTATATAGAATTACGCAACGTATTTTTATGGTATGAGAACTAATTTTTTAACCTCATCAAATTCCTCCGTCATGCGGCGAATGATTGCCGTATGATCAACAGGATATTGAATATCCTCTGTTATTTTTCCTTTGCAGCCACTGGCGTTTATAAAGAACTGCATCAATGCGACGAGTGCAGTCTCCCGATTTGCTTTGTACTGCTCGATCCATTGATCCACAATGCTCTGTAATAAAATAAAAGTTATTGTTAGTTAAGTTTTGATGATTGTTACAGAAGAAGGACAGGTAACAAATATGTTTTTTTTACAGCAATGGGATTTTTAGAGTGTCGAACTATGTAGTACAGGCTGTTCTCGTCTGTGGTAATTTCGCGCTCATTATCAATACGTTCATTGTGGGCTTTCTCAACTGGCTCTTTGCGCGGCCGCTCAATGCGTTCTTTGCGCTCTGCTGGTGGTCGGCGTGTTTGTGGCGTTTTTCGTTTGCGTGAAATGGGCGCAAAAAATTCATCCTCGTCGTCATCGATGATTGGCGGCTTGTCGCGAACGCCCCCACGAGCTCGTAGTCGCGTCATCCGCTTGGTGGGACTGTCCGCATCCGATATGCTTTCATTTAAGGCATCACTGTGACAAATAATTTTAAAATATTCCGTTTATGTCTATTGATTTTGTTTTTTCAAGCAACTTACCTGTGCAGCTCGTCGTACTCTGGAGCCGGAGGCGGGTCGTCCATACGTATGCGCTTTCCACCGCGACGCGCCATCATATTGTTTAAAGCAAAAGGTGGGTTTCAAAATATATCCAATACGTTTGTTTTTATGAATAAACAAATTTTTTCGTTGGAAAAAGAAGAAGAAAAAGAAGCGGAATAGCGTTAAAGAAAGCCAACAACTAGGGATGGAAGTGAAAAACATATGAGCCCATTGCATTGACTTATCGATATATTGACTATGACAAACAGAAAAGTGGCCAAGGTTTGGTTTTTAGCACATCAATAACAAAGAAGAAGAAGAAAAAGCAATTTAGGACTAGTGATGAAATCAGTGTTGCCAGGTTTTGAGCGCCCGCATAAGCTAGATTCTGCGAAAAATAAGCTAGAACAAGCTAAAAAGTAAGCTATATCCAAATGCAAGATACAAAATATGCTTGTAATTCCCAATTGGTTGATGTGGTAACAGGTACCTAACCCAGACAATTGCCTCCGACCATTGGCTGTGTTCAGCAGTAGTTGCTCTGCCCAACATAAGTTATCAAGAGGAGTTATCGATCGTATTTCTTACCACCTGCCCTACCACCTTCCCCCTTCCCTACACCCCTTCCCCCTTCCCGACCACCCTTTCCCCCATCCCCTCACCCTACCATCAGTTCTGGCGAGGCGCTTGTAAACTACTTTATTATCCTTCAATAAGAATAATGTGTGTGCTTCGGAACATTTACTTATGTTTGGCTTGTAATTCCCAACTGGTTTAAGTCGTAACCGGTACCTAACCAAGACAAAAGCCTCCGACCATTGGCTGTGTTCAGCAGTAGTTGCTCTGCCCAAAATAAGTTATCAAGAGGAGTTATCGATCGTATTTCTTACCACCTGCCCTACGCCCTTCCCCCTTCCCACCACCCTTCCCCCTTCCCACCACCCTTCCCCTTCCCCTCATCCTACCATCAGTTCTGGCGAGGCGCTTGTAAACTACTTTATTATCCTTCAATAAGAATAATGTGTGTGCTTCGAAACATTTACTTATGTTTGGGCTTTTAATTCCCAACTGGTTTAAGTCGTAACCGGTACCTAACCAAGACAAAAGCCTCCGACCATTGGCTGTGTTCAGCAGTAGTTGCTCTGCCCAACATAAGTTATCAAGAGGAGTTATCGATCGTATTTCTTACCACCTGCCCTCCCCCCCTTTCCCCCATCCCCTCACCCTACCATTAGTTCTGGCGAGGCGCTTGTAAACTACTTTATTATCCTTCAACAAGACTAATGTGTGTGCATCGAAACATTTACTTATGTTTGGGCTTGTAATTCCCAACTGGTTTAAGTCGTAACCGGTAGCTTACCAAGACAAAAGCCTCCGACCATTGGCTGTGTTCAGCAGTAGTTGCTCTGCCCAACATAAGTTATCAAGAGGAGTTTTCGATCGTATTTCTTACCACCTGCCCTCCCCCCCTTCCCCCTTCCCTCCCCCCCCCCCTTTCCCCCATCCCCTCACCCTACCATCAGTTCTGGCGAGGCGCTTGTAAACTACTTTATTATCTTTCAATTAGACTATAATGTGTGCTTCGAAACATTTACTTATGTTTGGGCTTGTAATTCCAAACTGGTTTAAGTCGTAACCGGTACCTAACCAAGACAAAAACCTTGGTCCATTGGCTGTGTTCAGCAGTACTTGCTCTGCCCAAGTGAAGTTATCAAGAGCAGTTATGGATCGTATTTCTTACCACCTGCCCAGCCCCCCCCCCCCCCCCCCCCCCCTCCCCCACCCCCCTCCCTCACTCCCCACCCCCTTCCCTCTACCTACCATCAGGTCTGTGAAGGCGCTTGCAAGCTACTTTATTATCCTTCAATAAGACTCTAATGTGTTTGCTTCAAAACATTTACTTATGTTTAAGCTTGTAATTCCCAACTGATTTAACCACTAAACCAAGGCATACTTATATAGGTAGTCCAGCTCTTTTGCTCGCTCTCTTTTTCTGTTGCCTTACGATTCAGTCTTGTTGCGAACGTTATGAGCGACGCACATACGCGCGCGATTTTATTTTTTTTTTCGTAAGGCTACGAGAGAGCGGAGTGAGACTACCTATATAAGTATGCCTTGCACTAAACCATACCTTACCCAGACAAATGCCTCGGACCGTTGGCTGTGTTCAGCAGTAGCTGTGTAAATATTGCATATTCACATTTGACGAAGTTATGGAAGTCGAAGATTTACCAATACCCAAGTCAATTTTTGTTTATAAAATTTTAACATGAAATCTGACCAAAAATCGAATTTCATTTAAATGTTATTTCTTAAATGCAGTTTTATTGTAGGGGTCAAACCACGACTTTTGAGATATTGCTTTTGAAAATCGGGTCACATTTGACGAAGTTATGGAAGTCGAAAGATTTTACCAATGCCCAAGTCAATATTTGTTTATAGAATTTTAACATGAAATCTGACCAAAAATCGAATTTTATTTAAATGTAATTTCTTAAATGCAGTTTTATTGTAGGGGTCAAACCACGACTTTTGAGATATTGCTTTTGAAAATCGGGTCAGTTTTGAGGAAGTTATGGAAGTCGAAAGATTTGCCAAATGATGATGTCGATTTTTTGGCAAAAAATTTTAACATGAATTTTGACCAAAAATCGAATTGTATTTAAATGTAATTTCTTAAATGCAGTGTTATTCTAGAGGCCAATCCATGACTTTTGAGATATTGCTTTTGAAAATCGGGTCAGTTTTGACGAAGTTATGGAAGTCGAAAGATTTGCCAAATGATGATGTCGATTTTTTGGCATAAAATTTTAACTGAAATCTGACCAAAAATCGA
>JARNME010000029.1:384030-506608 GCA_030179655.1 Scaptomyza flava | reverse complement strand
TTTATTGTAGGGGTCAAACCACGACTTTTGAGATATTGCTTTTTGAAAATCGGGTCACATTTGACGAAGTTATGGAAGTCGAAAGATTTACCAATGCCCAAGTCATATTTGTTTATAAAATTTTAACATGAAATCTGACCAAAAATCGAATTTATTTAAATGTAATTTCTTAAATGCAGTTTTATTCTAGGGCCAACCATGACTTTGAGATATTGCTTTTGAAAATCGGGTCACTTTTGACGAAGTTATGGAAGTCGAAAGATTTGACCAATGCCCATGTCGATTTTTTGGCATAAAATTTTAACATGAATCTGACCAAAAATCGAATTTATTTAAATGTAATTTCTTAAATGCAGTTTTATTCTAGAAGCCAAACCATGACTTTTGAGATATTGCTTTTGAAAATCGGGTCAGTTTTGACGAAGTTATGGAAGTCGAAAGATTTGCCAAATGACCATGTCGATTTTTTGTCAAAAATTTTAACATGAATTTGACCAAAAATCGAATTGTATTTAAATGTAATTTCTTAAATGCAGTTTTATTGAGGGGTCAAACCAGACTTTTGAGATATTGCTTTTGAAAATCGGTTCACTATTGACGAAGTTATGGAAGTCGAAAGATTTTACCAATGCCAAGTCGATTTTGGTCATAATTTTAACATGAAATCTGACCAAAAATCGAATTTATTTAAATGTAATTTCTTAAATGCAGTTTTATTCTAGGGTCAAACCATGACTTTTGAGATATTGCTTTTGAAAATCGGGTCACATTTGACGAAGTTATGGAAGTCGAAAGTTTTTACCAATGCCCAAGTCAATTTTTGGTTATAAAATTTTAACATGAATAGACCAAAAATCGAATTTTATTTAAATGTAATTTCTTAAATGCAGTTTTATTCTAGAAGCCAAACCATGACTTTTGAGATATTGCTTTGAAAATCGGGTCACTTTGAGGAAGTGATGGAAGTCGAAAGATTTTACCAATGCCGATGTCAATTTTTTGGTCATAAAATTTTAACATGAATATGACCAAAAATCGAATTTATTTAAATGTAATTTCTTAAATGCAGTTTTATTCTAGAGGCCAAACCATGACTTTTGAGATATTGCTTTTGAAAATCGGGTCACTTTTGACGAAGTTATGGAAGTCGAAAGATTTTACCAATGCCCAAGTCAATTTTGGTCATAAATTTTAACATGAATATGACCAAAATCGAATTTTATTTAAATGTAATTTCTTAAATGCAGTTTTATTCTAGAAGCCAAACCATGACTTTTGAGATATTGCTTTGAAAATCGGGTCACTTTTGAGAAGTTATGGAAGTCGAAAGATTTGACCAAATGCCCATGTCGATTTTTGTTATAAAATTTAACATGAATATGACCAAAAATCGAATTTTATTTAAATGTAATTTCTTAAATGCAGTTTTATTCTGAGAGCCAAACCATGACTTTTGAGATATTGCTTTTGAAAATCGGGTCAGTTTGACGAAGTTATGGAAGTCGAAAGATTTACCAAATGCCGATGTCGATTTTTTGGATAAAATTTTAACATGAATCTGACCAAAAATCGAATTTTATTTAAATGTAATTTCTTAAATGCAGTTTTATTCTAGAGGCCAAACCATGACTTTTGAGATATTGCTTTTGAAAATCGGGTCACTTTTGACGAAGTTATGGAAGTCGAAAGATTTTACCAATGCCCAAGTCATTTTTGTTCATAAAATTTTAACATGAATATGACCAAAAATCGAATTGTATTTAAATGTAATTTCTTAAATGCAGTTTTATTCTAGAGGCCAAACCATGACTTTTGAGATATTGCTTTTGAAAATCGGGTCACTTTTGACGAAGTTATGGAAGTCGAAAGATTTTACCAATGCTCAAGTCATTTTTGGTCATAAAATTTTAACATGAATATGACCAAAAATCGAATTGTATTTAAATGTAATTTCTTAAATGCAGTTTTATTCTAGAAGCCAAACCATGACTTTTGAGATATTGCTTTTGAAAATCGGGTCACTTTTGACGAAGTTATGGAAGTCGAAAGATTTGCCAATGATGATGTCGATTTTTGGTCAAAATTTTAACATGAATTTTGACCAAAAATCGAATTGTATTTAAATGTAATTTCTTAAATGCAGTTTTATTCTAGAGGCCAAACCATGACTTTTGAGATATTGCTTTTGAAAATCGGGTCACTTTTGACGAAGTTATGGAAGTCGAAAGATTTTCCAATGATGATGTCGATTTTTGGCATAAAATTTAACATGAATATGACCAAAAATCGAATTGTATTTAAATGTAATTTCTTAAATGCAGTTTTATTCTAGAAGCCAAACCATGACTTTTAAGCTATTGCTTTTGAAAATCGGGTCACATTTGACGAAGTTATGGAAGTCGAAAGTTTTTACCAATGCCCAAGTCAATTTTTGGTTATAAAATTTTAACATGAATATGACCAAAAATCGAATTTTATTTAAATGTAATTTCTTAAATGCAGTTTTATTCTAGAAGCCAAACCATGACTTTTGAGTTATTGCTTTTGAAAATCGGGTCACTTTGAGGAAGTTATGGAAGTCGAAAGATTTTACCAATGCCAGAGTCAATTTTTGGCATAAAATTTTAACATGAATATGACCAAAAATCGAATTGTATTTAAATGTAATTTCTTAATGCAGTTTATTCTAGAGGCCAAACCATGACTTTAAGCTATTGCTTTTGAAAATCGGGTCACATTTGACGAAGTTATGGAAGTCGAAAGTTTTTACCAATGCCCAGTCAATTTTGGTTATAAATTTTAACATGAATATGACCAAAATCGAATTTTATTTAAATGTAATTTCTTAAATGCAGTTTTATTCTAGAAGCCAAACCATGACTTTTGAGATATTGCTTTTGAAAATCGGGTCAGTTTTGACGAAGTTATGGAAGTCGAAAGATTTGCCAATGACGATGTCATTTTTGGTCATAAAATTTTAACATGAATTTGACCAAAATCGAATTTTATTTAAATGTAATTTCTTAATGCAGTTTTATTCTAGAAGCCAAACCATGACTTTTGAGATATTGCTTTTGAAAATCGGGTCACTTTTGACGAAGTTATGGAAGTCGAAAGATTTGCCAATGCCGATGTCAATTTTTGGTCATAAAATTTAACATGAATTTGACCAAAAATCGAATTGTATTTAAATGTAATTTCTTAAATGCAGTTTTATTCTAGGAGTCAAACCATGACTTTTGAGATATTGCTTTTGAAAATCGGGTCAGTTTTGACGAAGTTATGGAAGTCGAAAGATTTACCAATGCCGATGTCGATTTTTTGGCATAAATTTTAACATGAATATGACCAAAATCGAATTGTATTTAAATGTAATTTCTTAAATGCAGTTTTATTCTAGAGGCCAAACCATGACTTTTGAGATATTGCTTTTGAAAATCGGGTCAGTTTTGACGAAGTTATGGAAGTCGAAAGATTTTCCAATGATGAGTCGATTTTTGGCATAAAATTTTAACATGAATATGACCAAAAATCGAATTGTATTTAAATGTAATTTCTTAAATGCAGTTTTATTCTAGAGGCCAAACCATGACTTTTGAGATATTGCTTTTGAAAATCGGGTCAGTTTTGACGAAGTTATGGAAGTCGAAAGATTTTCCAATGACCAAGTCGATTTTTGTCATAAAATTTTAACATGAATATGACCAAAAATCGAATTGTATTTAAATGTAATTTCTTAAATGCAGTTTTATTCTAGAGGCCAAACCATGACTTTTGAGATATTGCTTTTGAAAATCGGGTCACTTTGACGAAGTTATGGAAGTCGAAAGATTTTGCCAATGACCATGTCGATTTTTTGGCCAAAAATTTTAACATGAATTTGACCAAAATCGAATTGTATTTAAATGTAATTTCTTAATGCAGTTTTATTCTAGAGGCCAAACCATGACTTTTGAGATATTGCTTTTGAAAATCGGGTCACTTTTGACGAAGTTATGGAAGTCGAAAGATTTGCCAATGCCCATGTCGATTTTTTGGCATAAATTTTAACATGAATTTGACCAAAAATCGAATTGTATTTAAATGTAATTTCTTAAATGCAGTTTTATTTAGAGGCCAAACCATGACTTTGAGATATTGCTTTTGAAAATCGGGTCACTTTGACGAAGTTATGGAAGTCGAAAGATTTTTACCAATGCCCAAGTCAATTTTTGGTCATAAAATTTTAACATGAATATGACCAAAATCGAATTTTATTTAAATGTAATTTCTTAAATGCAGTTTTATTCTAGAAGCCAACCATGACTTTTGAGCTATTGCTTTTGAAAATCGGGTCACTTTTGACGAAGTTATGGAAGTCGAAAGATTTACCAATGCCATGTCGATTTATTGTCATAAAATTTTAACATGAATATTGACCAAAAATCGAATTGTATTTAAATGTAATTTCTTAAATGCAGTTTTATTCTAGGGGTCAAACCATGACTTTTGAGCTATTGCTTTTGAAAATCGGGTCACATTTGACGAAGTTATGGAAGTCGAAAGATTTTTACCAATGCCCAAGTCAATTTTTGTTATAAAATTTTAACATGAATATGACCAAAAATCGAATTTTATTTAAATGTAATTTCTTAAATGCAGTTTTATTCTAGAAGCCAAACCATGACTTTTGAGATATTGCTTTTGAAAATCGGGTCAGTTTTGACGAAGTTATGGAAGTCGAAAGATTTTGCCAAATGCTGATGTCGATTTTTTGGCAAAAATTTTAACATGAATTTGACCAAAAATCGAATTGTATTTAAATGTAATTTCTTAAATGCAGTTTTATTCTAGAGGCCAAACCATGACTTTTGAGATATTGCTTTTGAAAATCGGGTCAGTTTTGACGAAGTTATGGAAGTCGAAAGATTTGACCAATGATGATGTCGATTTTTGGTCATAAAATTTTAACATGAATTTGACCAAAAATCGAATTGTATTTAAATGTAATTTCTTAAATGCAGTTTTATTCTAGAGGCCAAACCATGACTTTTGAGATATTGCTTTTGAAAATCGGGTCACTTTTGACGAAGTTATGGAAGTCGAAAGATTTTCCAATGACCATGTCGATTTTTTGGCATAAAATTTAACATGAATATGACCAAAAATCGAATTGTATTTAAATGTAATTTCTTAAATGCAGTTTTATTCTAGAGGCCAAACCATGACTTTTGAGATATTGCTTTTGAAAATCGGGTCAGTTATGCGGAAGTTATGGAAGTCGAAAGATTTTTACCAATGCCCAAGTCAATTTTTGGTTATAAAATTTTAACATGAATATGACCAAAAATCGAATTTTATTTAAATGTAATTTCTTAAATGCAGTTTTATTCTAGAAGCCAAACCATGACTTTTGAGTTATTGCTTTTGAAAATCGGGTCACTTTTGAGGAAGTTATGGAAGTCGAAAGATTTGCCAATGCTGATGTCGATTTTTTGGCAAAAATTTTAACATGAATTTGACCAAAAATCGAATTGTATTTAAATGTAATTTCTTAAATGCAGTTTTATTCTAGAGGCCAAACCATGACTTTTGAGATATTGCTTTTGAAAATCGGGTCAGTTTTGACGAAGTTATGGAAGTCGAAAGATTTTACCAATGCCAAAGTCAATTTTTGGTCATAAAATTTTAACATGAATATGACCAAAAATCGAATTGTATTTAAATGTAATTTCTTAAATGCAGTTTTATTCTAGAGGCCAAACCATGACTTTTGAGATATTGCTTTTGAAAATCGGGTCACTTTTGACGAAGTTATGGAAGTCGAAAGATTTGCCAATGATGATGTCGATTTTTTGGCAAAAATTTTAACATGAATTTGACCAAAAATCGAATTGTATTTAAATGTAATTTCTTAAATGCAGTTTTATTCTAGAGGCCAAACCATGACTTTTAAGATATTGCTTTTGAAAATCGGGTCACTTTTGACGAAGTTATGGAAGTCGAAAGATTTTACCAATGCCCAAGTCAATTTTTGGTCATAAAATTTTAACATGAATATGACCAAAAATCGAATTTTATTTAAATGTAATTTCTTAAATGCAGTTTTATTCTAGAAGCCAAACCATGACTTTTGAGATATTGCTTTTGAAAATCGGGTCACTTTTGACGAAGTTATGGAAGTCGAAAGATTTGCCAATGATGATGTCGATTTTTGGCATAAAATTTTAACATGAATATGACCAAAAATCGAATTGTATTTAAATGTAATTTCTTAAATGCAGTTTTATTCTAGAGGCCAAACCATGACTTTTGAGATATTGCTTTTGAAAATCGGGTCACATTTGACGAAGTTATGGAAGTCGAAAGTTTTTACCAATGCCCAAGTCAATTTTGGTTATAAAATTTTAACATGAATATGACCAAAAATCGAATTTTATTTAAATGTAATTTCTTAAATGCAGTTTTATTCTAGAAGCCAAACCATGACTTTTGAGATATTGCTTTTGAAAATCGGGTCAGTTTTGACGAAGTTATGGAAGTCGAAAGATTTGCCAAATGATGATGTCGATTTTTGGCAAAAATTTTAACATGAATTTGACCAAAAATCGAATTGTATTTAAATGTAATTTCTTAAATGCAGTTTTATTCTAGAGGCCAAACCATGACTTTTGAGATATTGCTTTTGAAAATCGGGTCACTTTTGACGAAGTTATGGAAGTCGAAAGATTTGCCAATGACGATGTCGATTTTTGGCATAAAATTTTAACATGAATTTGACCAAAAATCGAATTGTATTTAAATGTAATTTCTTAAATGCAGTTTTATTTAGGGGTCAAACCATGACTTTTGAGATATTGCTTTTGAAAATCGGGTCACTTTGACGAAGTTATGGAAGTCGAAAGATTTGCCAATGATGATGTCGATTTTTGTCAAAAATTTTAACATGAATTTGACCAAAAATCGAATTGTATTTAAATGTAATTTCTTAAATGCAGTTTTATTTAGGGGCAAACCATGACTTTTGAGATATTGCTTTTGAAAATCGGGTCACTTTTGACGAAGTTATGGAAGTCGAAAGATTTTCCAATGATGATGTCGATTTTTGGCATAAAATTTAACATGAATATTGACCAAAATCGAATTGTATTTAAATGTAATTTCTTAAATGCAGTTTTATTCTAGAGGCCAAACCATGACTTTTGAGATATTGCTTTTGAAAATCGGGTCAGTTTTGACGAAGTTATGGAAGTCGAAAGATTTGCCAAATGATGATGTCGATTTTTTGGCAAAAAATTTTAACATGAATTTTGACCAAAAATCGAATTGTATTTAAATGTAATTTCTTAAATGCAGTTTTATTCTAGGGGTCAAACCATGACTTTTGAGATATTGCTTTTGAAAATCGGTTCACTATTGACGAAGTTATGGAAGTCGAAAGATTTGCCAAATGATGATGTCGATTTTTGGCAAAAATTTTAACATGAATTTGACCAAAAATCGAATTGTATTTAAATGTAATTTCTTAAATGCAGTTTTATTTGAGGGGTCAAACCATGACTTTTGAGATATTGCTTTTGAAAATCGGTTCACTATTGACGAAGTTATGGATGTCGAAAGATTTGCCAAATGATGATGTCGATTTTTTGGCAAAAAATTTTAACATGAATTTTGACCAAAAATCGAATTGTATTTAAATGTAATTTCTTAAATGCAGTTTTATTTAAGGGGTCAAACCATGACTTTTGAGATATTGCTTTTGAAAATCGGGTCACATTTGACGAAGTTATGGAAGTCGAAAGTTTTTACCAATGCCCAAGTCAATTTTTGGTTATAAAATTTTAACATGAATATGACCAAAAATCGAATTTTATTTAAATGTAATTTCTTAAATGCAGTTTTATTCTAGAAGCCAAACCATGACTTTTGAGTTATTGCTTTTGAAAATCGGGTCACTTTTGAGGAAGTGATGGAAGTCGAAAGATTTGCCAAATGATGATGTCGATTTTTTGGCAAAAAATTTTAACATGAATTTTGACCAAAAATCGAATTGTATTTAAATGTAATTTCTTAAATGCAGTTTTATTTAAGGGGTCAAACCATGACTTTTAAGCTTTTGCTTTTGAAAATCGGGTCACATTTGACGAAGTTATGGAAGTCGAAAGTTTTTTTACCAATGCCGAAGTCAATTTTTGGTTATAAAATTTTAACATGAATATGACCAAAAATCGAATTTTATTTAAATGTAATTTCTTAAATGCAGTTTTATTCTAGAAGCCAAACCATGACTTTTGAGATATTGCTTTTGAAAATCGGGTCAGTTTTGACGAAGTTATGGAAGTCGAAAGATTTGCCAAATGATGATGTCGATTTTTTGGCAAAAAATTTTAACATGAATTTTGACCAAAAATCGAATTGTATTTAAATGTAATTTCTTAAATGCAGTTTTATTCTCGAGGCCAAACCATGACTTTTAAGATATTGCTTTTGAAAATCGGGTCAGTTTTGACGAAGTTATGGAAGTCGAAAGATTTGCCAAATGATGATGTCGATTTTTTGGCATAAAATTTGAACATGAATTTTGACCAAAAATCTAATTGTATTTAAATGTAATTTCTTAAATGCAGTTTTATTCTAGAGGCCAAACCATGACTTTTGAGATATTGCTTTTGAAAATCGGGTCAGTTTTGACGAAGTTATGGAAGTCGAAAGATTTGCCAAATGATGATGTCGATTTTTTGGCAAAAAATTTTAACATGAATATGACCAAAAATCGAATTGTATTTAAATGTAATTTCTTAAATGCAGTTTTATTCTAGAGGCCAAACCATGACTTTTAAGCTTTTGCTTTTGAAAATCGGGTCACATTTGACGAAGTTATGGAAGTCGAAAGTTTTTACCAATGCCCAAGTCAATTTTTGGTTATAAAATTTTAACATGAATATGACCAAAAATCGAATTTTATTTAAATGTAATTTCTTAAATGCAGTTTTATTCTAGAGGCCAAACCATGACTTTTGAGATATTGCTTTTGAAAATCGGGTCAGTTTGACGAAGTTATGGAAGTCGAAAGATTTTGCCAATGATGATGTCGATTTTTTGGCATAAAATTTTAACATGAATATGACCAAAATCGAATTTTATTTAAATGTAATTTCTTAAATGCAGTTTTATTCTAGAGGCCAAACCATGACTTTTGAGATATTGCTTTTGAAAATCGGGTCACTTTTGACGAAGTTATGGAAGTCGAAAGATTTGCCAAATGATGATGTCGATTTTTTGGCAAAAAATTTTAACATGAATTTTGACCAAAAATCGAATTGTATTTAAATGTAATTTCTTAAATGCAGTTTTATTCTAGAGGCCAAACCATGACTTTTGAGATATTGCTTTTGAAAATCGGGTCAGTTTTGACGAAGTTATGGAAGTCGAAAGATTTGCCAAATGATGATGTCGATTTTTTGGCAAAAAATTTTAACATGAATTTTGACCAAAAATCGAATTGTATTTAAATGTAATTTCTTAAATGCAGTTTTATTGTAGGGGTCAAACCATGACTTTTGAGATAGTGCTTTTGAAAATCGGGTCACTTTTGAGGAAGTTATGGAAGTCGAAAGATTTGCCAAATGATGATGTCGATTTTTTGGCAAAACATTTTAACATGAATTTTGACCAAAAATCGAATTGTATTTAAATGTAATTTCTTAAATGCAGTTTTATTTAAGGGGTCAAACCATGACTTTTAAGCTTTGCTTTTGAAAATCGGGTCACATTTGACGAAGTTATGGAAGTCGAAAGTTTTTTACCAATGCCCAAGTCAATTTTTGGTTATAAAATTTTAACATGAATATGACCAAAAATCGAATTTTATTTAAATGTAATTTCTTAAACGCAGTTTTATTCTAGAAGCCAAACCATGACTTTTGAGTTATTGCTTTTGAAAATCGGGTCACTTTTGAAGAAGTTATGGAAGTCGAAAGATTTGCCAAATGATGATGTCGATTTTTTGGCATAAAATTTTAACATGAATTTTGACCAAAAATCGAATTGTATTTAAATGTAATTTCTTAAATGCAGTTTTATTCTAGAGGCCAAACCATGACTTTTAAGCTTTTGCTTTTTAAAATCGGGTCACATTTGACGAAGTTATGGAAGTCGAAAGTTTTTTACCAATGCCCAAGTCAATTTTTGGTTATAAAATTTTAACATGAATTTTGACCAAAAATCGAATTTTATTTAAATGTAATTTCTTAAATGCAGTTTTATTCTAGAAGCCAAACCATGACTTTTGAGTTATTGCTTTTGAAAATCGGGTCACTTTTGAGGAAGTTATGGAAGTCGAAAGATTTGCCAAATGATGATGTCGATTTTTTGGCAACAAATTTTAACATGAATTTTGACCAAAAATCGAATTGTATTTAAATGTAATTTCTTAAATGCAGTTTTATTTGAGGGGTCAAACCATGACTTTTGAGATATTGCTTTTGAAAATCGGGTCACTTTTGAGGAAGTTATGGAAGTCGAAAGATTTGCCAAATGATGATGTCGATTTTTTGGCGAAAAATTTTAACATGAATTTTGACCAAAAATCGAATTGTATTTAAATGTAATTTCTTAAATGCAGTTTTATTCTAGAGGCCAAACCATGACTTTTGAGATATTGCTTTTGAAAATCGGGTCAGTTTTGACGAAGTTATGGAAGTCGAAAGATTTGCCAAATAATGATGTCGATTTTTTGGCAAAAAATTTTAACATGAATTTTGACCAAAAATCGAATTGTATTTAAATGTAATTTCTTAATTGCAGTTTTATTGTAGGGGTCAAACCATGATTTTTGGATATTGCTTTTGAAAATCGGGTCACTTTTGAAGAAGTTATGGAAGTCGAAAGATTTCCCAAATGATGATGTCGATATTTTGGCAAAAAATTTTAACATGAATTTTGACCAAAAATCGAATTGTGTTTAAATATAATTTCTTAAATGCAGTTTTATTCTAGAGGCCAAACCATGACTTTTGAGATATTGCTTTTGAAAATCGGGTCAGTTTTGACGAAGTTATGGAAGTCGAAAGATTTGCCAAATGATGATGTCGATTTTTTGGCCAAAAATTTTAACATGAATTTTGACCAAAAATCTAATTGTATTTAAATGTAATTTCTTAAATGCAGTTTTATTGTAGGGGTCAAACCATGACTTTTGAGATATTGCTTTTGAAAATCGGTTCACTATTGACGAAGTTATCGAGGTCGAAAGATTTGCCAAATGATGATGTCGATTTTTTGGCATAAAATTTTAACATGAAATTTGACCAAAAATCGAATTGTATTTAAATGTAATTTCTTAATTGCAGTTTTATTTGAGGGGTCAAACCATGACTTTTGAGATATTGCTTTTGAAAATCAGTTTACTATTGACAAAGTTATCGAGGTCGAAAGATTTGCCAAATGACGATGTCGATTTTTTGGCAAAAAATTTTTACATGAAATTTGACCAAAAATCTAATTGCATTTAAATGTAATTTCTTAAATGCAGTTTTATTTAAAGGGTCAAACCATGACTTTTGAGATATTGCTTTTGAAAATCGGTTCACTATTGACGAAGTTATGGATGTCGAAAGATTTTCCAAATGATGATGTCGATTTTTTGGCATAAAATTTTAACTGAAATCTGACCAAAAATCGAATTGTATTTAAATGTAATTTCTTAATTGCAGTTTTATTAAAGGGGTCAAACCATGACTTTTGAGATATTGCTTTTGAAAATCGGGTCACATTTGACGAAGTTATGGAAGTCGAAAGTTTTTTACCAATGCCCAAGTCAATATTTGGTCATAAAATATTAACATGAATATGACCAAAAATCGAATTTTATTTAAATGTAATTTCTTAAATGCAGTTTTATTCTAGAAGCCAAACCATGACTTTTAAGCTATTGCTTTTGAAAATCGGATAATTTTGAGGAAGTTATGGAAGTCGAAAGATTTTTACCAATGCCCAAGTCAATATTTGGTCATAAAATATTAACATGAATATGACCAAAAATCGAATTTTATTTAAATGTAATTTCTTAAATGCAGTTTTATTCTAGAAGCCAAACCATGACTTTTGAGTTATTGCTTTTGAAAATCGGGTCACTTTTGAGGAAGTTATGGAAGTCGAAAGATTTGCCAAATGATGATGTCGATTTTTTGGCAAAAAATTTTAACATGAATTTTGACCAAAAATCGAATTGTATTTAAATGTAATTTCTTAACTGCAGTTTTATTCTAGAGGCCAAACCATGACTTTTGAGATATTGCTTTTGAAAATCGGGTCACTTTTGAGGAAGTTATGGAAGTCGAAAGATTTGCCAAATGATGATGTCGATTTTTTGGCAAAAAATTTTAACATGAATTTTGACCAAAAATCGAATTGTATTTAAATGTAATTTCTTAAATGCAGTTTTATTGTAGGGGTCAAACCATGACTTTTGAGATATTGCTTTTGAAAATCGGGTCACTTTTGAGGAAGTTATGGAAGTCGAAAGATTTGCCAAATGATGATGTCGATTTTTTGGCGAAAAATTTTAACATGAATTTTGACCAAAAATCGAATTGTATTTAAATGTAATTTCTTAAATGCAGTTTTATTCTTGAGGCCAAACCATGACTTTTGAGATATTGCTTTTGAAAATCGGGTCAGTTTTGACGAAGTTATGGAAGTCGAAAGATTTGCCAAATGATGATGTCGATTTTTTGGCAAAAAATTTTAACATGAATTTTGACCAAAAATCGAATTGTATTTAAATGTAATTTCTTAATTGCAGTTTTATTGTAGGGGTCAAACCATGATTTTTTGAGATATTGCTTTTGAAAATCGGGTCACTTTTGAGGAAGTTATGGAAGTCGAAAGTTTTGCCAAATGATGATGTCGATTTTTTGGCAAAAAATTTTAACATGAATTTTGACCAAAAATCGAATTGTGTTTAAATGTAATTTCTTAAATGCAGTTTTATTCTAGAGGCCAAACCATGACTTTTGAGATATTGCTTTTGAAAATTCGGGTCAGTTTTGACGAAGTTATGGAAGTCGAAAGATTTGCCAAATGATGATGTCGATTTTTTGGCAAAAAATTTTAACATGAATTTTGACCAAAAATCGAATTGTATTTAAATGTAATTTCTTAAATGCAGTTTTATTGTAGGGGTCAAACCATGACTTTTGAGATATTGCTTTTGAAAATCGGTTCACTATTGACGAAGTTATCGAGGTCGAAAGATTTGCCAAATGATGATGTCGATTTTTTGGCATAAAATTTTAACATGAAATTTGACCAAAAATCGAATTGTATTTAAATGTAATTTCTTAATTGCAGTTTTATTTGAGGGGTCAAACCATGACTTTTCAGATATTGCTTTTGAAAATCGGTTTACTATTGACGAAGTTATCGAGGTCGAAAGATTTGCCAAATGATGATGTCGATTTTTTGGCAAAAAATTTTTACATGAAATTTGACCAAAAATCGAATTGCATTTAAATGTAATTTCTTAAATGCAGTTTTATTTAAAGGGTCAAACCATGACTTTTGAGATATTGCTTTTGAAAATCGGTTCACTATTGACGAAGTTATGGATGTCGAAAGATTTTCCAAATGATGATGTCGATTTTTTGGCATAAAATTTTAACTGAAATCTGACCAAAAATCGAATTGTCTTTAAATGTAATTTCTTAATTGCAGTTTTATTCTAGAGGCCAAACCATGACTTTTGAGATATTGCTTTTGAAAATCGGGTCACATTTGACGAAGTTATGGAAGTCGAAAGTTTTTTACCAATGCCCAAGTCAATTTTTGGTTATAAAATTTTAACATGAATATGACCAAAAATCGAATTTTATTTAAATGTAATGCAATGCAGTTTTATTCTAGAAGCCAAACCATGACTTTTAAGCTATTGCTTTTGAAAATCGGATAATTTTTGAGGAAGTTATGGAAGTCGAAAGATTTTTACCAATGCCCAAGTCAATATTTGGTCATAAAATATTAACATGAATATGACCAAAAATCGAATTTTATTTAAATGTAATTTCTTAAATGCAGTTTTATTCTAGAAGCCAAACCATGACTTTTGTGTTATTGCTTTTGAAAATCGGGTCATTTTTGAGGAAGTTATGGAAGTCGAAAGATTTGCCAAATGATGATGTCGATTTTTTGGCAAAAAATTTGAACATGAATTTTGACCAAAACTCGAATTGTATTTAAATGTAATTTCTTAATTGCAGTTTTATTGTAGGGGTCAAACCATGATTTTTGAGATATTGCTTTTGAAAATCGGGTCACTTTTGAGGAAGTTATGGAAGTCGAAAGATTTGCCAAATGATGATGTCGATTTTTTGGCAAAAAATTTTAACATGAATTTTGACCAAAAATCGAATTGTGTTTAAATGTAATTTCTTAAATGCAGTTTTATTCTAGAGGCCAAACCATGACTTTTGATTTATTGCTTTTGAAAATCGGGTCAGTTTTGACGAAGTTATGGAAGTCGAAAGATTTGCCAAATGATGATGTCGATTTTTTGGCAAAAAATTTTCACATGAATTTTGACCAAAAATCGAATTGTATTTAAATGTAATTTCTTAAATGCAGTTTTATTGTAGGGGTCAAACCATGACTTTTGAGATATTGCTTTTGAAAATCGGTTCACTATTGACGAAGTTATCGAGGTCGAAAGATTTGCCAAATGATGATGTCGATTTTTTGGCATAAAATTTTAACATGAAATTTGACCAAAAATCGAATTGTATTTAAATGTAATTTCTTAATTGCAGTTTTATTTGAGGGGTCAAACCATGACTTTTGAGATATTGCTTTTGAAAATCGGTTTACTATTGACAAAGTTATCGAGGTCGAAAGATTTGCCAAATGATGATGTCGATTTTTTGTCAAAAAATTTTTACATGAAATTTGACCAAAAATCGAATTGCATTTAAATGTAATTTCTTAAATGCAGTTTTATTTAAAGGGTCAAACCATGACTTTTGAGATATTGCTTTTTAAAATCGGTTCACTATTGACGAAGTTATGGATGTCGAAAGATTTTCCAAATGATGATGTCGATTTTTTGGCATAAAATTTTAACTGAAATCTGACCAAAAATCGAATTGTATTTAAATGTAATTTCTTAATTGCAGTTTTATTAAAGGGGTCAAACCATGACTTTTGAGATATTGCTTTTGAAAATCGGGTCACATTTGACGAAGTTATGGAAGTCGAAAGTTTTTTACCAATGCCCAAGTCAATTTTTGGTTATAAAATTTTAACATGAATATGACCAAAAATCGAATTTTATTTAAATGTAATTTCTTAAATGCAGTTTTATTCTAGAAGCCAAACCATGACTTTTGAGTTATTGCTTTTGAAAATCGGGTCACTTTTGAGGAAGTTATGGAAGTCGAAAGTTTTTTACCAATGCCCAACATAAGTTATCAAGAGCAGCGATCTAATGATAGTTGTCGATCGTATTTCTTACCACCTGCGCTCCCTCACCACCCCCAACCCCCACCCTCACCCCTCTACCTACCATCAGGTCTGTAAAGGCACTTGTAAACTACTTTATTATCCTTCAATAAGACTCTAATGTGTTTGCTTCAAAACATTTACTTATGTTTAAGCTTGTAATTCCCAACTGGTTCAAGTCGTAGCCCATACCTTACCCAGCCAAAAACCTTGGACCATTGGCTGCGTTCAGCAGTAGTTGCTGTGCCCAAGTGAAGTTATCAAGAGCAGTTATCGATCGTATTTCTTATCACCTGCCCAGCCCCCCCCCACTCCCCACCCCCCTCCCCTACACCTACCATCAGGTCTGTGAAGGCGCTTGCAAGCTACTTTATTATCCTTCAATAAGACTCTAATGTGTTTGCTTCAAAATATTTACTTATGTTTAAGCTTGTAATTCCCAACTGGTTTAAGTCGTAGCCCATACCTTACCCAGACAAAAACCTTGGACCATTGGCTGTGTTCAGCAGTAGTTGCTGTGCCCAAGTGAAGTTATCAAGAGCAGTTATCGATCGTATTTCTTATCACCTGCCCAGCCCCCCCCCCCCTTGCCCCACTCCCCACCCCCCTCCCCTACACCTACCATCAGGTCTGTGAAGGCGCTTGCAAGCTACTTTATTATCCTTCAATAAGACTCTAATGTGTTTGCTTCAAAATATTTACTTATGTTTAAGCTTGTAATTCCCAACTGGTTTAAGTCGTAGCCCATACCTTACCCAGCCAAAAACCTTGGACCATTGGCTGCGTTCAGCAGTAGTTGCTGTGCCCAAGTGAAGTTATCAAGAGCAGTTATCGATCGTATTTCTTACCACCTGCCCGCCCCCCCCCCCCCCTCCCCCACTCCCAATCACTCACTCCCCCCCACTCCCCACCCTCCTCCCCTACACCTCCCATCAGGTCTGTGAAGGCGCTCGTAAGCTACTTTATTATCCTTCAATAAGACTCTAATGTGTTTGCTTCAAAACATTTACTTATGTTTAAGCTTGTAATTCCCAACTGGTTTAAGTCGTAGCCCATACCTTACCCAGACAAAAACCTTGGCCATTGGCTGTGTTCAGCAGTAGTTGCTGTGCCCAAGTGAAGTTATCAAGAGCAGTTATCGATCGTATTTCTTATCACCTGCCCAGCCCCCCCCCCCCCCCCCACTCCCCACCCCCCTCCCCTACACCTACCATCAGGTCTGTGATGGCGCTTGCAAGCTACTTTATTATCCTTCAATAAGACTCTAATGTGTTTGCTTCAAAATATTTACTTATGTTTAAGCTTGTAATTCCCAACTGGTTTAAGTCGTAGCCCATACCTTACCCAGACAAAACCTTGGACCATTGGCTGCGTTCAGCAGTAGTTGCTGTGCCCAAGTGAAGTTATCAAGAGCAGTTATCGATCGTATTTCTTACCACCTGCCCAGCCCCCCCCCCCCTCCCCCACTCCCATCACTCACTCCCCCCCCACTCCCCACCCCCTCCCCTACACCTCCCATCAGGTCTGTGAAGGCGCTCGTAAGCTACTTTATTATCCTTCAATAAGACTCTAATGTGTTTGCTTCAAAATATTTACTTATGTTTAAGCTTGTAATTCCCAACTGGTTTAAGTCGTAGCCCATACCTTACCCAGACAAAAACCTTGGACCATTGGCTGCGTTCAGCAGTAGTTGCTGTGCCCAAGTGAAGTTATCAAGAGCAGTTATCGATCGTATTTCTTATCACCTGCCCAGCCCCCCCCCCCACTCCCCACCCCCCTCCCCTACACCTACCATCAGGTCTGTGAAGGCGCTTGCAAGCTACTTTATTATCCTTCAATAAGACTAATGTGTTTGCTTCAAAATATTTACTTATGTTTAAGCTTGTAATTCCCAACTGGTTTAAGTCGTAGCCCATACCTTACCCAGACAAAAACCTTGGACCATTGGCTGCGTTCAGCAGTAGTTGCTGTGCCCAAGTGAAGTTATCAAGAGCAGTTATCGATCGTATTTCTTACCACCTGCCCAGCCCCCCCCCCCCTCCCCCACTCCCATCACTCACTCCCCCCCCCACTCCCCACCCCCTCCCCTACACCTCCCATCAGGTCTGTGAAGGCGCTCGTAAGCTACTTTATTATCCTTCAATAAGACTCTAATGTGTTTGCTTCAAAACATTTACTTATGTTTAAGCTTGTAATTCCCAACTGGTTTAAGTCGTAGCCCATACCTTACCCAGACAAAAACCTTGGACCATTGGCTGCGTTCAGCAGTAGTTGCTGTGCCCAAGTGAAGTTATCAAGAGCAGTTATCGATCGTATTTCTTATCACCTGCCCAGCCCCCCCCCCCACTCCCCACCCCCCTCCCCTACACCTACCATCAGGTCTGTGAAGGCGCTTGCAAGCTACTTTATTATCCTTCAATAAGACTCTAATGTGTTTGCTTCAAAACATTTACTTATGTTTAAGCTTGTAATTCCCAACTGGTTTAAGTCGTAGCCCATACCTTACCCAGACAAAAACCTTGGACCATTGGCTGCGTTCAGCAGTAGTTGCTGTGCCCAAGTGAAGTTATCAAGAGCAGTTATCGATCGTATTTCTTACCACCTGCCCAGCCCCCCCCCCCCCCCCCCTCCCACCACCCACTCCTACCCCCTCACTCCCCACCCCCTCCCCTACACCTACCATCAGGTCTGTGAAGGCGCTCGTAAGCTACTTTATTATCCTTCAATAAGACTCTAATGTGTTTGCTTCAAAACATTTACTTATGTTTAAGCTTGTAATTCCCAACTGGTTTAAGTCGTAGCCCATACCTTACCCAGACAAAAACCTTGGACCATTGGCTGTGTTCAGCAGTAGTTGCTGTGCCCAAGTGAAGTTATCAAGAGCAGTTATCGATCGTATTTCTTACCACCTGCCCAGCCCCCCCCCCACTCCCCACTCCATCACTCACCCCACCCCCTCCCCTACACCTACCATCAGGTCTGTGAAGGCGCTCGTAAGCTACTTTATTATCCTTCAATAAGACTCTAATGTGTTTGCTTCAAAACATTGACTTATGTTTAAGCTTGTAATTCCCAACTGGTTTAAGTCGTAGCCCATACCTTACCCAGACAAAAACCTTGGACCATTGGCTGTGTTCAGCAGTAGTTGCTGTGCCCAAGTGAAGTTATCAAGAGCAGTTATCGATCGTATTTCTTATCACCTGCCCAGCCCCCCCCCCCCTCCCCACTCCCCACCCCCCTCCCCTACACCTACCATCAGGTCTGTGAAGGCGCTTGCAAGCTACTTTATTATCCTTCAATAAGACTCTAATGTGTTTGCTTCAAAATATTTACTTATGTTTAAGCTTGTAATTCCCAACTGGTTTAAGTCGTAGCCCATACCTTACCCAGACAAAACCTTGGACCATTGGCTGTGTTCAGCAGTAGTTGCTGTGCCCAAGTCAAGTTATCAAGAGCAGTTATCGATCGTATTTCTTACCACCTGCCCAGCCCACTCCCCAACTCCTACTCACTCACTCCCCCCACCCCCCCCTCCCCTACACCTCCATCAGGTCTGTGAAGGCGCTCGTAAGCTACTTTATTATCCTTCAATAAGAGTCTTATGTGTTTGCTTCAAAATATTTACTTATGTTTAAGCTTGTAATTCCCAACTGGTTTAAGTCGTAGCCCAAACCTTACCCAGACAAAAACCTTGGACCATTGGCTGCGTTCAGCAGTAGTTGCTGTGCCCAAGTCAAGTTATCAAGAGCAGTTATCGATCGTATTTCTTACCACCTGCCCAGCCCCCCCCCCCCCCCCTCCCATCACCACTCCCCACCCCCTCACTCCCCACCCCCTCACTCCCCACCCCACTCCCCTACACCTCCCATCAGGTCTGTGAAGGCGCTCGTAAGCTACTTTATTATCCGTCAATAAGACTCTATGTGTTTGCTTCAAAACATTTACTTATGTTTAAGCTTGTAATTCCCAACTGGTTTAAGTCGTAGCCCATACCTTACCCAGACAAAACCCTTGGACCATTGGCTGCGTTCAGCAGTAGTTGCTGTGCCCAAGTGAAGTTATCAAGAGCAGTTATCGATCGTATTTCTTACCACCTGCCCAGCCCCCCCCCCCCCCCACCCCCCACTCCTACTCACTCACTCCCCACCCCCCTCCCCTACACCATCAATCAGGTCTGTGATGGCGCTCGTAAGCTACTTTATTATCCTTCAATAAGACTAATGTGTTTGCTTCAAAACATTTACTTATGTTTAAGCTTGTAATTCCCAACTGGTTTAAGTCGTAGCCCATACCTTACCCAGACAAAACCCTTGGCCATTGGCTGTGTTCAGCAGTAGTTGCTCTGCCCAAGTGAAGTTATCAAGAGCAGTTATCGATCGTATTTCCTAACACCTGCCCTGCCCCCCCTCCCCCACTCCCCACCCCCCTCCCCTTCACCTCCCATCAGGTCTCTGATGGCGCTTGTAAACTACATTATTATCCTTCAATAAGACTCTAATGTGTTTGCTTCAAAACATTTACTTATAATTAAGCTTGTAATTCCAACTGGTTTAAGTCGTATCCCATACCTTACCCAGACAAAAACCTTGGCCATTGGCTGTGTTCAGCAGTAGTTGCTGTGCCCAAGTGAAGTTATCAAGAGCAGTTATCGATCGTATTTCTTACAACCTGTCCAGCCCCCCCTCCTCCCCTCCCCTACTCCCCACCCCCCTCCCCCCTCCCCTACACCACCCATCAGGTCTCTGAAGGCGCTTTTAAACTACTTTATTATCCTTCAATAAGACTCTAATGTGTTTGCTTCAAAACATTTACTTATGTTTAAGCTTGTAATTCCCAACTGGTTTAAGTCGTAGCCCATACCTTACCCAGACAAAAACCTTGGACCATTGGCTGCGTTCAGCAGTAGTTGCTGTGCCCAAGTGAAGTTATCAAGAGCAGTTATCGATCGTATTTCTTAACACCTGCCCAGCCCCCCCCCCCCCCCCCCATCCCTCACTCCCCACCCCCCTCCCTCACTCCACACCCCCTCCCCTACACCTACCATCAGGTCTGTGAAGGCGCTTGTAAACTACTTTATTATCCTTCAATAAGACTCTAATGTGTGTGCTTCGAAACATTTACTTATGTTTGGGCTTGTAATTCCCAACTGGTTTAAGTCGTAACCGGTACCTAACCAAGACAAAAGCCTCCGACCATTGGCTGTGTTCAGCAGTAGTTGCTCTGCCCAACATAAGTTATCAAGAGGAGTTTTCGATCGTATTTCTTACCACCTGCCCTGCCCCCCTTCCCACTTCCCGCCCCACCCTATTCTCCATTTCCTCACCCTATCATCAGTTCTGGCGAGGCGCTTGTAAACTACTTTATTTATTTGGTCTATTTTTGTGCAAAAAAGTATGAACGCATATGATAAATGGCCGCCAAATGTTACAAGCATGTAATTGAGCAACTAATTCAAACAACGACTTTTGAGTTATTGCTTTTGAAAATCGGGTCACTTTTGAGGAAGTTATGGAAGTCGAAAGATTTGCCAAATGATGATGTCGATTTTTTGGCAAAAAATTTTAACATGAATCTTGACCAAAAATCGAATTGTATTTAAATGTAATTTCTTAAATCCAGTTTTATTTAAGGGGTCAAACCATGACTTTTAAGCTTTTGCTTTTGAAAATCGGGTCACATTTGACGAAGTTATGGAAGTCGAAAGTTTTTTACCAATGCCCAAGTCAATTTTTGGTAATAAAATTTTAACATGAATATGACCAAAAATCGAATTTTATTTAAATGTAATTTCTTAAATGCAGTTTTATTCTAGAAGCCAAACCATGACTTTTGAGTTATTGCTTTTGAAAATCGGGTCACTTTTGAGGAAGTTATGGAAGTCGAAAGATTTGCCAAATGATGATGTCGATTTTTTGGCAAAAAATTTTAACATGAATTTTGACCAAAAATCGAATTGTATTTAAATGTAATTTCTTAAATGCAGTTTTATTCTAGAGGCCAAACCATGACTTTTGAAATATTGCTTTTAAAAATCGGGTCACTTTTGAGGAAGTTATGGAAGTCGAAAGATTTGCCAAATGATGATGTCGATTTTTTGGCAAAAATTTTAACATGAATTTTGACCAAAAATCGAATTGTATTTAAATGTAATTTCTTAAATGCAGTTTTATTTAAGGGGTCAAACCATGACTTTTAAGCTTTTGCTTTTGAAAATCGGGTCACATTTGACGAAGTTATGGAAGTCGAAAGTTTTTTACCAATGCCCAAGTCAATTTTTGGTTATAAAATTTTAACATGAATATGACCAAAAATCGAATTTTATTTAAATGTAATTTCTTAATTGCAGTTTTATTAAAGGGGTCAAACCATGACTTTTGAGATATTGCTTTTGAAAATCGGGTCACATTTGACGAAGTTATGGAAGTCGAAAGTTTTTTACCAATGCCCAAGTCAATATTTGGTCATAAAATATTAACATGAATATGACCAAAAATCGAATTTTATTTAAATGTAATTTCTTAAATGCAGTTTTATTCTAGAAGCCAAACCATGACTTTTAAGCTATTGCTTTTGAAAATCGGATAATTTTTGAGGAAGTTATGGAAGTCGAAAGATTTTTACCAATGCCCAAGTCAATATTTGGTCATAAAATATTAACATGAATATGACCAAAAATCGAATTTTATTTAAATGTAATTTCTTAAATGCAGTTTTATTCTAGAAGCCAAACCATGACTTTTGAGATATTGCTTTTGAAAATCGGGTCACTTTTGAGGAAGTTATGGAAGTCGAAAGATTTGCCAAATGATGATGTCGATTTTTTGGCAAAAAATTTTAACATGAATTTTGACCAAAATCGAATTGTATTTAAATGTAATTTCTTAAATGCAGTTTTATTCTAGAGGCCAAACCATGACTTTTGAGATATTGCTTTTGAAAATCGGGTCACATTTGACGAAGTTATGGAAGTCGAAAGTTTTTTACCAATGCCCAAGTCAATTTTTGGTTATAAAATTTTAACATGAATATGACCAAAAATCGAATTTTATTTAAATGTAATTTCTTAAATGCAGTTTAATTGTAGGGGTCAAACCATGACTTTTGAGATATTGCTTTTGAAAATCGGGTCACTTTTGAGGAAGTTATGGAAGTCGAAAGATTTGCCAATGATGATGTCGATTTTTGGCATAAAATTTTAACATGAATTTTGACCAAAAATCGAATTGTATTTAAATGTAATTTCTTAAATGCAGTTTTATTCTAGAGGCCAAACCATGACTTTTGAGATATTGCTTTTGAAAATCGGGTCACATTTGACGAAGTTCACTATTGACGAAGTTATGGATGTCGAAAGATTTTCCAAATGATGATGTCGATTTTTTGGCATAAAATTTTAACTGAAATCTGACCAAAAATCGAATTGTATTTAAATGTAATTTCTTAAATGCAGTTTTATTCTAGAGGCCAATCCATGACTTTTGAAATATTGCTTTTGAAAATCGGGTCACTTTTGAGGAAGTTATGGAAGTCGAAAGATTTGCCAAATGATGATGTCGATTTTTTGGCATAAAATTTTAACATGAATTTTGACCAAAAATCGAATTGTATTTAAATGTAATTTCTTAAATGCAGTTTTATTCTAGAGGCCAAACCATGACTTTTGAGATATTGCTTTTGAAAATCGGGTCACATTTGACGAAGTTCACTATTGACGAAGTTATGGATGTCGAAAGATTTTCCAAATGATGATGTCGATTTTTTGGCATAAAATTTTAACTGAAATCTGACCAAAAATCGAATTGTATTTAAATGTAATTTCTTAAATGCAGTTTTATTCTAGAAGCCAAACCATGACTTTTGAGATATTGCTTTTGAAAATCGGGTAAGTTTTGAGGAAGTTATGGAAGTCGAAAGATTTTTACGATTGCCCAAGTCAATTTTTGGTCATAAAATTTTAACATGAATATGACCAAAAATCGAATTTTATTTAAATGTAATTTCTTAAATGCAGTTTTATTCTAGAAGCCAAACCATGACTTTTGAGATATTGCTTTTGAAAATCGGGTCACTTTTGAGGAAGTTATGGAAGTCGAAAGATTTTCACCAATGCCCAAGTCAATTTTTGTTCATAAAATTTTAACATGAATATGACCAAAAATCGAATTTTATTTAAATGTAATGCAATGCAGTTTTATTCTAGAAGCCAAACCATGACTTTTAAGCTATTGCTTTTGAAAATCGGATAATTTTTGAGGAAGTTATGGAAGTCGAAAGATTTTTACCAATGCCCAAGTCAATATTTGGTCATAAAATATTAACATGAATATGACCAAAAATCGAATTTTATTTAAATGTAATTTCTTAAATGCAGTTTTATTCTAGAAGCCAAACCATGACTTTTGAGTTATTGCTTTTGAAAATCGGGTCACTTTTGAGGAAGTTATGGAAGTCGAAAGATTTGCCAAATGATGATGTCGATTTTTTGGCAAAAAATTTTAACATGAATTTTGACCAAAAATCGAATTGTATTTAAATGTAATTTCTAAAATGCAGTTTTATTGTAGGGGTCAAACCATGAAAATTTTGAAAATCGGGTCACATTTGACGAAGTTATGGAAGTCGAAAGATTTTACCAATGCTCAAGTAAATTTTTGTTTATGAAATTTTAACATGAATATGACCAAAAATCGAATTTTATTTAAATGTAATTTCTTAAATGCAGTTTTATTTAAGGGGCCAAACCATGACTTTTAAGCTATTGCTTTTGAAAATCGGGTCACATTTGACGAAGTTATGGAAGTCGAAAGTTTTTACCAATGCCCAAGTCAATTTTTGGTTATAAAATTTTAACATGAATATGACCAAAAATCGAATTTTATTTAAATGTAATTTCTTAAATGCAGTTTTATTCTAGAAGCCAAACCATGACATTTGAGTTATTGCTTTTGAAAATCGGGTCACTTTTGAGGAAGTTATGGAAGTCGAAAGTTTTTTACCAATGCCCAACATAAGTTATCAAGAGCAGCGATCTAATGATAGTTGTCGATCGTATTTCTTACCACCTGCGCTCCCCCACCACCCCCACCCCCCACCCCTCCCTCACTCCCCACCCCTCCCCTCTACCTACCATCAGGTCTGTAAAGGCGCTTGTAAACTACTTTATTATCCTTCAATAAGACTCTAATGTGTTTGCTTCAAAATATTTACTTATGTTTAAGCTTGTAATTCCCAACTGGTTTAAGTCGTAGCCATACCTTACCCAGCCAAAAACCTTGGACCATTGGCTGCGTTCAGCAGTAGTTGCTGTGCCCAAGTGAAGTTATCAAGAGCAGTGATCGATCGTATTTCTTACCACCTGCCCAGCCCCCCCCCCCCCCCCCATCACCCACTCCCACTCACTCACTCCCCACCCCTCCCCTACACCACCAATCAGGTCTATGAAGACGCTCGTAAGCTACTTTATTATCCTTCAATAAGACTCTAATGTGTTTGCTTCAAAACATTTACTTATGTTTAAGCTTGTAATTCCCAACTGGTTTAAGTCGTAGCCCATACCTTACCCAGACAAAACCCTTGGCCATTGGCTGTGTTCAGCAGTAGTTGCTGTGCCCAAGTGAAGTTATCAAGAGCAGTTATCGATCGTATTTCTTAACACCTGCCCAGCCCCCCCCCCCCCTCCCCCACTCGGCACCCCCCTCCCCTACACCTCCCATCAGGTCTCTGAAGGCGCTTGTAAACTACATTATTATCCTTCAATAAGACTCTAATGTGGTTGCTTCAAAACATTTACTTATGTTTAAGCTTGTAATTCCCAACTGGTTTAAGTCGTAGCCCATACCTTACCCAGACAAAAACCTTGGCCATTGGCTGTGTTCAGCAGTAGTTGCTGTGCCCAAGTGAAGTTATCAAGAGCAGTTATCGATCGTATTTCTTACCACCTGCTCAGCCCCCTCCCACCCTCCCCCACTCCCTCCTCCCCCACTCCACCCTCCCACCTCCCCCCACTCCCCATACCTTCAGGTCTGGTGAGGCGCTTGTAAACTACTTTATTATCCTTCAATAAGACTGTAATGCGCTTGCTTCAAAACATTTGCTTATTTTTGGGCTTGTAATTCCCAAGTGGTTTAGGCTGTAACCCATACCTAACCCAGGCCACGGACCATTGGCTTCTGCCCAGCATAAGTGATCAAAAGCAGTTATCGATCGTGTTTTTTACCACCTACCCTCCACCTCCCCCTCTTCACCCACCCCTTTTCACCCTCCCCCTCTTCACTCTCCCCCTCTTCACCCAACCCCTCTACACCGCCCTCCCCTCTTCACCCTCTATCTCTTCACCCTACCCCTTTTCACCCTCCCCCTCTTCACCCTCCCCCTCTTCACACTCCCCCTCACCCTCTTCACCCTTCCCCTCTTCCACCTTCACCGCTTCCCCCTTCACCCCATCCCCTTACCCCTACCCCCTACCCCCTTACTCCTTTCCCCTTCATACAAGTATTTATCGTTTGTTTTAATTTTACTATAATGTGGCAAGTTGTAGCTGTGAAAAATAATTAGTATAATTATAAAAATTAACAATTCTGAATCTTATCAATCTGTGATTTCAACTCATCAATGTTA
Organism: Scaptomyza flava; assembly: GCA_030179655.1. Lineage (NCBI taxonomy): Eukaryota > Metazoa > Arthropoda > Insecta > Diptera > Drosophilidae > Scaptomyza > Scaptomyza flava. Next base: position 480,520 of record JARNME010000029.1, on the reverse strand, counting down.
GATATGTATATTGAAATATTTTTATTAATTCATATAAATTTTTATGGGCTTGCACATATTGCCGACTGTAGAAATTTTTATAGTTTTTAGTGTTTCAAAGTTATTGGGAAGTCTGAAATTGAAAAGAAGAATAAAATATATATTGTTGCCAAAGTTGATGCATTAATTCTTAAATAAAAGAAACATGTATTGCGGAATAATTGTTTATAAATTATTTTAGGCATTTTTGCAACATTGACTTCTTTCCACTTTTCACTTCTCAATTCCAAATTGAAAAAATCGCGCATGCATCAGCCCACATATCGATGACACTATCGAATACCAATTCAAATTTATATTGATTAAGTTTACGTTACAATCGGCTTTAAATGAACAAGCTCCGATATTTAAGGTGTGGAACACTTTCAAGTTATGAAATATTTCTTTCAAGTCACGAATATTATGTAATGCTAGAGTATGCTAGATATATCAACTTTGAAAAATGCTAGATTTATAGCTATAAGCTATTTGCAAATTTGATAAGCTACTCCATGTTCAAATATACTAGATCTAGCCTGAAATAAGCTAGCCTGGCAACACTGGCTAGTATGCCCCGTATGCAATGTTTCCTCTAGTATTCTATTTACTTATTGCTTCTGTTTGCGGATACTCTGCTTTGCAGTTCGCTGCAGTCGTTCAGGACTATATTCTCGATAATAACCAAAATTGCGCTCTTTTAATTTAGAGCTGCCACTCTTACCTATTAGAAGCAGTTATCGAGTTTCTCCCATCAATAGTTTGGTAATTTGGCGCACGCGACCCAGCCATTTATAAAAAAAATTGTTTATGTTCGCAATGCCTTGCACAGTGGATTTGCCCAGCACTCCAAAAGAGTTGGAAATGCAAGACGTCGCCATCTGGAAAGAGTTACTCAACGATACGACAAAATGGCACTCGATACCACTGTTAAATCACACGCCACTGCATCAATTGAAAGATCAGGGCTTGGTGCGTTTTCGCGGAATGGTGCAAGACATGATGGATCCTGAAATTTACTTGGAGCGTTTTGAGGTAAAGTGTGCCGATGGAAGCACACGGCAACAGCCAGGCAAATATCGCGATTGCTTGCGACTGGGCCAAAACGAACAGCTGGACTATCAGGCCAAAAGCAATGTGCATGGTGAGCGGCGGACATTGTTTGTTGTCTCAGTGCCTGGCCTTAACGACTGGGCCAAAGAGCACGAAAAACAATGCAATCCTTTGTCAGCAAATCAATCGACGACAACAACAATAAGTAATGGTATAAAACGTGCGCTAGACGAACAGGAAGACATGGATGTGGACAAGGCGGTGGATAGCAGAAGCACTTCATTTAAAAGGCAGTTTTTGGCTGTTGCCAACATGTCTGAGAGCACCACCAGCAGTGCGACTGTGCTGGGCTGTGATTATCTGCTCAACTCACCGCTCCCAAGTCGTCCAAGCATGGCCTGCATGGTAAAAGTTTATGAGGATTTCGACAAGTATACCTTAAATTCGCTGATGGATTTTGTCGGTTTTCTATCTGTGGATCCGGCGCTTGACGCAGCCACACTAGATGTTGAAGCCATGCAAGATATGGAAAGTTTAACTGAGCTTCAGGCAAAGAATCCATCTCCTTTTTTAATACCGCGTTTGCATGCCTTTGGCGTCAAGATTTTACCTCATGCCAATCCACTGCTGGATCAGAGTCTACAGCAGCCAGCAGCACAAGAGCTGATGACGCCGCTTTCTCCAGAGACGGTGCACAAAGATTTGCGAATGTTGCTCAAACTCTGCCTATTTGAAGATGATCTGGCTGCAGAGTATCTGCTATGTCATCTCATTTCCACAGTTTACAGCCGTTCAGAAATGCAGAGCATTGGAAAGTTCACACTAAATATCTGCAGTTTACCCAAAGATTGCCTTCAGCAGTACACAATGAAGCTGTACGAGGTGATTGAACTAATTTTACCCGCCAGCCACTATTTACCCATGACACTGGACAACATGAATTCCGTCGCGTTTGCACCAAAGTAAATGAATGAATAAATAAATTTACGTTAACTTATATTAAATTTTTGATTTTACCTCCATAGAAAGGATTACGAGACAAATAAGTTGGTGTCTGGAGTGTTGCAGCTGGCGCCTCATACACATCTCGTGCTGGACGAGACACGTATGCAGCCGGGCAAACTGGAGGCAAATGGTGTGAATGCCATACAGCATTTGGCTAATCTGATCAACAATCAGCAGCTCAAGTGCGACTTTCAGTATTATCAAATTGATTATAATGTTGATATACCGATACTGGTGCTCAGCGAGGGTCGCAGCATGTTGCCGGTAAATTTCTAATACTATTGCTCTCTGAACTATTAACTTAATTATTTAAAATCTTTTGAACAATTGCAGAGCGACTTTGTACTGCCCATTAGTGCCGATGAAAAAGCTGTTGAACTGTCTGAGGAATCTTTGAAAGCCGCCCTTCACTATTTGCAGCCAGTGCGATTGCAGCAATTCCGCAGCTATTTGACCATGGCGCGTACCAGTCAATTTAGCGTCAGCGAGGAGCTAACTGAAATGATACAGCAAGATTTTGTGGAGATGCGCAAGGCGAATGTGAAGAGTAACGCCGATGATCTGCATGGCTTATTGGTTTTGTCGCGTCTCCTGGGCATTGCACGCGGCAAATTATCGCTGGATAAGAAAACATGGCAACTGGCCACGAAGTTTGAGTCAATACGTCGGCAGCGGCTGCAAGCGTTGCCCAAGTCAAATGTCCAAGTGCGCAACTAGTTAACACATGTAAATATAAAATATTTTATATTTTTCCAGGGCATAAGTAAAAATTTTGAATATTTTATGTTATTTTTGATATAGTTCCTTTTTTTCTGCTTTTAAATTTTTGAACGTCGCGAAACTTATTGCGTCCATTGATGTACCACAGTGTCTCTTGGTAGGTCAATGGCAGCACCTCTTTAACATTCTCCTTCGACTTGAAAGTCATATGAAGCTTGTTTGTTGTCATCTTTTCCAAAGTGGTTCCATCCAAAACTTGAACAACTACCAACATTTGCATATATTCTTTAAATGTATAAACAACATACGCTGTAATTTTAAGAAATGAATTCACCTTTAATGGACTATAAAATGCAACGTCCATAATGCAAGTCAATAATGGACGAGAGCTGCAATAAATGCAGGCGGTGATGAGACTTATTTCCACAGCTTGGCGCATAACAAAGCCACCGAAAATTTGATTCTGTGAGTTGCGATGATCCGGAAACGCATGCAAAATGGTTGTCTGAAACGATTCGGACATCCAGCTACAATTTGCTGGCAGCTCTCGTTCACCCAAGATCATGGCAGTGCCCTTGGTCCGCTTAAATATCTCATACATGAGCTGCTCATCGCTTTTAGTGGGTCTCACATTAAGTACAGATTTCGATTGACTTGCCCAGCGTTGCTTAAGCCGCTTGAAGGACTCCTCGTAGCAGCGTTGCTCCTTCTCGTTGGCGAGTTTGAGAGCATTAACTGGTGCAGGTCCTGTGTTTGTCGCATTGCGTCCGACCATCATGAGGATGGCTTTGGTAATGGTGAGCATTTTTTGTCGAATATATATGGTTGTTTCCATTGAGCTTGTTCCCGTCCAGGAGACATGACCACAAATATCAATATCCTCATAGGCAGAGATAAGATCTTGACTTGCAAAGTCCACACTCTCCACCAAAAATGTGACAAAAACATATGGCAGAGGAATTCCCCTTGGTAATTTTGGCAAATAGACATGTCGATGACAAAGCCACACGGCAAACAAATCCAGTTCCTCCATTAGCCGACCCATGCGAATTGTACCCAAATGATTGACATAACGCTCGCGCACTGGAATTAAGCTCAATGGCAAAATAGCCGTAGTGAACGAGTCGGACATGCTTCGTTCGGGCAAATCCTTGCGCTTTGGTGTATATTTAAGCAGGTTTGCGCGACATTTGGGTATCGTATGATAGCCTGGTTCCAAACCAATTTGTAGCCGCATCTTTCTTCTCACTGCAGAGTGTAAATATAGCGATAGACAGAGACGCAACTGATTAAATTTACCATCAGACATTGTGCCAGAGCAGTGGCCAGACTGAAAAGCATCATATTCACAGGAATCATTCCAGCCGTGTAGGCTAGCGCTTTGATGTGAATTTCGTATACCCAAAACTGATGATGTAAACACCGAGCGCGTTGTCCTTAGCAGGCGGACCATCGTAAGGATTTTATAAAATACATAGAAATTTTGTTACATTTTTCAAATATTTCTTACTTTATAATCAAATCAAAACCTGTGAAGTATATACATAAGTACGTCATATTTGGTTGCTGATTCGATTTTTGATGACGATTCAAGGGGCTCACTTGACTTTTAGCCACCTAATCAACAATCAAGCTGGTTGGTGGAAGTCCAAAGTCTCACGTTCATATTTATTTTACAAATTGCTTGAATTTGACAAGCTTTGAAGAACACATTGATTATTATTATCATTGCAATCTACAGTTTGCGGCTGTTGGATACTATACCCTGTAGATCTGTTGTTGCTTTAAACAATTTGACTATGTTGAGAAAAGAGCCGATTTGGCAACACTGGACTCTAACCTCAACTGAAAGCTCAACAAATAACTAATCATAAGCTTGTTTTTAATCTTGCTTGCCCCACGCATATAAAGGCAAAGATAGCTAACCGCAGCATTAGTTCAAGTAATTGTGTTGAAACGTTAACTAATAAAACAACAAAATGTCAAAAATTGTACTTTTTGGAATTGATGAGAGCCCACCAGTCCGCGCGTGTTTACTAACGCTAAAGGCACTGGATTTGCCATTTGAATATAGGATTGTAAATATTGTCGAAGGCGAGACACGCACGCCGGAATACTTACAAATGAATCCACAAGGTACGGTGCCAACGTTAAATGACAATGGAACCTTTGTATGGGATTCGCATGCCATATGCAGTTATTTGTGCGACAAGTATGCCAAAACTGATGAACTTTATCCCAAGAATTTGCTGAAGCGTACAGCAGTCAATCAGCGTTTGTATTTCGATGCCAGCGTCATTTATAAGGCAGTGTGGAATGTTAGCAGCAGCTTTTGGCGTAAAGGTCACACTGTGGTTGAAAAGGAAAAGACGGAAAATCTCCATGATGCTCTTCGGCTCACCGAACTTCTGCTAGTGGAGCCCTACATTTTGGGAGAAAATCTAACTATTGCCGACTTTTGCTGTGCATCCAGTGTTTCTTCTATGTCATTAGTATTTGACATTGATCCGCAGCGTTACCCAAAGATCACTGCTTGGCTTGATCGGCTCGGTCAGCTGCCATACTATGACGAATTTAACAATGTGGGCGCCAAGCGATACACAGCCTTCATGCGAAGCAAGTGGACTAAAATAGAGCTCTAAAAAATGTTGGTAATAAAAAATGTAATAATCATATAAAAACAATAATTAGAATAATATAGAAGCCAATTGCATTTAGATTCATACATATGACATACAAACAATTCAACTTTTTCATGATTTTTATCTTTATTCCGAAAAATATAACTTATGCTGCATATCAGGCTTGCAGGCTTTATATCGATAAGTAACATAAATTATCGATAGTTTAAGCTAATCGGTTTATTCAGAAGCAGCGAACAAAAAGTATAAGCAAAATGAACAAACCTAACAAAATTGATTGGACCGATGAGATATTATATTTCATAATCGAACATGTTAAACATGCTCCATTCGTATGGGACAACAACCATCCAAATTATGGATATAAGGCGAAAAAGGCGAAATTCTGGTCGTTACTTGCTGAAAAAGTAAATACGCATCATGGATTCAATTTAACCACACCAATTGCGAAGGGTAAACCGAACAATAAATATTCAAATATTGAGCAAAAAACCAATATTGTTATTTTAGACGCATTGCAAAAGAAATGGACAAACATGAAGACATACTATCTTTTTGAGGAAAGCAAATCCAGGAGAGTCGTAACAGATGCCCATTACTTTGACACAACTTGGAGATTTAGGTCAAAATTGGCCTTCCTAAGCCAAACTTTGGACCAGCCACCAAATCAAAAAAAGGGGGTAGCCGCATGCGGAACAAGCTTAGGTCAAACTCCATCCGAGAACAGTCATGATTTGTCTGAAGATGATCCACTCGCCACGCATAATTGCCACACTGAAAATATGATGATAAAAACAGAGGAGCCGTCAATGGAAGATTCTCCAGAAGCGAAAGCGATTGAAAATGATGAAGATGAACCAATAAAACAAGAGAAGAAACGGCGAAAAGAGTCCTCAGTCATAGAGTCACAAGCTCATAGAAATGCAAACAGATCCAATTACTATCATTATGGTATGACAATTGCCCAAGATCTGGATCAGCTGGATGCGGATTTTAAAATCGATGCTAAACTGGAAATAATGCAAATTATTGCCAAGTACAAAAGAGAACAATATTTAAACCAAACTAACAGTTAATAAAAAAAAAAAAATCTTAAATAATATAACTTATCAATCATCTACTCTATTGTTGAGAATATTAGCAGATAAGGCAATGGATGATTTTGCTAAGCACAACAAAAGGCAAAGACTACATTCGATGTTTAACAACACTGACAGTAATATCGGAAGCAAACATCGTTGGCTATCGATAGGCATACATCGAGCAAACAGCTGAGTGGGGCAGTCAAGGAAAGTTTTTTCGACATAGTGTAGTTAGTAATAAGATTTTACAAAAGGCAAGCATATTTTTAAGCATATAAATTTTTCTGTGACAAGCCCACTTTCGCGATTGTGTTAAATATTAATAGAGTGTACAAACATAACGCAAATAACTTAACAGCAAACTGTTATCGAAAAGTTGCCGCTAAGCCAGCAAAAGCTGTGTGTGAGCCAAATCAATTCACGGCGCACAAACGTTACGCGAAAATCGATTTCAGTTTCGTCTGCTGCTAGAGCAGCTGCTGTTCATTTAAATTGATGTACAATTGTACAATTAATTTTATTCCACCGCCACACAGCAAGTGCAAAATGCACGCGCACTCAAAGCTACAACTTTGGAAAAGCTCGCTATGTCTCTTAACGCTATGTGTATTGATTGCGGGGTGCAGTGCAGCAGATACGGATATAACGCTCGATGCCAAAGCGGCGCTTAACCATCGCATTCAGAGCCTCGATTTACTCGTATTTGTATTCCTGTTGGCCCTAACCGTATTGACCATTTGGCTTTTTAAACATCATCGTGTTTCTTGGCTGCATGAGACCGGATTGGCTGTTATTTATGGTAAGTAAATAAAAAATACTTATTGCCATTATCAACTTTCTGTTTGTCATCTCTTTTTTTATTACCTATTAATTGATTTTGACCCTGTCATTGTCACCTGCAGCTTTCATTTTCGTATTCTTTTTGTTTTGTTTTCTATCAATCGCGAAACATTTCTCTCGTATACATATGTAGGCAAATAAATATGTATATACTTTGTTTGTAATACAGATGTACATATACACATACGTAATTACGTATTTTTGTACTTTGCGAGCACATACCCCACAAGGAATATATGCCCATGTAATCGGACAAATGTAAAGTCGTTTAAAGGCTTTAAGGTCCGCATATCGTGCAAAAAAAAAAAAAAAAAAAAAAAAAACGATCTAATATTACACTAACCTGTATTTAAAACTCTGGTTACACAATGTAGCATACAAATTCTTAACTGTGTATGCTTGTTTCAATTATTCCCAACGTTTTAAAATGTGCAATTTAGCGACATATGATAGGCGATAAAAGCCAAACATATTCACAAATGTATGTATGTATGTACATATGTATTTAGGTATATGTGTGTACACACACTTGCATCAATATGCATATTTTAATACAGTGCACATAAGCTAAAAATAACTTTTTGTAGCGCTTTATAATAATTACTTAGTAATTAATGAAAGTACTTAAACATGAACAACTGCTATAGTTTAAGTTCTTATTGCGTGTAATAAAATTATATACATATGCTAATTAGGGAGACTATCTAAAGTGGCTAAGCCTTTCGTAGCACAAAAAAAAAAATATGATAAAAAATATAAAAATAATAATACTCTCATGGAGATAAGACAAAGTCTTTGGCTGATAACGCATTCGCTTGTTTCGACTAAAAATGAGTCAACAAAAGTCAAGTACTACATATTTTCACTTGTATACAATATAGACGTTGTAGATGTTCTTATCACTTCACTGGCAGTCCAGGGCAGGGCAAAAAACACCTGTTTCATTCATTAGCAAAAAGTATATAATCTAGATTCAATACTCTTTGTTCATTAGCCACATTAAAAGCTCGCTTTGTGATAGGTCAGGCAATAATAATAATAATCTGCGCTTACACTCGATCAAAGCGACGAACCGATTTAATTTGGATTTATCCGGTGCACCGTATGCACTTGTTCATTGTAAGCTTTCAATAGTTTCAAATTGGATTAGTTTTATTAGTTTATTTTTTTTTATAAATAAGAAATATTAGAAATAATGACTTAATTCATTTATAAATTTTCTGACTAAGCCATTCTTTTATTTTTTCAACAATTTGCAGGTTTAATTGTTGGCGCTATTATACGATATGCGGGCACAAATAACACCCTGGTGCACATGCAGGTGGAACCACAGGGTGTACCACAATACAGTGACAAATTGCCACCAGACACACTGTGGTTCAAGGTTAGTGTGTGTGTGTGTGTGTGTGTGTGTTTGTTTATTTATATGCAAGTGATATCCTATTTTAATCGATTACATTTGTTTTAGTATCCGGTCAATCAAACAAATACCACAAGGCTGCCCGAGGGCGTTAAAACATATGCGTATGTGTTTCGTGGACAGGTCTATGATATTGAGGAGAATGAAATTGATTTGAAGGCCACTTTCGATCCGGAGGTCTTTTTCAACATCATATTGCCGCCAATTATATTCTATGCTGGCTATAGCTTAAAGAAGGTTTTGTTTATTTACACTTAGCATATATGTATGATTTATAATGCTTACTTAATGGATATGGTTAATGTTTGCAGAAATACTTTTTTCGCAATTTGGGTGCCATTCTGACGTTTGCCATTGTGGGCACAACTTTATCGGCGTTTCTAATCGGTGGCCTTATGTACGGCTGTGTCAAACTGATGCCAAAATACTTGAGCAGCAGCTTTACATTTCTGGACACGCTGTATTTTGGTGCGCTGATATCGCCCACAGATCCGCTCACCATACTTGCCATATTCAATGATTTGCACGTCGATGTTAATCTCTATGCGCTTGTATTTGGCGAATCTGTGCTGAACGATGCCGTTGCCATTGTGTTAAGCGGGTAAGTTTAAGATTTCTTCTACTTTAAATTTAATTTTGTTGAATTAATTATGATGTTTTTCTGCAGTGCCATACAAAACTACGGCGAGCATTACTCAAATTCAGGAGAATTTGAATCAACTGCGTTTTTACGTTCGCTTAGCGATTTTGTTACCATATTCTTTTTGTCGCTATTAATTGGCGCTGTCATGGGTTGCTTTACAGCACTGTTGACCAAGTTTACGCGTGTTCGTGATTTCCCGTTGCTGGAGTCGGCACTCTTTGTGCTAATGAGCTATAGCACATTTTTGTTGGCCGAGGCCACAGAGCTGACCGGCGTGGTAGCCGTTTTGTTTTGTGGCATTTGTCAAGCGCATTATACGTATAACAATTTGTCGGAGGACTCGCGACAGCGTACCAAACAAATCTTCGAGCTGCTTAACTTTTTGGCCGAGAATTTTATATTCTCATATATTGGTGTTTCGATGTTTACGTTTCCCAAGCATCATTTCGATGCTGGCTTTATAATAACCGCATTCGTAAGTGTTAAAGAAACCAAGTTTGTTTTTAATTTAAATTTGTTATATGTAATAATTTTCTTACAGATTTGCTCTGCTCTCGGACGTGCTGTTAATGTGTATCCTCTGTCCTGGCTCCTGAACATTAAACGCAAACCAAAAATCTCACCTAATTTCCAGCACATGCTGTTTTTTGCTGGTGTGTTTGAATTAAGCATATATGATATAGTATTTATAACTGAATGTAACGTTTTGTGTTTGTGTTTAAGGTATGCGTGGCGCCATGTCCTTTGCCTTGGCCATACGAAATACCGTGTCTGATGCACGCCAGACCATGTTAACGGCCACATCGCTAATTGTCATCTTTACGGTCATTATACAGGGTGGTGCTTCAAACTTTTTGCTCAACTGGTTGAAAATACCGTGAGTTATCTCTATGGTTATCTTTGGTTTTTGATTGTAAAATTCTTTTTATTGCAGCTTTGGCATTGATGATGAGACTGAGCAATTGAATAATTATCAGGTTCACAGTGTGAGTATCAAAAATATTAATTTTGACTTTTACTTTAGTTTTGGGAAGCATTCACGTTGAGTAAATTTTATAACTTCACTGCTTGGTTGTATCAGGGAAATCCTTTCTACTTAATCTGACATTTTAAGTGATGAATAAGAAAAAAATCATGTTTGTGTTATCAAATTATTTATTTGTTTCATCCTCTTTAACTGCTGACTTTTTTGAAAATATGATGAATAATGTTTGTTTAATGATAGACGACGATAGTTCCATTTGTTTATTTCAAATTCCGGATTGTAACTTTATTAATTTCTATGTGGTTTACTTAATAATGCATTTCTTATTTGTTTGTTGATCTTACACTCAATATCTTAACACTTAACTTAATTATTTTAAACATTTTCTGCGCTTTACACGCCATTTTGCATCAATCAAAAGGTTTACAATTCCATGGATAATTCACATTCGGCTCCGGTACGTTAACAATCAATTTTCAATTAATTGAAAATTTTTAAATGCTTTCTTTTAATTAATCGATCATCCTTAGTTTCTAAATTTAAGCATATTCCGGTTTTGCAGCGTTATAAAAATTTAGTTTTACGAGATTTTTATTTGTAATTATTGGTCCACCCTTATGTTAAACACATTTATCCATATAGAAAATATCGCTAATATTGTCTTGTTGAAATCTGTTCAGTCTGATGGTTATTTACAGGACGTGGAAGGCGGCGCCGGAGCTGGTGGACGTGGCAAGACACGCCTTCATAGTGGCGCCGATTCCAATTTGGATACATCGCTGGATGGCAATGCGGCGACAGCAACGATTGGAGCCGCCGCACGACGACGCAACAGCCATGAGAAGGCGATCCTAGCGCGCATTTGGGCCAATTTTGACACCAAGTGAGTATATTATAGCTTTTGATTTTTGAGACAAAAACAAGTTTGTGTTCTTTGTCCATTTTTTTATTTTTAGATATATGAAGCCATTGCTGACGCACTCCAGACCCACCCTGCTGGAGACCCTGCCAGTATGCTGTAATCCTATTGCACGACTGCTCACAACCACGCAACAGCTAACGCAGGTTAGCTAGATAAACATATGATGAACATCATATTTTCTAAAATGCTTCTATTTTGGCAGGATGGCAGCGAGTTTAGGCGAGTTGATTCCGACTCGGACATTTGTATTGACAACGATACGGGCAATGGTATCAGTCAGGACGGTCTAGTTGGCGGGCGTCGCAATTCAATAAATCGTGTAAGTATTCGGTACATGGGCGATACTCAAAATCTACTTGCTAGCTACAGAAATCTTGAATGAAGCACCAAAGACTAATACCATGTACAAAGAGCAACTAACAAACCAAAAACTAAATCAATAAAACTGAAACAAATATATCTAATAGATATATTTATATACATTTTTTGGCCAAGTAGACCCATTGTTATAAGCAAGATTCTGATCAAAACTTATACCACCAACAACAACTACAGCAATAACATAACTACCATATAGTATATGTGTATATATACCATAACAAAATTGTGATTTGTTTTATTAATTATCTTGTTAATTTTGTACTAACGAAAAGAGAAAAGAAAACATAAGATACAAATATTATGAAACATTATCTTTTACCTTGTTAAACATTTTATTATTTTATTATATTCTCGCCAAGCGAGATTTCTAGTCTTAATATATATACTTATTTATTGAATATTTATGTTTGTTTGTATTACATATTGTTTAACTGCATGGCTAACCAAATATATAAGTAAAAAAATTAAAAAATTTAACTTTCTCATAGAAAATATTAATTTATTTATTTGCTGCGGCATCTTTCTTTCTATCTTACCTCAAATCATCTAACAAACAAATATACAACTCATGCGGACTTAAAACAATTTAATCATTCGGTTTCTTGGTTAACATCTACCCCACAAACTGAAACAATAACTCTGCATACTACGTTTATCCAATACCATAATTATTGCAATATAAACAACAGTCAAATGTTTTGAATGAAACAAATCACATTGCAAATGAGCTCAGTTTGGTTACTAATAATTTCATGTAATCCATTGGAAGCAAATCGAAGTTAAACGCAACCAACTAAAAAAAAATATGGAAATTATTTTGGTTTTTTATTTTTGAAACACTCGGATTCTTCTTATTTTATACGTACCAACACAAAACTAAGCATATAACATGACTTGTTAGAAAAACCTTAAACGAACCTTATATATTGTCGGCCTTCCTGTCCGATCGCACAAAATACTATATGTATATTTGACTTAGTTTGGTCAAGGGTATTGCCTCAGTAACACTAAGGTTTGCTAAAACGTATATGGCTGCTTGGGACTATAGCTATTTTACGGCACAAGAACAATATTGAAGAGGCTTTTTTGTATTTTGTAATTATTAGTTTTGTTTACGTTTCTCACTATCTAATTACTTAGAGTCTAACATGCGACTAACCATGTAAGTATACAATTATAAGTTCATTTTCATTTATTGCGCATATGCACATACATATATATTAATAATATAAGTATGCAAGCAAAGTATCAGTTTATGACAACCATATTGATTTCTTACATATCGTTTATTATTATTTGTTTTTTTGTAGGCTACAAACGAAAGTGAAAACAATAACATTTAAGTGGATTTGTGTTTAGGTACACAATTATGCAATTGGTCTCATAAGAAATGAAAATTTTTATGCGTACATATTAGTTGTTTTAGTTTTTAAGTGATTTTGTGATTTGAATTCTAGTACTATGAGTTAGTTACAAAATATTGATTATGTTCATGGAACTTCAATTAAAATTAAAACGGTTGTTTTCTTTATGGTTTAATAAACTATTACAAATAATTAAACTTTTCTTCTCTAATTAACATGAACATGATTTTAACAATTATTATAATAAAAGACCGACCATAAGTGAAATTTTGTATGATGTTTGTTAAAAAAAAAAAAAAATTATTCATAGCTTAATTATGTATATTCCCTTTCTTTTTATTTGAAACCGCTGCTACATTTTTTTGAAACTGAAAATCAAATATGTTACACACATTTTAAACTATAAAAAATTCATCCTTCAAATCGTACCAAAACTTCAATGCATAGATGGAAATTCTGGAGCATGTTCAAAGTCCGGTATCAACGAGAATCAGGCTATTAGGATTTTATGGCAAGAAGTTATAGGAGCTATAGAGAAACATAATTTTATGTTTAATTTAAGTATACATTAGACTTGTTTTGCTAAATACGTACACATAAATAATAAAGAATGCTTTCAAATTTTGCAAAACAATAAATAGTGTAAATATATTAATATACCTTTTGAACTGCATTAGATATGTAGTTGCGTTTTGAAATTATACAATTATGCAAAAACAAGAATGTATACAATTTGTCTATATATATATTAAATACTATGTAAAACTCTGTGTGTTTGCACGGTAAATATACACACAACTGTTAACAAATTTGGTTTAAATATGAAACTTTCTGTCTATTACACTAACTCTCATTACATACATGCTACAAATATTTTTTAAACTAAAGCATAGCTCTCTTCTTTACATTTATTAATGATATTCATTGTTGTGCTATTAACTAATAAGTTTAAAATCAATAAAAAGTAAAATTGATAATTGTGTTTGTTATAGTCGCTACCGAAGTTAAAAAGTATATTGGGTTTGTGCATAAACGCCTATATCTTCCACAGTTTTCGATAATAATAAGTTAATAACAGTTTTTATAATAAATTCGATGCTATTTTTATCATCTCGTGATCATCATCTAAAACCTGTAAAGTACCAGGCGAAGATAATCAGCAGCATGCATATTTTGTTGAGTAAGATCAAACAAACAGGGCTTACGAAGGGTACAAGAGGAGAGGCTGAAAAAAGGTGGAAGAGAAAGCGCAAAGCTTAAAATTATAAGTACTATTTTAACACGCTTTTATTAGCTCCTCCTGTAGCGTGGTCAAATGGGTAAAAACAAGTAGAAATTCTAACTAAAGTACCAGCAGCTTGAGTTCTACAACGATTTTTGTTTAGTTTTTAAATTTTGCTCATACTACATTAGGAACAACTTTGCTGCGAGCTGAACTCTTAACTTAACTCTGAGTGTGGTAAAAGTGGCTTTGAGCGCCAATTTGAAAATACATAAAGTGTTGCAGCATTCAGCTGTTGATTTTGTTCGCCTTTATCCGCACCCTTTTGGAATAAGCCCTCTTTTTACCCCTTTTTTAACAAGTAACGAGCATACAGCAGTCGGTTGCGTCAAATTGTAACGTTTTCACTTCTTTTTTGTTTTTGCTGTAATAATTGAATGATGGCGGCAAAGAGCGAAAAAGTTTACTTGTTGATTTCGTAGCTGCCAAGTGAGAGGCGTTTACAGTTAGTTGGAAAAAGCTTTGTAAGTTGAGAAAATGACTCGGAATGATGAACATAAAAATTAAGTTAGCAAGAAGTAAGTTAGTTTATTGTCTGTCTTCGTTATGGATATTGATGAATGTGAAAGAATTGTTAAAAATAGTTTGATGGATGAAAAATGCGTGCGCTCCTTTATGAAAGTTCGTCGAATCGATCGGGAGAATGAAATATATAAGGTGCAAATAGTAAAATCAATTATTTACAATAATTTAAATAACAAAACTCCCTCCAATCATAAATACTATTTAGAGCAAAAGAAATACCACGCCACATTTTACTTATGGCGATCGATTTGTCCCAAAACGTTTTAAACGCGAAAACATTAATTACAATCTGAAGTATGTGGGCAGGCGTAAGGAAATGGATATACTTAAAGTGGACCCATCACAATCAACTAGCTATTGGAGTCACACCAGCTTTATGACAAACCTAAAACGCACCTTCAATATGCAAGAAAATCGTCTACTGAAATTTAACGATATGCAAGGTGAACGATCCTTTGATCAATGCGGCCAAACATGGATGACCGCCGTTGAGACAGATTGGCCATGCCAGCCACGTATTAGACCACTTGCTTTTCCCACTGCCACCAATGACATGCCCGGGCTTTCGAGTACTTTTGGTATGGACCCAAATAGACATGTTGGTCTGAGCATTAATGTGTTGTATTATTTTATTTTATTTAAGATCTCAATATGATGGACTGGTCTATAAATGGTCAGATGGCCATTTCGTTTGGCGATAACTTAATTATTTGGCGTAATGAGGCCGATACCAGCATGGTTTTTAGTGTCGAAAATACAAATTCAGTTAAATATTCGCCAACTGGTCGATATCTTGCCATTGGCTGCATGGAGTTTAACTATCCAGGTACGTAATGCAAAATGTAAATATTTATATTTATATATTTTATCTTAGTTCTTGAGCTTTGGAAATTGAAGTTGCCATATGAATTCCTGGTAGCCGATGGTAAATATTTACCAAGATCTTTTGGCTCAGTTTGTTGCATTGAGTGGAGCAATAGTGATGAGATCGTTTGTGGCACAAAATGTGGTATTATTGTGGTACTCAAGTTATGCTTGATGGCCACAGAGCATGTATTGCGAAAGCATAAGCATAAAATTAGTTGCATTCGATTTTCGCCAACGGGACGTTATTTGGCTACAGCCGATATATTGGGGCATATATTTATATACGATGGCAAGAGCTATAAAGTGATTCTGCGCTTGGGCGCCAAGGCAGGTGGCAGTGTCTTTGACTGGCATCCGTGGTCGGATAATGAATTGGCCGTTTGTAAGTTTAATTTTTGCACATCCAAATGTTGATGATTTAGATTGATAATTTTTGCAGCGGAAAAGCGACCCGCTTCCATTTATATATTTCATGTGTCGCGTCGTGAAATTGTTGCGTCTTATCAGCGCGGCGATGAAAAGATCGCAGTTAAGTCAATCCATTTTAGCAAGATTACAGGCGAGTTGCTGGTCAACACCTTTAGTCAGGGTAAGATCATATGTTCGTTTAGTTAAAAGTATATATACTTTATTTAAATCTCTTTAGACGAAAATGGTTGTCCGTGCTCTCAGATCTTAGTGCTGTCCTCACTGAATCGGGTCGTTGATATATTGGGTTATCAGAATAGAGGTGCTTTGTTTATGATGTGGAGTCCGGACGGAAGAAAGCTCGCTGCGGCCGGCCTCGACGAATCTTTTTCGCTTTGGGAGTTTTATCCCACTGATAAATCAAATGCCGAAAATAAAATTGATTCCTCCAAAATATTACCGCGTAGTGTTTTAGAACTTTACGGTCCCTTTAAGTAAAGTCTAAACTATTCACATATCTTACAAGATTTTACTTAAGAATGTTTATTTTTTGTGTGTTGAGCTTTTTTTGTTAGTGTGAGTCAATTAAAAATAATATATTTTAACCACATAATGAAATATAAAGTTTAAGAAGGATTTTTAACTTAGTGCCTTTTTTGATATAGCAGCAAATATGTATATCGATAAGTATTCGCAAATTCCAATTTGGTGTTGCTAGCTGCCTACCAGCCTCGCAATTGCAGCCCTCGCAGTGCGCGTCGATTAATTTTGGTTGGAACAATTTCTAAATGTCAACAAAACAGGCGATTAATAACTAGAGATAAACATGGATATAGTAAAACGAGCATTTTTACGTGCCTGCATTAATCACAGCTGCCTTGATCTAAAACTTATTGATCAAATACTTACACCACTTTGTGAACATCATGAAGTGGCAAAGCCCGCAAATAATGAGGCATTATACGAATTTGTGGCCGATATCGATGGCACAATTAGAGAACTCGGTCAGTCATTGGGGTTCACAAAGCACGCGATATCTGGCAAAGAGTATTTGGTGTTTGCCGTCACTGAAGCAACACCGGACAAGCTGGGACACCCCGGACTGACCGCCGAAGAATGCCAGTATTTTTCAATCATATTTGACAAACTGGGACAGCAGGAGGATTTGTGCATAGCATGGAACAAGGCATACTCTAATTTAAACTTCAAAGGTTCATTCAAACCACCAATGAAGCTGCGCATGCAAACACTACTGCAACTGTGGACTGATATGGGCTACTTTCTCGAGTCGGACGATCGACTTTATCTGGGTCCACGCAGCATAATTGAATTCGAATTTTATCTGCGCTCCAACTACGAAGATACCATTAAAGAATGCGCTCTGTGCAAGAAACTGGTGCTTTGGGATGTCAAATGCTCGGACTGCAGCCGAAAAATACATCGCGACTGCATTCGAAAATATTTGCGAACCCGATCTAATTGCCCTAGCTGTGACAAAAAATGGGCCACCCGTCTAAGTCAGTAAATAAAACATACTTAAAAATAAGATTTTTTTATTCAGTTTAAGCTTTTGCCACTAAGTTTTAATTTAAATATTAGGTGTATTTATGTATGCCTTTTTTTAGCATGTGTTATTTTTTAAAGGAATGCCACAAGTGTTATAAACTAATGGCAGATTCTTCAATGTGTACCCAATAAAAACATACAAGAAACAATAAGCCGCTTGATAATTGAGTTATAAACTTTATTTCAAAAGATTGTAAACATAAGCTTAGCTAATTTTTCAATAATTTCAATTCAATTCATAAATCTTCCATTAAAATTCAATATTGTTTGTTTAACTTATAACTTATACTTTAACGATATCAATTTCCAAATCTTTAAAATGTAAAAGGATTGCTCTCATTCATAAATGAAGATACGCAAACGATAAATTTCACTTATTTGATTGCAATTTTCGAGGCTTGAAATTTATATAATGAATCTTTAACTAGTTAACATCGGCATTGTCCTCCACTCGTGCTTTATCCATGCCTTTGGGATTCCTGTTGAAATATATACTCTGCACAGGCCTCCGACTCCAATCGTTGCTTTTTGTTTAAATATGGCCGAATTAAAAAACGATTTGTGCAATAAACGACAATTGTAGAACCGACGGCAATGGCCATCATGCCGACAGTCGTTGAGGCGAATTGTTTACTTAAGCTCATCTGTGATGCAAAAAATAAACATATAAAAAAAAACATGGATTAATTTAACACGTTCAAAACAATTTAACTTTTAAGTCCCACTTTGGAGAATTTGTTGCAGGGGATACACCAGCTGGTATCGTTGTTTTCTTTGCACTTGCTTCGCTTTTATTATCTGAGTTTTGTTCGCTTTTCAGTTTTAATATAAGTGGTCGCCAAATGTAAACACCGCCAAGAAATCCTATTGCGGTAACAACCATTAATTGAGGTACTGTAATGCCACGCGGACGGCGTATTTGCATTGCATTAAATAATAAATTTGTTTCTTAAAAGTTCTTTAAAATATTTTTAGCCGGCGCTTGTTACATCAACCATCAACCCGAGTCGCAACACATTTAGTTTAAGATGTCAGCTGTTGGCCTTATCGATTATTATAGCACTAAACGTTTGGCGTTGCCGGATGCAGATGCCTTACGTATTATTTTTTGACGCCCGTTACGTTGCAGCGAACGTAAATGTTTACTAAACAATTTAAATACATACTCAAAGGCCAAACACTCATTTAAATACAAAGCTGTATATGTAGGCTAACTAAACGTTATCTTTAAGTAATTCTAAGCTTTGGGAATATTTAATTTTTAGCTACTAACGCAAAGGGAATTTGTGCGGATATCCTCTTGAACTGCAAGATTTTTTATTTCCAATCACGTTTAAGTGAGAATTCTTGTGCATAATTGCATAAGAATTAACAGTTAGCAGATCAATAAGTAAAATAGAGACATTTTCGGAACGAGAGAGAGAGCTCGTAAGATCGTTACGTACGCTGCTCTCGGGTTGGGACTCCCATCAAAGCAACAGAGCGATGAAGCAGAAGACGAGCAGCAGCGACAGCAACAGCAACAGCAAAATTGATGTTAAACAGTAAGCTGGTTTTTAAAATGGCCGGCGCGCAGCACACTTTGAGTCACTCTCAGTTGGATCCGCGCGCCAAACGGTTCTCTAATTTTCTGTAGAGCGTCACACCCAAAGCAACTATTAAGTTGCGCTTTAAGCTCTGCTCCCGCTGCTGCTGCTGCTGCTGCTACGAAAAGGAGTGAAAGCACACACGCAAAATAGACACAGACACATACAAACACATATATATATATATATATATATATATATATATACAAACAAGTGTGCTGAAAAAGAAAATCTCAGAATAATGTATACAAACAAACTAATAATATTCAATTTGTGGTTGTTGTTGTTCCTTGCGGCATTTGTTAATGGCAACTCCATACCAACATTAACAACACCAACGGGCGTATTCGAGACACGTACCGATAAGGTGCCCAGTGAAACGGGAAGCATTGCAGTTGCTATTCCAGCATCCTATGATGACCCCGATTCATTTGTGCCATTTCGCAGTGACTCGCACGATAATTTCTCGTGGCAGCTACTAAAGTCAGTGCTGCTTAATGATACAGAGAAACAAAACAATGTCATCATATCGCCGTTTTCTGTTAAACTGGTGTTGGCGCTGCTCTCGGAGGCCGCTGGCACAAATACACAGACACAGCATGAGCTGATAAGCACACAAACAGACATCAGGTCGGCAAATAATGTGCGTGAGTTCTATCGCAAGACGCTTAACTCATTCAAAAAGGAAAATCAACTGTACAATACGTTAAGTGTGCGTACCAAGCTCTTTACCGACAGCTTCATTGAAACGCAGCAAAAGTTTACGGCCACTTTGAAGCATTTCTATGACAGCGAAATCGAAGCTCTTGATTTTGGCAATGCGCCCGCGGCGGCCTTTGCCATCAATGAGTGGGCAAATAATGTGACTGGTGGACGACTGCGCAACCTGGTCACACCGGAGACGGTACAGCATAGTGTTATGCTGCTCACTAATCTCATCTACTTTAAGGGACTCTGGCGCCGCCAGTTCTACCATACCTTCGATGGCGCTTTCTTCCGCACCAAAAACTCCCAGACGCGTGTTCAGTTCATGGAGCAAACCGATTACTTTTACTACCACAACTCTGATAAGATGAAGGCACAAATTCTGCGTCTGCCCTACAAGGGCAAGAACTCAATGTTTGTTCTACTGCCACATGCCATGGATGGCATTTACGAACTGCTGCAAACGCTGGAGAATCATGACCTTAAGAGCGCCCAGTGGGCCATGGAGGAGGTTAAGGTAAAGGTGACACTACCCAAATTCCATTTCGATTACAAGCGCAGTTTTAAGGACACACTCAGGCAGCTGGGCGTTCGCGAAATATTCGAGGATAGTGCATCACTGCCAGGTCTCTCACGTGGCGCCGATGTTGCCGGCAAGGTGAAGGTATCGAATATATTGCAGAAGGCTGGCATCGATGTCAACGAGCAGGGCACTGAAGCTTATGCCGCCACTGTCGTTGAGATTGAGAATAAATTCGGTGGCGCCCAAGCCATCGAGGAGTTCAATGTGAATCGCCCGTTTGTATTCTTTATCGAGGAGGAGGCCACCGGTAACATTTTGTTCGCCGGCAAGGTTCATCAGCCTTGCTAAAGACGCTAAAAAATAGCGCGGCCAAAAAAAAAATTAATCAACAAAAACAAAGCCGCACTTCATATAATTATTTGATTATAGTGTTACATAAATAATAAACAATAACTATAATATATAAAAATGTGTATAACTTTGAAACTGTTATTGTGACCTTGGGAATTATTCGTTGCATTCTAGTTACAGATATGTCTGCTAAGGCATTGTTTTTATACCTTTACAGAAAGCATTTTTAATTTGTCACGATATGTGACTGAGAGATGAGAGAGGTTAGCGTATTTAATAGTCACCATTGGCAACATAACTGTGCTCATTTTATTTTTATAATATGTTGTTGCCTTGTATCAGTTTGTTGATAACAACAAAGGCTAAGCACACTAATGAATGTTTTAATGTGTGCATTTTAGGGCATGGGAATTCCACACAAAATCCATAATTGCGCGTCAATCCCAACGAGCACATAAATAAATCAATAGCTTGGTATAAGTACAAGCACATGAAAACCCACTTAAAGCACAAGCATGACTCACGAGTATGGGATCTAATTAACACCCCATTCAACAAATGAGTCGAGTCATTGCATAATACCCAAGTGAATGAGTCTGTCTTAAGTTATTGCCGTTATTGATAATAATCAATCCATTGAAATAATTGACAATCTCATAGTTTCCTGAAAACATATCCAACACAAGTTAAAGCATGTTAATAAATGTAAGTTAATAATATTCATATATATATATATATATATATGTATGAACGTATCAATATTGTAATCATCTCATTCTATATTCGATGAGCTATCGTGAAATCTTAATAAACGTATATATTAGTATGAGTTGCATATGAAAACAGGTTTCACATATAACAAATGTTTAGTGTGTTCTCTGATTTTTTTATTGGACCAATGATCTGCCCTTTTTAAATTTTTTAAAACCACTGACAATTCTCGACTTACTCCAATTTCATTACAAACATTAAAGACGTGTCGTGATAAGCCGACATGTCCTTCTCATTTTACTTCTTTAAACAGCTCATTTGCTTATAAATGAAAATAATTTAAATATTTCTTTAAACATGTTCAGAGAAGAAGCTTATGATATTGGTCTTTGTTGGGTTTTGTTTTAATATCAAATCATCCATCGTAAACAAATAACGGGTCAAGTACCAATATAAGGTAACGTTAATTAAGAAATTTCCGTTTATCCTGATAAGGTCGCTGCAAGTTATTGTAAATAACTCGAAAAATTGCCAGCACGTTATTTATATTTACTTGAGTCATATTAAATTCGCCAACTGCAAAAGCAATGCAAATATAAGTTAACTGCATTTATTTTTATTGCGTTAACTGATTCATGGCTCAGCAGTATATCCCAGAATGCATTGTATAAGCCCGGCCACTAATTGGTTATATTCGTGCTTTCACTATATATTTTCGACAGTTAAAAATGTTATTGCGTAAACGTGTTGCTTCCGGCGAAAACCCTGAACTTGCAAATATTAAATATGCAGCTTATTATACTAAGAAGAGAGTTTGGTTTGGAGCTGTACAGAATATTAGCTGTTTTTTCAATACATGTAATTAAAATAATTTATAAGGTTGGATAATATTAGAACTCACCTCCACCGCTGCCGCTCGACAACATTACCATTGGCTGCTGCGATTGAATATGAGATTTTTTAAAATTGTTGCTCGGATTGTTTTGTTGATGGCGAATGTGCTGTGGTACGTGTTGCTGTTCCGCTTGTTGTTGCTGTGGATAAGAATGATACAGCCGTGCCGCAGGCTGGGCCATTTCACCAATTTGAAAATTAACGTTTTCTGTGAATCGCACATTTGCGTCAGTACGACGTAAGTTTGTTGCTGCCGGCTGCAAATCCGACTGCATCATGGTGCCGTTAACTGTCTGATGGTTTTTTCCAGCGATAAGCGAATTTAATAATGCATTTGACGTTGTTGACTCCTGGCGCACGCCATTTCTTGCCCCCACCATTGGCGTTGGCAATTGAGAGCGCATTGGCGGCTGCTGTTGCTGTTTACTGGCAGCATTATTTATGTTGAACATTTTTGAAGTTTGTTCCTCCATTTTGCGCTTCATGACCGCATTACGCATTATGGTGTTTGCATGCGCCTGTAGATCCTCCTGGGATAGTTGTTGTGGCAAGTGCTGTTGCTGTTGTACCTGCTGTTGCTGCTGTTGGCGAGCAGCAAGCGTTTGCTGCACGATTGCCAAGTTTTGTAGATTCTGCAATTGACTGGCAATCACAGTACTTGAGAGCATCTCCAGTTGCTGCTGATGCTGTTGTTGCTGCTGCTGAGTATTGGTAAACTGCAACACGGCAGTAATGGCCTCACGATCCATGTTACTTAAACGCGGATTGGCCAACTGCACCAACAAACCGTGCTTTGATATTTCACCTGTAATTAAAGTCAGTTTTATTTAATAAATTCTGTTCTGGTTATATTCGTTAGTGAACCTTTGGTCAAACGGAGTAACAACACTTGAGTATCGGCGCGTCCAAGGATTGCCTTGAGCTGCAAGCTGGCCAGAAAAGCTGTCTGCTGCTGCTGCTGTTGTATGAGCACATGTTGCTTTTGCTGCTGCTGCTGATATTGTTGCTGTTGCATGATGAAATTGGAAATGGCATCGTTGCCAACTTGCGTCTGCTGCTGTTGCTGGGCTGCCATCTGAGGCACTACTTGTTGCGGCTTTGCAGCACTCAGAGTGCCCATCAACTTTTGGAAACTATCAGATGGTTGGTTGTACTTAGTATTGGTGCTTTTGGCAAGTGTCGCTGCTGGAGCATCAAGTGAATTGCGTCGCCATTTGGCTTCCAATTGATCCACTGACTGCATTTGATTGATATAGCCAAGGCTCTTTGGCTGCTCCAAATTTTGATTGCAGCTATTATTGCACATGGCTTGCTTGAAGAACTCGTTTAGCGATGACGATGAGCCCTTCTTCTCCGGTGGGTCGCTTGCAAAAAATGGCATAAATTTCGAATTGTTATTATTGTTGTTGTGGTTGTTGTTTCTGTTATGTGACGGCTGCTGTTGTTGATAGTTATCCTGATTGTAATTAAACCTTTCAAATGCAGCCGAACGACTGCCATAATGTTTCTCCTCCTCCGTTTGGTTTGCTTTGTTAAGATTTTCCGATGCATTGCTATTATTGTTGCTGTCATGCTTTGGCATATGATTGTTGTTGCTACGTCCAACAGTCTCGCGATGCTGCGATTTGTATTTGTTGTGTTCGATCTGAGAAGTTGTAGATATATATTAAGATAGTTTTTAGTTATGTTTAAAGACAAACATTAAGGCTCCCTTCCACCTTCACAACTACAAATATTTTAATAAAACCTTACATAAATGTTTGCTTACTTTGTGCTTAGGCATAATGGATTCCGTATTAACTTCTTTTGTTGCTTGGTTTCCTTCTTTTAACATCCGCTCCTCCTCCTCATCGAATCCACACAATTCGATTGTGTCGAGCCTTGAGGTAGGACCGCAGCTAAACCATTCAGGCTCCTCGTTCTGGTTTCTATAACGACGATAGTGCCGCTCTTCCAATTCGCGAGACCTGGGCTTGGATACGACTAAAAAGCCGGACATGACGCGCTTTACGTAATTCTCGTTGGCTCGATTCAAATCTTCAACAGATTCGTTTGATTTCAAACTCTCGCTTTCTGATCGATTATTGTTGCCGGTGCTGTTGGTCATGCCCATTATTGGCGTATTTGGGCGGCCGTTTGAATACCGAGTGCCATTTAAATGGGTGGTGCCGATTTCGCCATTATCAAAGAACTTCATAACCGTCATATTACTATTGCCGTAGTGTTGTGGTTTAACATCATCCATGTGAGATTTTGGCTGGGAATTGCCCTGATAACTGTTGTTGTACGATTGTAAGGACTTATAGTCATTGTTATTGTATGACCATTTTGCATGCGATAGACGTCCACTGCCAATGCGTCTCTGATTAACAATAGCTGGATCCTGTTAATAGGGTATAGAAATATTTATTAAGTTATGCTCATATAAGCGCGATTTTATTTTTATACATTACCAACTACATTTATGTAAATACGATATGCTTATCTTATCTTATTTGGAAACATAAAATTTAATGACTTTGCATTCCTATTTTGTAACTGTTAAATATTCCCCGTTATTCGCGGCAATTGCTCATCGCTAGCAGCTGGCGCCAATATTAATCTCACACATACATACATACATGCATACAAAATACACAGCACCAGCTGTGAGAGAGATTGCCGCAGTAAACCGATAAACAGCCAAGTAAACTTGCGAATATGCGTGCAAAGCGATGAGCGAAAAACACAAATGGGAGCAAATAAGCAAAATAAAAATGACGCTTCGCAAAAACAACAACAGCACACATAAAGCGATAGTTGGAGAAGCACAAAACCAAACAGTGAAACTAAATCTGATACGGTGCCAGAGACAGTTGACATTGCGCTGTCGCGTGAACTCCATCGGCTGAACGGCAGCGAGATAACTGTTAAAGGCAGCCATTACAAGCAAAAAGTAAAACATTAACCCTATACGCAGTAGGTAGATGAATTGATAGCAACTGGATTTAGGCTCAGTGACAATATGCAGTTTGTGGCCACTGGTAGGTGTAACAAAGATCGTTTCGCCGTGCTTATCTCATACTAATTTACGTACACACTGTGTGTACATACATAAATAAATATATTTTTTATTTAGAACACCAACATCGACGCCTTAATCCATTAAATGGACAGTGGGTGCTTGTGAGTCCGCACCGGATGCAACGACCCTGGTCTGGCCAAGAGGAAAAACCGCAACTTAACGAACAATCCGAATTTGATCCCAAAAACCCACTCTGTCCGGGTGTAAAGCGACCTAATGGCTTAGTAACGGAACGCTATGAGAGCACGTATGTTTTTGATAACGATTTTCCCGCGCTCTTAGAACATGTGCCATCACCGCCGGCAAGTGATGACCCCCTGTTTCAGGCAGCGCCAGCGCGTGGCAATTGTCGAGTTATGTGCTTTCATCCCAAATCGAATTTAACCTTGCCAACCATGAGTCCAACGGAAATTTGCGCTGTTATCGATGAGTAAGTGATCGATCGAAAAATTAATACAATAATTTTCAACTTATTTATCGATTGTAGATGGATTAAACAGTTTAACGAACTAAGCGCCAAATATGCCTGGGTGCAGATATTTGAAAACAAGGGCGCAACCATGGGCTGCTCGAATCCGCATCCGCATTGTCAAATCTGGTCATGTTCGTTTTTGCCGACAGAGCCACAGCTTAAACAGGATCGCCTGCGTGCCTACTATGCCACCCACGATCGTCCGATGCTTAGCGATTATGTGGAGCGCGAATTGCAGCGCAAGGAACGCATTGTTATCGAGAACCCCGACTGGCTAGTAGTTGTACCCTACTGGGCCACCTGGCCTTTTGAAACAATGTTAATATCTCGTAACAATAACAAACGCATCAATGATCTGACCAATGGACAGCGTCACAGTTTGGCACTGACTATCAAGGAGCTGACCACCAAATACGACAATCTATTTCAATGTTCGTTCCCCTATTCGATGGGCTGGCATGGTGCACCCACTGGACCGGAGCATGCCCATGCCTCGATTGCACACTGGACCCTACATGCCCTCTACTATCCGCCGCTGCTGCGCTCTGCCACAGTGCGAAAATTTATGGTGGGTTTTGAGTTGCTGGCAATGTCACAGCGAGATTTGACGCCAGAGCAGGCAGCACAGCGACTTCGAGATGTCAGTGGCAAAGTTCACTATCAAAACAAATAATTTCTAGCTTACCTCTATTTGATGCGATCAATTTATACATAAAGACATGTAGATCGTTTGATTGCATTTAAACTACACTAATCAAGAAACACCAAAAAGTAAATATATACAAATGATATAAAAATTAAGGACTTTCTGCCGCGCAACTCTGATTGCACCTATTTTGTGTTGAGTAATAAGGTATTTTTATGCTAAAGTCACAAAGATTTATATGCCACGCAAATATGCTTATCATTATGCAATCAGATTAATAAGCGTCAATTTACATTCATGCGCATTATAGATGCATAACAATACTAAAATAGCTCACCTGAAATTCCTGCTGTATCTGCGGTGGGTTGCTTTGTATGATAGAATCATCGGTTTGTTGTTTGTTTTTGTTTTTATAGAAGGCGGGCATGCATTCGTTGCCGTCATTGTTAGGACGAGAATGTGGCTTCATCATAGTCTGCTGCGTGCTGCGAACAGTTGCATCCGAGCCACGCCATAGATTCATGCGACGTAGACGCGCCTCTAGTTCGATATCATCGCAGGTTGCAATGCGTGGCATACTAAAAGCCAGAGACTCCTTTGAACGGTGCATGAGAGCATGCAACATTGCATTGCGTATGTCCAGCAAATTATCACGTGTATACTGATTGGCGCTGCTAGGCAAAGTTACTGAGATTTCCGATTGCGTGCCGCGTAGCTGTGGTAATCGCAGATTACTTGAGACCGATGATGTCGTGGTGATACTTCGTGGCTTTTGTTGCGTAGCAGTCATATGCTTTTTGCCGGCAGGTAAAACTGCCTTGGTACCCATTGGTGGAGGGCTCAAGTGTAGATCGCAACTGACTGCAGTGCAGGACAACTGGCTGGTGGTCTGAGTGTAGGGCGTGGAAGCGCGTCCCGATAGCACTTGCAGAGACATCAAGCCCTGGCTTTCATCGTCCTGGGCAGTGGCTGGCAACGGAATGGGGTCCCTGGAGATGATTACGTGCGATTGCTTGTCCAGTAATTTGTCTACCTTTATTTGTCTTTCAAGTTGATGAAAAACAGCAGGCTTATTGCATTTGGGATGCACGATGAGGGCTTGTGAACAAGAAGGACGAATTGTTGCACATGATGGCGACATTTGGACAGCATTAGTTTTTAACACATCTAAGACAGGAACGGACTGTTGAGGAAGTATACAAATTAAGAGAAAATTAACAGCACAATTTTTATTTATAGAATATAAAGAATGTTAGCGAAAACTCAAACACAAAAATTTTTATATGATTTCCAAAACACAAATTTGTCAATGTCAATATGCTAGCTTTTCAGTCCTACTAAATCAATTTCATCGTACATTGAAAGTTTCGATCACTTGCCTAATCATGCGAAAGATAATGCAATATTCTTCGTCAAAACTGACTTAACCTTGCTAATTGCTTTAAAAAATAATGATTACATGCAATACTGCACCGTAAACAGGTGCACCTAACTGTAAATTATAGCAGCTGTTACTTACATCGAATTTCAAATAATGCTGCTGCTGCTCCCGTTTGTTGGCCTCCATTTTCGTAATAGCCTCCTCCAGAGCGTCTTTTAGCTTTATAGCTGTGAACTTGACATAGCCTGAACTCTTCGCCACAGCCTTTCTAGGTAATGGTGGCGGCGGTGGTGGGGCACAAGGATCTTCCCATTTTTCAGAATTTGCCTCGTCATCCGTTTCAGGTGCCGATGCCGCTGCCGATGGTGGTGGGGCTTGAACCGGTGTGGGGGGTGGCGGCGGTGGTGGCATTGCAAACTTGGCCTTTTCGACAGGAGTAAGTAATTGTTTGGCATCGCTAACGTCATTTTTAGCGCCATCATTATCAATTAAATATAAATGCTTGTGCTTAGTTTCGCGTTGCTCCTTTGGTGACTGCTTTGGTTGCAGTGCACCAGCGCCATTTTC
Organism: Scaptomyza flava; assembly: GCA_030179655.1. Lineage (NCBI taxonomy): Eukaryota > Metazoa > Arthropoda > Insecta > Diptera > Drosophilidae > Scaptomyza > Scaptomyza flava. The sequence continues at coordinate 451,900 of JARNME010000029.1, read as the reverse complement.
TTCTTCGATCATTTCTTCTTTGTGTAGTTGCTTTGAATAAGTCGACATTTTCGGCTTGTTTTGCAATTTGAGGTTTTCAATGTTTCTGTTCTTGTTTTTAATTTTTTAATATTTATACTTACAATAATTTTTTTTATTTTATTAAAAAGTTACTCTAAAATTATTATGCAAATGTATCGCTATATGTTGCAAATTAAAATCACGTTTATGGCGAGTTCGTTGATGCCGTTATTAGGTTTTTTTCAATCGTGCGCCGGCTCATATATTAATATTCGTATGTGTGCGACTTTGAGTTCAATTAATGAACAAAATGAACCAAAGAAAAGTTCAGTGGCTGCCTCTATCGCCTATCGATATATCGATGTTATTATTTTATATCAATTTTCTTATCAATAGCACCATTAACGCAAATAAAATAAATCAAAGGTCAAAAAGTTATTCTTTTAATATTAGTAAAGTAAAATTAAATATTTATGCATAAGAGAAATGATATATAATAACTTTGAATCGCATTGAGATACTTTTGTCACTGTTATTTGGAAATAATAATTGCAGTGACTTTTATGAGTACCTCATCTCTAGCATTCTGCCATCTTCAGTAGCCGTATAGCTACGCAAACATGAAAAAAGTTTTTTTTTCTCGCTTCTAAATATTTGTTGAGATAAATCGATGTAGCAGCCAATGTAATACGAATAGAAATTGGTGCAATTGTCAGCAAATTGATCAAACACACCTTTTGGATGGTGGATTTATAAAGTAAGTAATACGATTTCACTTTTACTTTCGTAAACAAAATTTAACATAACCTCGATGTCTAGCACTAATTTCAACGGAACGACGAAAACAAAGGTAATAAAAATATATATACAAAATGACCCAATATCTGCCGCCAAATCTATTGGCGTTATTCGCCTCACGAGATCCAATACCGTTTATGCCCCCGGTGGATAAATTGCCCCATGAAAAGAAATCACGAGGCTATCTAGGCGTTGCCAAATTTATGAGCGATTTTGAGGATCCAAATGACACTCCACTGCCCAAAACTGTTGAGACGCGACAGGAGCGTCTGGAACGTAGGCGTCGCGAAAAAGCCGAACAAGTGGCATACAAGTTGGAACGAGAAATCGCATTATGGGATCCAACCGAGATAAAGAATGCCACGGAGGATCCGTTTCGTACGCTGTTCATCGCACGCATCAATTACGACACCTCAGAGTCGAAGTTGAGGCGCGAGTTTGAGTTCTACGGTCCCATTAAGAAGATCGTGCTGATTCATGATCAGGACTCAGGTAAATTGTTTTTTCTATAGCAACGCAAAATAATTTTGTAAAATCATTTTGGTTAATACCAAATTCTAATTGAATTCGAATGTTTTGTATTTATGCCAAGCTTAAATCTCCAACAGGTAAACCCAAGGGCTACGCCTTTATTGAGTATGAACACGAGCGAGATATGCACGCGGCGTACAAGCATGCCGATGGTAAGAAGATTGATAGCAAGCGTGTCCTGGTTGATGTTGAGCGGGCCCGTACGGTCAAGGGCTGGCTACCACGACGCCTGGGTGGCGGCTTGGGCGGAACACGTCGAGGTGGCAACGATGTGAATATCAAGCACTCTGGCCGCGAGGACAATGAGCGAGAACGTGAACGCTATCGCTTGGAGCGTGAGCGTGAGGATCGCGAGGGTGGTAGTGTTCGTGGTGGCGGCAGTAATGGCGTCGATTCACGTGCCGGCCGTAGTGGTCCGTACGGCGCTGGGGTGGTGGGCGAGAGACGGCGCTCGAGGTCCCGAGACCGAAGGGATCGCGATCGTGACCGTACTGCTCGCGTTGTCGGTCGCTCACGCAGCCGTTCGCGGGAACGAAGGAAACGTCGTGCCGGCAGCAGGGAGCGTGATTTTGACGAATTTGATGGTCGACGCGACAGACGGGATAGGGAGCGTGATCGTGATCGTGAGCGTGAAAAGAAAAAGAAGCGTTCCAAGTCACGCGAGCGTGAATCATCTCGCGAGAGGCGCGATCGTAAGCGTGAACGACGCGATCGGGATCGAGGTGCTGAACGCGGCAGCTCCGGTGGAGATCGCGATGTTAAGGAGCGTAAACCCGATTTCCGTGAGATGGATATGATAAAAATCAAGGAGGAGCCCATTGATGATGGCTATCCAACATATTCAATGAACGATTATCAAAATACGGCCATTAAACGCGAGATGGATGATGAAAACGAGGAGAAGTATCGGCCGCCGGCTACGCATCACAATATGTTTAGTGTGCCTCCACCACCGATACTTGCACGCACCAACAGCAATAGCAATAGCAACCCTGACAATGGTGGCCAAAATACTAGCGATCCGGCATGGTGGCGACAGTGATTGTGAGTCCTATCATCGAAGCGATCATTTGCATGGTAATCGATTACGATTATAACTTTTTAGAGTTATTGTGAAATAATCGTGCTGGTTGGTAAATCCTACTTTTAATATTAGAATCGTAATAACAACCATATTTGGGTGCAATCGAAAATAACGATTGTTTTTACATATTTATTCAATTGAAACTTAAAATTCATAGCAAAACAGCCAGTTGGACGATGCAGTGTTCGGAAACAACGAAGCGTAAGACATACTGTAAGTCCATTTGAAGCTGGGAGCACTTTTCAATTTCTTTTTTTTTTTAAGATGATCAGAACTTAAAAAAAGAAACAAAAAAAAAACATCAAGTAAACACAAAACAACCATAAAAATAGACACATACACGTAAATCAACAAATAATTGTGCATAGCTTAAATACGTTTAATAATGTAAGTAATTCTTTACAATTGCAATGATGAGTAAGTAAAAAATAAATCCGATCAACATGAGTGTGTTTGTTTCCCACCTTTGGTAAGGGGGTAAAAGGGAATTCTTTGTTGTGTATGAGTATCCCTGGTCCTGGATCTACACTTCTTATCAATAATGTACGGTACATTTAGTACAGTTTGATGTGGTCAAAAAATCATAAGCTTTTAAAACAAGAACTTATCGCTTTGCAAAAAAAAAAAGAAAAACCGAAAAATATACTTAAAACCAGTGAGCTAACTTGTGCCATTTTTTTTTTCTTTATTTTGCAGTTTTCAATATTGAAAATCTGATAATCTCAATAATGGTACGATATGTATATTGCGTGCAAACAGAATCATAAGTATTTCAACGAATGAAAAAACCAATAGTTCCGAAAGCCAATGAAATACCACTTCCACAAAAGTACATACTCAGAACTTGACCCATTAAAAACCTCTAAATCAGGTAATTTCTTCTTAACACAAATCTCACTAACTTATGCGTTTACCGTTCTAGGCCAACACTAGAAACGTGATGGCTACCTGGCACGCCAGCTCAGCTTATTCAATTGGCTGTGAGTAAGTTTGAATCGGGCTTGTTTTTTTTTTCGAAAATTTCGTTTTAACAGTAACTGATGTTTGTAAGTTTGTTGCAAGATGGTTGGTTATTGGTAAGATTTCTGCCCAAATAATTTGAGCAATTACTAAAAAATCCAAGAATCAACGTTGAATAATCACTGGTAATGTTTGTATGGTGAAAGGTATGCCCCTTAAATTTGTTTGGATTTGTCTGGAACTTACTTATAAACAAGAAATCGTATGTAATCAATTTTCGATCTCGATCTTTTCAAGTACTTTTGATTGATATTTGTTTGTGTTTGTGGACGACACCATGGACCTCACGAAAATATTTCAGAACAGTGTCAAAGGTTTGTTATTTGTCGTTATCTATTCGTGCCTATAACTGGTAAGGGTCCCTTAGTAGGGTTCAAATTGCAGAAGGTAAAAGGGTATGTTGGATCCATCCGTATTGTTCAATGTAAAATGAAGAAGGGTTTTAAAGTTGTTGTTTACTATAAATGATAATTTTTGGTGTTATGTGCAACATCATATTGATTGTATAAAACGAAGCCAAAAATTAACAAAAGTTGTATTGTATCAAAAGGAAATTCAAACGGGTCCTAAATTAACCTTAACTACATTATCACTTAATATTTTAGTGAAAAATATATTCCTTAAGCAAGTTGTCTAAAATGTTGCCAATTTTTGACCTATTTGAACTTGCTTGTAGAATAAACGGACACAGACAACATTTGTATGATTTTAGCTTGACAGTTACCTAGTCGTTGATGTGTAAATCCTCAATATTTCCCGAAATAAAGTATAATGCTAACGAAAATTTTTAAATTTGTATTTTTTATTATAACAATGTAAAATCGACTGAAAAGTGAGTATTAAAATAAGAATGTTAACAATAAACTTTCGGTTTTAGAGAATACAATGTACTTATTTGGACCAGAGTTTGTAGGCTATTTGCAAATACTTTATATTAACAGAAAGTATTGTGACAAAAAAGTTTTGTATATTTAGGTTTGCAGCTTAACTTACAATACACGTGGTTTCTAACTCTCGACAACAATATAATTTTCTTATTCATGGACTATTGATGAAATTATTATATTTTCGTTGTTTTATGGCTTTACACAAATAAAATGTGTATATTATAACCAATTTAAAGTAAAGGCGCTATTTCCCATCATGTTTTCACAAACGCATAGTTGCAAATTAATATTCCTGTCCATCAACATAAGTTATCGGAATATTTAAATAAATACTATTTTTATATGCGTTAACCAGCACTACTTGTCATTGCATTAAAATACCACATAAAAAGCAACCCTGCTTGCATTGGCGTCATTGGTAATATTTTGTACATTATTTTGCTAGTAATTTTTCGCGGAGACACTCAAAATACAACCATTTTTTGGCGTGTTTGAGACAAACGCAAGCCGCTTGTGAATCTGAAAAAAAGTAAGCGAACAGTGAAACGTTGTAAAAGTTAGAAAAATTTATATTTTTTAATGCAATTACGCAGTGCACATTAAAATAACTCGAGTACAACGTGAATGCGAATTAATACGTGCTTCTTTTTTCTGAATTGTACAGCACGCACGCCCGGCATTATTGCATTTTTTACATTCGTGACAAGGTAAAAGCGAAACAAGAAAAAAAATGTCTGACGAAAAGAAGGGCGGCGAAACCGAGCACATCAACCTGAAAGTGCTTGGACAGGATAATGCAGTGGTCCAATTTAAAATAAAAAAACACACACCTCTACGTAAACTGATGAACGCCTATTGCGACCGTGCCGGACTCTCGATGCAGGTCGTGCGTTTCCGTTTTGACGGTCAGCCCATTAATGAGAACGATACTCCAACTTCGCTAGAGATGGAGGAAGGCGATACCATTGAGGTGTATCAGCAGCAGACCGGCGGAGAAGGCGTTTATTAAATATTACATACTATGAATATAGTTAAGGTAGTTACTTTTCATTTAACGACAACAACAACAGCTAACATACAAACAGCGAGAAATATTCTACATAAACACTTCAGAAAATTTCCATTTGATTCCGTTTTGTTTGATCACACACACATAAAAAAGAAGAAATGAAAACAACTAAAAGGAGTATTCACCCGCTCTCCATAAAACAAAAACACACACAAAACAGAGATCTAGATATTTGCTTACATAAACTGAAAAATAAAGCATTTTGTAAACTATAATTTAAGAACGAGTCATGAAAATTTTTGATTTTTTTGGTGGGTAAATTGCCGGTGGCGCGCATTTCCCGCTTAATATCCTTAACGCGCCCTCAGTCTAACGCAAAGACTCACACAAGAACATGAAGCGCATGATGTATAATGGTGTGTGTGAGGGTTTCAGCATTTTTGGTACACATCGACAGAAAACACACGAATTCTGCATGTACAGTTCAGCATCTGCATTAGTGTTAGTGTATGTGTGAAAACGAGTATACATACACAATCGAAGCAGCAGACATCTGTCCATGCATAAACTAAAAAAAAAAAACAACATAATTATGTATAAATATTTTCGCATGAATATGCATTGGATCCATCGGCAGTATTTCAATACTTTAAATATCTATTATTCTACATGAAATTAAAATACATAAGATCTTTCGACATAACCTCATTAAGCATACATACATATATATGTTTATATACATAAAAGATGACGTCAGCTGTGTAAAATGGGTCGAGAAGTTTTTGTGCATGTATCCCCATGTATCTGTGTATGATGTTAGTATACGTTTAGGGGTATACATAAACAACATAACCTACAAATTATTTTTATTTCATTTTGAATTTCGAAATTATTTGAAATTTAAAATATTTTTCATATATGATAAAAGTTAATTCCTGCAACTAATAATTAAATATTATTTATCTCTAAGCAAAAATTAACTTTTATTAATTTTCAACGAAAAACTGTACAGGCTTAAATATTGTCAATTTCTTGCATTACTTAAAGTAAAAAAGCACCATTCTAAACCCAATATATTTAGTAAAAAAAAAAAAAAAAAACTTTGCTCATTAAACCCATTCTTTGGGATTGCGAAGAACGACTAACAAATCATTCTCTTTGGATTTGACCTGCGGTTCATGCATATATTCCCAACGGGCATGCAAAGGCAGTGACATTAAAATACTCTCATAACGCGCACCAGGGGTATACAATCCAAATTTGGTGCCACGATCATAGATCAGATTGAACTCAACATAGCGACCACGTCGCAGGAGCTGCCACTGTCGCTCATTGTTGCCATATGCGTCATTCTTGTGATTCTGGACAAGCGGCATATAGGAGGGGATAACGGCACGAGCACAGCTGGTGACAAAATTGAAAGCTGATTCTTGGGTTGGCTCATCGATGTCGTCGAAGAAGATGCCACCGAGGCCACGCGATTCGTTGCGATGCGTGATGCGAAAATAATCGTCGCACCATTTTTTGAATTTGGGATAGTAAGTGGCGTCATGTTCGTCGCAGGCGCTCTTAAGCGTCTTATGGAAGTGACGGGCATCCGACTCGTCCAGATAGTAGGGAGTTAGATCTGTGCCGCCACCGAACCACCATTGCTTCTTGCCGTCGGGCATTTCTACCTCGAAGTAGCGATAGTTAAAGTGTATCGTTGGAACGTGGGGATTGCGTGGATGGATTACAGCGCTGACTCCGCTGGCAAAGAATGGCAACTTTACATTTTCCGTAAGCACTTTGCCTCGCGCCCGCATCTGCTGCACTGCCGCAGGTGGCAGGGAACCGGTGACCACAGATACATTGACACCGGCCTTTTCAAATACTTCGCCGTCTTGCAGGACACAGGTGACACCGCCACCGCCTTCGCTGCGCATCCAACGATCCACTTTGAACTTTTGACCGCTAAACTCCTCGGACTCCAGAGCACGACAGAAATCCGCTTGAATCTCCATAATCATAAGCTCCATGCGATGACGCATATTTTCCTTATCCTCCAGCAGAACAACCGGATCCGTTATCGGTTCGGCCATGAATTTTGATACGTTAAGCTTGCGTTTGACCTTCGCGGCCTCTGCCTGTGCATACGTGACCGTTGCAATTGTGGAAAGGCCCAGCCCAGTGCCAAGTAAAAAGCCGCATAGATGCTGGCTTCTCATGCGTCTGCCCAACTGGAAGGTGCCCAGTGAGAACAAAGAGATTGTGTGCCTTAGTGCGTTCATGTTGACTTTCAATTTGAATCCTGTTATTGCATAAAACCGTCCCAGATTTTGTTAGACAATGCACAATTGTTGTTATCTATATTCTTCTTGCGTCGGCATTTAAAGGCTGCTTGATAACCAGCTATCGAAAATAATGCGTTTCGATTGCAGATTAATTTTTGTTCAGTGATGACATTCTAGCCTTTCATATTCCTTGCATTAAGATTTTTTCACAAGGTATAAGAGGTATAAGTAGGCGAAGGCGAAATAAGTCTGTATAAGTGCTGTACTTACGCACACTATAATTAAATACATTATTAAAAAATATATTAAGTTTCGCGTCATCTTCGGTTTTGCTTTTGTGCAGCCCTTGTAGAAGTATCGATTTTAAAATAACCGGCTAACTTGCAGCGCGTCGATACTCGTGTGTGATCAACTCATTTGATTAGAAGCGGCCGAAAAATTGGCGGTTTTGCCAAACTAAATTTACTTTTTATTCAAGTGAGTAATATTGTATTTGGCATAGCAGAAGTAAGGTTTCTTTAGTTTTGTGTGTGTGTGAACATATTGTATTTGTTTCTATAATAACGGACCTTGAAAGACTCATAATGTCTGGCTTGGAAAAATTCGAAGACACTCCGGCTTGGCGTCAAAAATTGATCACCCATTTGATGCGGTAAATACATACTACATACATATGTATGTACACACAAAAAAATTTTGTAATGCTGATGAATGTAGATCGATTTTAATCTAGACTATTTGGAATTCTTATTGCATGTAAAATAATAATAATTGTATTTAATAATATTTATAAGTGTTACTTGAAAAATATGTAAATTTCTCCCAAACTTGCTAAATAACTTTTTTTTGTTTTCTTTTGTTCAGTTCTCCGCCTCCCGTATCGAAAAGAGAATCAATGGAGCGTCGCCATAGCTTGGAAATAGTACTAGACTTTCCAGCGTTGATCAAAGCCAAGAAGGCCGAGCTTGCCGCTCAACAGCAGAGCGAGATCAAAGAATACGACAGCAAAGACATTAACATCACCACAGAATTTCAAGCCATTTACGAAGAACTTGAAAACACGTCGATGACAGAAAAAGCAGACGAGAGTTTCGATGCGTTTGAACGCATGTGTGATAAGACTGGCTCAGATCCTGATAGCACGCTCTTTCAATACCTGCACAGTGATGATAAGGAGCAAGTATTAGCCTTAGCCAAGGAGCGTAGTGCACGTGCAGATAAATGTAAGTGATAGTTTAGTATTGTAAAAATAACCCTACTTTCATTTATTCATATGTACGCAGCTAGGGACATGGAAATGGAGTCGCTGCGTCGAATGTTTAACGATTTAAACGGCCAGGATCAATTGGAAAATGAGAGTCCGCTAAAAAGCGCTGAATGCACACAGCTGGAGGATGTGGAGGAGCCGTCTCGCTTTTGGGACTCTACAATCATTAGTAATGATTCGGTCTTTCAGCCTTCAGCAAGGACTTCACCTGTTAAAATGGTGGGACTTCTTCGTCCCTCAACTATAATCGAGGCTAACGAGGCAGACTTGACGGGCCAGCAATCCACAAACTCGTCGCTTGTCAAGAACAGCAGCTTTTTGACTGCACAATTGCGAAAAACTGGAATAAGCTGCGACTCAAGTGCATCCGGTTCCAGTTGCTATGAGACAGCCGCAGACAATTCTCAGGCAAGCGGCTCGAATGAGGCACCAACAATGAACGTTGATGATTTGTTTTATGCAGCAATTGCACATTCAAAACCACCTAGGATGTCGCTAAGTGAACAGAATGAGCTGCTTAGCGATTTGCATGAAACTCTAATCGACTTGGTGGCCAATGATGCGGCTGACAATACGGTTATTGAAGTGTCCTCATCCGATGAAGAATGGGACGAGGAGAAAGACAACCAAACGAACAAGAATGCGGACATAAAGCGAGAAGAAATTTCATTGACCGACATTGAAATCGAAGAGGACAAGGAGAACAAATCAATGCAATTCAATGATACTCTCGAGGAAATGGATTACATGATGCAAAAAGGTCGTGAATTAATGGCTGCCAAAGCGGCTGCACTATCACCTAAACTCATGCCCACATGCCCTTCACCAACCCCAGTTGCCACACCCACAAAACCACTCTCCGACTCAAATGTCATCCATTTGCACCCAAAAGTGCCCAAGCAGAATACATTTGTGTTGTCACCCAAAAAGCAACCACAATTATCATCAACACCATCGCCGATACACCAAGGCGTCAGCAGCTGCAGTAGCAGCAGCAAGTTGCCATTATCGGCTATCAAAACACGCTACGCATTAACACTGGAAGTGAAGCACCCTAAATTCTTTAAGGAACCCACAGGCATACCAATGCGACGGCAGATAAAAGCCCCAAAAAATAATTTTGACCACATTGTTAGTCCTATACGCGCCTACACACAGAAATCGAGCACTGCGCCCCTGATGAGCATGTTTCGTCAAGCACCAAATATCAATGATGCATTTAATACTCTAAGCCGCAAGGAAATGGAGGAGGAGTCGCGTCTCTGTCAGTTGAGACGCGGACAGGCAGCCGATCGAGTTGGAAATTTCAATAATTCGAAAATGGGTTTTGGTTGCATTAATCCGACTGCTCGATTGCTGCCCAAGAAGGCGTATATATCATCCGAGCTGATACAGGTGAGTCTCTTTTTTTATTAGCTATATTATTTTCTATATTTATAAACTTTATTTCATTTTGCAGATCGTCGATGAACGTACTTCACGTCCAATGCCAAATGTGCCGAAGATTCAGAAGTATCTTAACACGGCAGTGGAGCCAACAGTTATGCGTCACGATGGCAAAATGAAAATGCCCGGCGAGAGCAAGATTAGCAGCTCGTCGCATATACCGCGTCGTCCCAATGAAAGTCTTGCCGATCTGTCGCTTGCCTCAGGGGACATATCTTTGTACACTCTCAAGGATGCTCAAAAGCTTTGAGCGTATAAAGATAACAAGTCGAGCAAGTTCTATAATTTACAAAATTAATTTTTCGGGCCATTTGTTTTAAAGTTAAAGAAAAAAGTTAACAATAATATACAAAAACTTAAACCACGCAACAATTAGTAACTAATAAATGCCATCGATTGCTTTGTGAGAATATGAATAAGTTTATGCCGATTTTGGCTGTGGTCCTTTCCAGGCACGATTCACCTTGGATTCAGAGGTCCTACTAAGTTCCGTGCATATGTAGCGGCCAACTTGTATGAGCTTGTCCAGATTCACACCAGTAGTAAGGCCTATGCCATGCAACATGTAAACAACATCCTCAGTTGCTGCATTTCCGGATGCGCCGCGAGCATAGGGACAGCCACCCAGCCCAGAAACTGAAGCATCCACAACGCGTATGCCGTACTCCAATGAGGTTAATATATTGGACAGCGCCTGACCGTATGTATCATGGCAATGTACGGCCAGCTTTTGTACGGGCACAGCCCGCGTCACCTCATTTAGCATTTTACGCATGCTGCCTGGAGTACCAACGCCAATAGTATCGCCCAGTGAAATTTCGTAGCAGCCCATATCCTGGAGCGCCTCTACCACCTTTACCACTGCCTGTGGTGCTACGGCACCTTCGTAGGGACAGCCCACCTATCAAATATATATAATATCAAAACAACGCATGTACATACATTATTGATGTATTGATGTTATACGTACCACAGTGGAAACATAGCCGCGCACACGAACACCGTGCTCTTTGGCTGCTGCCAGAACGGGCTTGAAGCGTTCGATAGCTTTGGCTGCGGTGCAATTAACGTTTTTTAGTGAAAATGCATCGGACGCAGCACCAAATACAGCTACCTCCTCAGCGCCTGCCGCCAAGGCGCTCTCAAAACCTTTTAAATTGGGCGTTAGCACTGGATAGCTAATGCCGGGCACTCGACGTATTCCACGCAAAACTTCGGAATTGTCGCCCATTTGGGGTACCCATTTGGCGCTAACAAAACTGGTCGCTTCAATGGTTCGGAGACCAGTTGCTGATAGACGATCAATTAGCTCAATTTTAACGGCAGCGGGCAGCAGTTTGGCTTCGTTTTGTAAACCATCTCGTGGTCCTACCTCTACGATGCGCACATGATCCTGCGACAGCTGGGACATCGTGCGCGATATCCTTGTCTAAAATGTTGTGGTGTGAGCATTTAATTAGTTATATATATTTTTCCGCGATCGCTTTGCTAGACAACTTCTTACAGTGGTCGAGCATCGGATTAGAGGATGTGCCAGGTATCGTTGGATAAGCATTGTCAATAAAATATATGTATATATGCATGTGCAAATAACAACTTGTTACGTGCACTGCTTCCTCTTCTTATTCAAGCAAAAAGATGTTTCTTATCAGATAGATCATAGATTATCGAGAGGTCGATCGTTTAACTTGAAAAGTATTGAAGATCGCAAGAATGTGGCCTATCGATAGTTTGAAATTCGTGTAATTTATCTATATGCCATCTTTAGTTGGCATTCACTGCACCCACAAATGGATTAAAAATGATAAAAATACTAAATACCATTTAGATTTTAAATGGAAGACAATAATAAGCAAAATGAAACAAATGTAAATATAATTAAGGAGGAAGAAAGCTGTGACGATGGCGACAATGAGGAGGTGTTCCATTTCGAAACGGAACACTTGGCGCTGCGTGGCAACCAGTGCTATGGCAACCTACTGCGCACTATCGCAATGCTGCAGGCACAGCGCATTCGCGTCCATCAGCAGATAAATGAATTGGAAAAAGCACGCGATTTGTATCTGGAAAATCCGCAACTTATGTTAGATAAGCTTCGTAACAATGAACCTTTAATAGCTTCCAACTATATTGCTACTGTTCGCCTTCCCGCGTTGCCTACTATAGCCGTCAAAGACATTGCCGAGACATCAACTCCAAATGATGGTCCAATTAACGATGATAAAGATTGTAAAAACGGCAGCAAGGCACAAAGTCGTCTGTGGACGAACGAGGAGCAGCGTCGCCTGGAACAACTCCTTATAGAGTACCCGCCCGAAGAGGTGGAAATGCGACGCTTTAGTAAAATCGCAAAAGCCTTGGGCAACCGAACGGCTCAGCAGGTTTTTAGCCGTGTTCAGAAGTACTTCCAAAAGCTTCACGATGCTGGCTTGCCAGTACCTGGACGCCTGCCAAAATATAGGAGGCCGGGTGGCTTGGCCAAGCCCAAGTTTAACGTACGCCGCTCCACCTTCTTTCCGGCACAGAATATCGAGATTCAGATGCCTGAAGATGAATACACGTTAGATAACTTGATGGCCGTAGCACCTTCACCGCCACCATCGATTAAAAACGAACCCAAAATCGAGCCAGAAGAATCGGAGACACACCGAAAGAAGCTTTTGCAGCTTAAAATCTTAGAGTCCATACAAGAGGAGAAGTTACAAACCGAGGATGGTTACAGTCCTGATCCACTGGCACCCAGATGTGCCGATTGTGAGCATTCAGCAGTAACATGTACACGCTGGCGCTGTAACAGTTGCTATTGCTATCTAAATCTATGCGGCGACTGTTTGGCCGATCAATTGATCACGGAACGTTTTGAACATATGACTCACGATGTGGTTGTTGATCTGGAGACATGATCTTCACTACAATATTTGCACCACAGCATTAGCTCTAAAGCTTTACGCAAAACACAAGGATGGAAATGAATGTACAAATTTATTCAAAATATAAGAAAAAAAAAAAAAATAAACACCTACATAAATTGTATTGTATAATATAAACGGTCGATTAAAACGTTTATTTCAATCATAAAAACATATTTTCATGAAACTTTTATAGTTATGTACATTCGTAATTGTATTGTATTGCTTAAAAGAATACCAAAATGACTTAACAATCAAAAAAACTTAATTGAATTTAGTGGAAATTACAAAAGGCCATTTATGTACATATAGGACTATACATGGAATTATTAAGAGCAATTAAACTACAGCCTTATCCGGTTATTCCCCCCTTTCCCAATCAACAAAAGAAAAATCGAGCTTTCTCTTTGGTCATGCGCGCGTCTTAATCTGCAATTAATGCTCAACTTTTGACACGCGCCGCACTGCGCTTGCCCTCGATCCATTGCTCAATCTCTTGCTTAAGAGCCTCATTGGCCTTCACCTTGTCCATTGTCAGCGGCTCGCGATTAAATGGATCTGTCTGATCGCTGAGCAGGTGGCGTGCGATTGTGGAACGATCAACGGTTACTTTAGAGCTGGGCAGTACTACCGGATCGGTCATCAGTGTGGATATAATTGGGTCAAGGTACTCTTCGGGCGCATCGGCAAGCAACTCTTGCTCCTCCTTGTAGTCGTCGTTCATTTTCTTTACCTTTGCCGCAAACTCAGACATGTCGCCAATAAGCTGACCACCACCAATGCGAATCAGTATATTCTCGGCAAAGCCAAAAAGCTGATCGCTATAGGAACGTCCGTCCTGGGAGACAGCCAGACAAAAGGAATTATCCGTACTTAAATTTATATAGATGTGCGCAATCTCCAGCACCATTTGCGCCGGATCGAACTCAAATTCTTTCTTGTCTTTGACCTTAAAGCGCTGGCGCTGCGGGCCCACCAAATGGAGTAGAAAATAATTCAGCATCGCTGCAATGCGGTCCACCATGCTATTATGGCAAAATATGCTTTTGATTTCGCTAGTCAACAGCTTAATCAGATTGATTGTGTCCCTGCCCAGTATGTTGTCGAAGCGTGCCAGCATGCCCAGCTGATGTAGATTGGTGGTCTGCTGCTGTCGCTCACTTTGCGACAAGCTATTCCACTCGCCGTTGTCCTGAGCCTGCTGTAGCTGTTTAATTTGCTCCAGATTCGATAGCGATTCATCCAGCAAAAAGATGGCATCATTTATAAGCAAGTTGATAAAGCGCAAAAATATTGGCGGCTCAATCGCTTCCATGTTGCGTTCAGCTTCGATTGCTAGCTGTCTAAAGCATTCGACATGTTCCTCCTTTGTCCACAGGAACTCCATGATTGCGTACATGGGACGACGATAGTTGAACTTTTGCTCAAACTGAACTGACTGGCCAGTCATCTCGATGCTGACGAAAACATTAAGCAGACTGCGGACCACTTGCAATCGATCCGTATGGTTATCAAAGACGTGCGAGTTAAATGACTTGCGATTGCTGCCTGAGATCTGCGACGGCAGAAGAAACTCAAGAGCATCGGCTAGTTTGGCACGCAAATGCGGATTCTTAACCAGATCGGAGCTTCCCATAAACAGTAGTATCATCTTGAAGAAGGCATCGTGTGAGCTGGTATACATGTGAATAAACTGATCGCCTGAGAAGCTGCGGCAGAAATTCAAATATGCTGCAATATTATCGATAATGTTCTCCGGCACGGATTTCATATATGGCGCCACAAATGGCGGTGTTTCAGACAGCAGCTCCAAATTGCGTAGCATTTGTGGTGCAAAGTCCTTTTTATCCAATGCTGTCTCATAGCTCTCGCGCGGCATCATCGCAATCTCTGTCAGCCAAATGGCTGATGCCTCAAAGAACTTTAGCACGGCAGTATCGTTTTCTGGTTCGCCTAAACCATTACGGATGCACAGCATCTGTTGCATTTGCTCCTGAAGCATACGAAACAAATTCTTAGTCAGATCATTGTTGGGATGCCTGGTGGCCACATCCTGATAGGCAGTCTGTGTATTCTGCAGCTCACGCATCATACGCGTGAGTCGCTCGATGCATGCTCGGTTGCCCAACTCAAAAGCCTTGTGTGCCATATAAAATATTTCGGTGATGAAATTGTATTTTTCCGCAGTCAAACGTTTTTCACCCTCATCTGCAGGCAGCAGGCATGTCTCCTCGTAAGCCTTTAGCATGCTAACACCCTTCGCTTGACGTTCAGCGTCGGCAACAGCACAGTACGTCGGATCGACTAGCATTACCTGTTAGACGCATAGTAGATAAGTTATTGTACCAACAATCTGTTTACTTGAGATACGTACCTTTAGGGATGGTGAGCAAAGTGGAGCACATAAGCGCATTAAGACGGCGCTCAAGCTGGTCATAAATGCATCGCTGGCAGTGCTGTGCACAGTTTGGTCAAGATTTAAATTAATGGTGCTCCAAAGGTGACCACGCGCCACGTTCGCATCCAGACAGTTGGCGATCCACTGCATTGTCTTCTTTTTGGTGGTCGGTGACTGCACGAGCAGTTGTTTGATGAGCGTAAACAAGGATTGCTGGTGATTTGCCAACACTTGCCAGAGCGAAGGATCCGTTTGCTGTGAGAGGGGCGATATGTCACGAAAGAATTCATATGGAGCCGTTTGCGTCTTGGGCATAATAGAAATGCAAAATAACTGTCCAAAAAGAGTGTCCATGTATTCACCACCTGAAAATATAACTTAATCATTTATGTATTTAAACAATTATAATTATAAGAATATAAACCTTTAGCCTTGGGATTCGGCGTTGTGTAGTCGATAAGCAGCTCGCCTAGAATGCCAGCACGTTTTTCGCGCACAAAGAAGCCCAGTATCCAAAAGATGTTCTTACGTACGCTAATTAAGTTTTCCTTGATCAATTGCTTATGCAGTTCACTTAGCATTGGATAGAAAATAGCCTTGAGAGCGCCCAGCGCCTCCAGTGGCTCATCTTCCTCGAGAACTTTGCATGCTATACGCACCAAAAACTCCTGTGTACTAGTATTATGCTCGTCTGCCTGCTCGAACAGTTCTAACCACTGGGCGCCAAACGTTTGTGGTGCAAACAGATCCGGCTGACGCATACAAGTGCTGGCATTATTGAGAATAAGTTCTAGTATTCGATTACAATGCTGCTTGTCCTCGGCACAGCAATCGCGTTGCATTTGCTCCCATCTGGTGTATGCGCCGTACAAGTAACTTATAGCCCGTGTCTCCAACGCTTCCTCTTCCTCTTTACTGTGATTAACACTCTGCGAAGCTGGCATAAAGTATTTTGTGGTGTCGTTGAGCATAAGGCGCTCGAACAGTGCATGACCTAGCAATTCGTCGCTCAGCGTACCTGCGGCACTATTGTCGGCTACAATAACGTCTGCAAGGCAGAGCACCCCTCGCGTACGCTTGGTGTCTAGATCTCTGCTTAGTGTAAAGAGCAGAATTGATTCAATCAGCTGCTTGGACACGCCATTGGTTTGGGGGCCCTCTTGCAGCAGAGCTGCGAATGGATTATCGCTCTCTCCAACGCTGGACATTGTTGCGACCTTTTTTGTTTATATATTTAACCGTTATAGCTACGTTTTCTTAACAAATTATTAAAAATTTATATATTTTCAGCTACCTGTCACTGTGTCACTTAAATAATTAGTCCAAATATCGGGGCACTTATCGAAATACTAATCGAAATATTGAATACCAAAAAGTATTTTTTGTTTTAGGTGGGAAATTTAAAGCTTTGTCAATTTCAAATTAACATGTTTTTTGGTTTAAATGCGTCTTATTATAATCGTTACCGAAGGTAACACTTACGTAGTAACTGTTGCTCTCAAGTTCAACCCATGATAGAAACGTGCTTGCTTTTAAAATATTGGTACAGATTAAATCATAATTTGTCATATTAATTTTCTGTGCATCATGTTCTATAATAAAATGTTTCGATGCCATCAATCTGCAAAAAACTGTTTAGTTTATTAACTGTGACATACGAGAGAAGTAGAGCAAATCAAAGGAGGGACATTGAAACGATTAACGCAACCGAATGCACTCAAAACAAAACGCGTACAAACATATGTGTGTATGTATGAGAATGTATGTACATACACAAGTACACAAAGCTAAATCTAAAGCCAATTAAAACAATCTATTTTTAAAAAAACACCCACAAAGTAGCCACCGGCGACTGGTACCCAAACCTAAGGCATTCCATTTCCTACCTACCCTCCGATAAAAAGTAAAAAGACTTCGTGTGCCGTTAAATCGGTTTCTGATCAGCAAACGTAAACACACATTGAAGTTCGTTGATTTGCCATTTACTTGTATCAGTCGGCGCTGTATTTTTGTACGGTAAACACGCGCAATTACCATTGGAAATAAAACAAAAAAGGAACAAAAGAAAATCGCATCTGAAGCTTTCCTTAAGTTAGTATATCAATCAAACAGCTGCATTTGAAAGATTAGTTGTTTTTTAATTTCTTTAAATGTGTGTCTGTATTATTGAGTTTTTGCACAATTGATACATAAACTACAAGGATCGATAAAAAAATGAAAACTTTTAGCTCAACAGTAAGAACTTACTTATTGGATTTCAATTACGAATAAAATATAAAAATAGTCACCCCTCAAATCTCTCCAAAGCAATAAATAATTGGTGAAAAAATTTGTAAAAATCTATTTAAAATTAAACAAAAACAGCACTCATAACAACGTTATAAATTTAAGTACAATTTACACTATTAACTGCGACAAATTTAAATTAAGCAGGTATAATCAAAATGGCACTTAATGCGGGTCACCATGTCGTATATGCGATAATCGTAAAAGCCAATAAATTTAATCAACTGAGATATGTACTGCATTCATATATTGTAGATTTTTAACCGATTCGCCTTCAACAAGCAATGGACAAGCCAAAAATAGGTCACCTCAAACCGGCATTGCAAGCAATTGCTGTACAGGAGCTAAACGAGCAGCCTGATCGCGTTGCGGATGACATTGAAGCACTAAGAGATTGGGTGCTAAAGCAGCCACATTTGCGCGCCTGCACTGATGACCAGTTTCTGTTGGCATTCCTGCGCGGCACCAAATTCAGTTTGGAGCGAGCCAAGCAGAAATTTGATCGTTTCTATACGCTGCAAGCATCTATCCCGGAGGTGTTTAATGAACGGCGATTGTCTAACGATCCTCTGGTATTGGATATCATACGCTCGGGGTAGGTTTTGATAACGATAACAGCAACTTCGTAGAGTTCGAATGAATATCGTTTCTGTCATAGCGTCCTTTTGCGTATACCGCAAGATGAAAACGATATTGGACCATGTGTTACGATCATACGTGCTGGTTCGTACGATACCAGCAAATATAAGTTTCAGGATATCATACGCGTTGGCTCAATGTTCGGCGAGATTATGATGTTCGAGGATGAAAATGCCACTGTTTCCGGCTATGTTGAAGTAATGGACATGAAGGGTGTTACGGGCACACATCTGTTTGCCCTGCAGCCGGAACTAATGCGCAAGTTCTCTACGTATGCCGATGAGGCAATGCCTACGCGCCAGAAGGGCATACACTTCATAAATGTGCCTTCAGCATTTGAAGCGGGCTTCAATACGCTGAGATCTTTCTTTCCTGCAAAAATCAAGAGTCGAGTAAATACAATTTTAACTTGGTGACAATTTTTACAAGTCATCTCTTAACTTTCTTGTATTATAAAATGCAGATTTCGGTCAGTTCAGATCCGGATGCCATATTTAATATAGTGCCTCGTGATTACTTGCCCTTGGAATATGGTGGCACACATGGTATAGCCGAAGACATAAGTCGCAACATGGAAAAGTTGCTTTCTAATTACGCACAATATTTTGTGGCATCTCAAGACTTTGGAACCGATGAAAAGTTACGCGATTTTAGTGCACCAACTCAAGGCAAATGTTCGTCGTTTGGAGCAGTTGGCTCTTTTCGAAAATTGGAAATCGACTAAACTGTCCCCATTATCAGACAACATGATAGACAATTAGCTTTATAACATTGGAGTTTTAGATTCTAATATTTGTTTAAAACGAATGGTATTTTTAATCTTATCGTTTGATCATGCTAACTATGCGATATTGTTAACTTACCCTACATAAAATGAATCTATTTTCATGGGAATGTCAATTCTAGGGTCATTGTATGTTTATAGGTCAGATTTTTATATATTGTGCTTATATAAAATTCAAACATAACTTCAATAACGTTCTATATTTCGTTTATTACTTTAGATATCCATATGATATCAATAATCGTTGAGCCACCAAATTTTTAATGTTTTATTTGATAACTATTCACATAATGGTAATTGTATTGGCGTATATTATTAATATTTTAGTCGCTCTAAGTCGTTATTTACCCGATGATCTTTAATAAATATACATATAAATTGATTTGAACTAGTTTTTTGAGTTTTAGCAACTACAAGTAGACCGTACATAATGTGTTAGGATTGTGGTGTCCATTAGTTTGAAGTACACAGTGCCACCATTCATACTTCGTTGATGGGTCGTGAGCTGTGTTTACGTGGCGGCGGTGGCGGGCTGGGCGGCGGGCTAAAATCCGTTTCCGTACCATTGTAATTATACCGACTGTCCGATGGTGACAGCGATCGATAAGTGCGCGGCGAATGCATATAGGAATCGCGATGGGCACGCCCCCAGCTGCCACTGTGACGCCTATGGCGGTCCATGCCGCGATCATCATCATCTTCATCGTCGTAATCATCATAGTCGCTGTAGTCGTCACGATCATCGCGCTGTGGCGAGTAACGATCGCGCGATGAGGATGTCGGCGGAGGTGAACGCATGCGACCCAGCGGCGGTGGACGTGCGCCGCCAACACCACCGGCGGGTGGTGGCAAAAATGGAGGCGGCAGGCCCATGAACGGCGAGAAGGGCGCCGGCAGGAATGGCAGTGGATTGGGCATATTTAACAAACCTGGCGAGCCGGGCAAAGGCAGCGGCGATGGTGCACCAGTTAGTTCTGGTGCTAACAGTAGACCGTTAGTTGGCAGCGCATCCAACGACATATCACCAACACCACCAGCTCCACTGGCCATGGCAGTTAGTTTGCGCCGTAAGGCGGCAGCTTCTGCCTGTGCCTCTTCGCAGCGTCGTTCCGATTGACGCGCAGCTAGCCACGATTCGTGAGCACGATTCTCCAATGTGCCCATCTGCGCCTTGTGCGAGGCAATCTGTGCCTCAATTTCCGCGCGCAGCTCATCATTTTGAGATCTAGAGTTGAATAGGTGTAGTATGTAAATGTTACTTTATTACATATTTTGTTTACACTCACTTTAGCGTCTGAATTTCATTCTTCATTAGCGTTTGCGTTTCGACAGTGCTGGCATTCTCTCCCTGATGCTGCAGCCATTTGGACTCCTGTAAGCTGAGCTCCCTGCAAAAACAGTTAATAATTCAAATATACACATAGAACAAAATTTAGTATAAAAATCTTATAACGCACTTTTGCAGCTGTGTCTCTTTTTCACGGAAGTAGCCGGAAAGCACTTCAAGACGTGTTTGCGCCTCCAGCTTGTCACGTTCGGACTGATTGAAGTCCTGCTTCAGCTGCTCAACGTCAGCGCTAGATGTTTGCAGCTGACTCTCAAGTCGCGTTTTGGCTGCCAATTCCTGTTCTAGTTTCGTTTGCAGCGCTCTAAACTTTTTCTGTGTCGCATTGAGTTCGCCGCGTGTCTTAGCTGATGTAATAAGCTCCTGGATGTTGGTGTTTGAGTCCTTCTTAAGCATTTTGAGGCAGTCTTCTAGCGCTTCGATTTTGGCCAAGCTCGTTTGTAATTCGCTGTGCTGCTTGTCGTATTTGGCACTTGATTCCATGATCTGATGCTGCAGCCTTTGCATTTCATAGTTGCGTGCCTCAAGAGCCTTGGCTAGCTCTTGTTCGGATTCCGCTTGGATTTCTTCAACGCGAGTCTGCAGCTTGGCTTTTTCGATTTCCAGCTCGTAGTTATCCTGCTGCAGTGACTTTAGTTCACTGCTCAAACGCGTTGTGGACTCCGTACAAGAGTATTGCAGTTCACTATTTTCGCGACTCTTCTCCGCCAGACTTGCATTTATCTCAATGATAATCTCTGAAAGAAATGGATCAGTTTGGTTGTCACGCCTTGTATGCTTCTTTTAACTTACTTTCCTGATCATTAAGCTGTCGCTGCAGCTCTTCAACTGTGCTCATGAACACCTCATCCCCATTCTGACTGTTTAATACCTCAGATAACATTTTATTCAGCTCCAAGCCTGCTTCAGCGGCATTGTCCAAGTCCTTTACAAAGAGTTCATAGCATAATAAAAAACTTTTTTTCATATGTCTTTTTGAACTCACCTTTTCCAGGGAGCTTATCTGCTCCTGCAGCTTGGCCTTCTCGTAGAGCTCCTTTTCCAGTTGTTTCTTGAGTGCGGCTACCATATCGTTTGAGCCAAATGAGTTATCTTCAATGCTGGACAGCTTGGTACGTGTTGTCATCAACTCATGCTTAATAATCTGGTTCTCCTTGTGTGCGGCCAGCAGACTTCGTTCCAGATGATTTAGTTTAGAGAGCAGAGCACCCTCTTGGCTGCTGTTGCAAAAGCAATAGTAGGTTAAAATGAAGAACAGCGATGAAGCAGCGGCAATGAGGACGCAAAGTAATAGTAGACTGTGATCCAACAGTTTCTGCGCCAACACCTCCACGAAATTGTCTAGTGTAATGGCAGCACTGCAGTTGCTCTTATCCATAGGTCGGTTACAATGACCATCGGTGTGGTCATCGGCTGTGGGGGATTTATCAAAACAAAAGATAACTTATGCCGACTACTATTGGGTGTAAACAAAAATATCTTACTTTTTGGTTTCACCGCTTCGGGATACAGTAGTCGATGCAGTTCATCGTGTCCTGTTAGCGGTGCAGTTTCTGGTTCTTTGAGTCCCTTCCCCTGACTAGAAATAAATGTGTTGACCGTATCCATAATGGTGCTAAATAGACCCCGTTCAGGACCGGCATCTTCCTTAATAGGTTCCTGTGTTGTCAATGCGGGCAATTCTATCGGTTCGATGGTGCCAACAGCATCGTTTGGTTCATCGTCCTCAACTTTAAGGGGCGCTGGCGTTGGCTCCGCCTCATAAACTGCATCGTAAGCATTCGAGGAGTCCGGTTTGGGCGTGGTTTGAAGTTCCGGCAAAGCTTTCTCCTCCTGCACATGTTGTTGCTGATCTTGTTGCTGCTGCTGTTGTTGTTTTTTTCGCTGTTCCTGTAACTTTTTGTAGTATTCATTCGGATTGTGCATGTGATGCTTCTTGAAAAGAGGCGGCAATTCTGTCGGCACAGCAGGAGGCGTGGCTTCTGTAGGCTCAATCTCTTCCACTATTGGCTGATCTTGTTTTTTTACTGCATCGACTATAGCTTCTGGTCGGGTTGGAATTTCAATTTGCCCTTCTTCAACTGGTGCCACAACAGGAGTTGCTTCTGTAATAGGCTCAACCGGTGCAGCTTCACTTGAATTGGCTTCTGGCTGAGCTTCGACTTCTGCTGGGATTGGTGCTTTCTGTTTTACTTTAACAGAATCTGTAGCTTCACTTGCTTGCACTTCAATTGTTGGTGCCTCTTGAGTTTGGGAAGGAATTGCTTCTTGGATCAGCTTTTCACCATCATGTTGGTCGTTTTTTTGAGTTTCTTTTTCTTTTTGGTGAGAAATTACTTGCTCAGTCTTTGCATCATCTGCTTGAACTGCCTTTTCTTTAACTATTGCCTGAGCTTCAGCTGCTGTTGTGGGTTTTAATGGTGCAACAGATAGACCTTCATTTGTTTCTATAATGTTTCGTTTATTAAAATTTTCCCGTTCAGCTTCTGTCGTTGTTGCCACAGACTGAGCTTCAGTTGTAGCTTGGTTTAGCAGATTCGCGACTTCATCTTTAGCTAATTGCTGATTGCTGTTCATTGGTGTTGCAACAGATTGAGTGTCATTTGTTTTTATAATGTTTTGTTTATTAAAAATTTCCCTTTCAGCTTCTGTCCCCTGAGCTTCAGTTGCAGCTTGGTTTAGCAGATTACCGACTTTATCTTTAGCTAATTGCTGAGCTTCTTCAGTTTTTACTTCTATTTTTCCTGACTCCAGCTGCGCTATAGTCTCTACTTTGGGCAACTCATTATCGATAGCCTTAGCTTGTATTGTTGGCTCCTCAATTTTAGGTTCTGGCTCAGATGTTTTTTCAACTATTTCCGACTGTGATTTTAGCACCTCCTCTATCTTTCCCTCCTCCGATACGGGCACAGCTGTTACAGGCCGCGTTTCAATAAGCAAATTGGCATCGTTTACTGCTGGCAGGCTTTCAAATATGTTTTCATTTTTGGTCACAGGTTTATCTCGATTTTCCGTTTCTGCTGAGGCTGCATGCTTTTTCTCCGCTTCAGTTGGAGAATTTATTACCTGCTTGACATTTTTTTCAGCATTTGCCTTAAGTGTTTTGGCCGCTTGATCGCTCTCAGGTTTTTTATCGTTTGTCCGATCGTTATCTTTGCTGTCAAGTGTAACTTGTTCATCATCATCGTCTTCGTAGCTTTCTTCGTAATCGTTGAATTTTTCGTCTTCGCTTTTCGTTTCATCGATATTGGCTGCATCGTTTTTGGTTTGTTCTGCTGCTGTTTGGTTCAGGTTTCGTTCCAAGACTGCTGGTACCACTTCAAGAGGCAACTCGGTACCATCGACCATGCGAAGATTTGGTGGCTGTGGCGTTATTGGTGTGGATGCCTCACTGCTGCTGCTGCTCGCTTGATCCTGTTCCGTAAGTATAGCCATTTTGAGTGTTTCTAGTGGGGAGGTGGTTGTCGTTGGCACATCGTTCACTGTTTCGGAAGCATTAAGCACTGGTTGCACTTGCACTACAGGTACAGCTAGGTCTGGATTATTTACAGCCGAAGGTGTTGCAGGTGCTGCTGCTATTGTTCCTGCCTGTGGCCATGCAACCGGCACTTCATATGTGAGATCGCTATCTTTAATCAAGATATTTTTTTCCATGATAAAGTCCTTGTTTGCATAGCCGCGCCGTCCATTGATTTCGACGCCCCATAGCTTTGGATTACTGCCGGCGCTTTTGGACATTATACGCATCGGCGAATGAATTTTAAAAGAAATCATGCCTTCTCCGCCAGACATATAGGTGATTTTGGCACTGCCCGTTGAGATGATTCCTGTAGAAGATTTCAAAAAAGCATTAGTCGATTATGAAAGATGTTTCTTATTGCAGGCCTCCAAAACTATGTCAGTGGTATTTCAATGAACTGCAGTGAATTAAAAAATAAAAATAAAAAAACATGCTCAGTCGCTCAAATATAAAACAAGCTAATTTTTTCGCGAATTGGAATCTTTTTTGGAACCACAGCTTGCCAATTTGCGAATAACAACTGACTGTATTGATTTTGCATGCACATGTGTTTGGTATAGTCTATTTGGCACTAGATTTGTAGTATTTGACTGGCAGTATCTTGTTTTTTTAACTTACGTGCACATTTTTCGTCAGCGCACAGCCTTAAGTCGGACAAAGCCCACGTCGTTGGAAGACTTGAAAGGGAAAGTGTTAGTGTTACGACCAGGCAGACGGCCAAATCACTAAACAGCGTTTTGGTTTGGACGTTTGCGTTTGTTGGCCGCATTTTGCATATTTTGCACTGAAGTGTTTACAATTTAACTGAACTAAGTAAAACAATTTAGTAGGTGTACAAAACTTTTTGTGTATAAAAAATTTCTTCACATTAGCTGAGTTGGCTTTTCGTCACAACAGCTGCTTGTCGGTGCTGCCACATGTTTATAATAAATCGATACATATTTCGATAGATCGGTATAAGGCGGCATAATATCAGAGGTCACCAGTGCTGCCAGGTTTTGAGCGCCCGTATAAGCTAGATTCTGCGAAAAAATAAACTAATAAGAAAAAAATAGCTATCGATCATATTTCTTACCAGCCGGCCACCCCCTACCCCCCTCCCCAACCGACCACCACTGACCCCTTACCTTCAGGTCTGTGAAGGCGCTTGTAAACTTCTTTATTATCCTTCAATCAGACTATGATGTGTTTGCTTCAAAACATTTACTTTACTTAACCCAGGCAAATGCCTCGGCCCATTGGCTCTGCCCAGCATAAGTTATCAAGAGCAGTTATCGATCGTATTTCATACCACCTGCCTTCCCCCACCCCCCTTCCACATTCCACTCGACCATCCACATTCCCCTTCCCCTACCAGCCCATCCACACTTCCCTCCCCACTTTCCTTTCCCACCTCAACCTATCCACTCCACACTTCACCCTTTCCCCTCCACACTTCAACCTTCCACCTTCATCCATCATCCTTCGGTAACGAGTATAAAAATCGCGCATGCCTCAGCCCACATATCGATGACAATATCGATTAGAATACCAATTCAAGATCATATTGATAAAGTTTACGTTACAATCGGCTTTAAATGCACAAGCTCCGAATATGCTATATCAATTTTGAAAAATGCTAGATTTATGGCTATAAGCTATTTGCATATTTCATAAGCTATTCCATTTTCAAATATGCTAGATCTAGCCTGAAATAAGCTAACCTGGCAACACTGGCGCTCACACTCAACTGCTAACTATTTATTGAGTTTTCTTATCGACTGATGTTATGCACTTATCTTACAATAAACAGAATAGTTAGCGGCTTAGGTCAATTTGGATTTTATTTATTTTACGCAACAACAAAATTTTAGCATTCGAGTAGATATTTAAACTCATAGAAAGGTATTTTGTGGCTAACCATTTGCGGTCACACTGAATATATTGTGGCATAGCTAAAATTTTAAGTACTTTAGTGTGTTTTTTGTAAACCGAAAGTGCGAAAATGAAACGCGTCTGAGTGTGCAACCACACAAAAAATATACAAGTTAGCAAAAAGGTTTTTTTCCGTTTTCTGATATCATTTTGTGTTGTAAAACAGGCAAAGGAGAGTTTATCGTCGCGTGCCATTTGTTGGCTTCAAAATAAAAAACCTAAACAATTTATAAAAATTGGTCTTCGCTTATACTCGTGGAGTTGCTATTTAAAAGTACTATTATAGACGATTAAGGTGTTTTCGTTTTTATGTGCACAAAAAGTCCTCATGTAAGGATAGGAGAGCTACGTAAAAAGAGCGCGACATTCAGCGCGCTGCCAGATGTGTCATTTTAAAATCAAGGCTTGGGGTTTGACAACTAAACGATTACATTATAATCGTATTAATGATATTAGAAAATTTTAATAAAACTTAATTACAAATATTATTTTATGCCAAATAGGCGTTGATAACACACGTAAGTGCGCTTGTGCCATTCTGGCAACACCATTTTCTCTGCCTGTCATAGAGTTGTGCGCGTGTCGTGTTTTTACTCTGACAAGTAGCTAGTTGACATAAAAAACAATTTAAAAATTCCTCAATAAAAACATTTAATAACGATATTTGCATGCCGAGCGTCAAATATTGTGCCACGTATTATGTTTTAGCTTAATGTAGATAAATAAATTTCTACATCCATTTGTTTGTCGTGATTTGAAATGCGCATCGCTATTAACTTAAGTGACTGAGAGAGCAAGAAAGAGAACAGTGGCAGTGCGCGTTCCTGCTGTTACTGCTCACTATTTTCGATTTCTACCTTTTGCATTTTAAACGTCTTTGTTATCGGTTGTTGTTGGTTGTTGCTCGGAAACGATTTAGTTATTTTGTATGTTTTATTTATCTCAACGTTCTACTCATCGGATATTATGTATTGTGTAACAAAAATATGAAAATGGGTGTACAAGAATGCGCCATTAAAAATATACATGTGCATATGTATCTACATAAACTTATTGTTAAAACTGCGCAAACTAAGCAACTAAATGCCAAAGTGTAACAAAAACATGGGCCTGTGACAACAAAAACGAACGCACTACGACCTAAAGCAAATGCATGGCAAAGGCAATAAAAAACAAAGTCAGTTCCAATTCCAATGCAAAAATAAACAAAATCAAAATTCTATGTGGTTAAAAAATAAAATAAATGCTATAAAATCCTTTGTTAAAATTTATGTGCCCGCAATAAAAAGCATTTTTTCTTTCGAAAAAATTTCTCTCCAAAGTAAGATAGGAGAGAGAGAGAGAGGAAGTGTGAGAAAAAGGCATAAAATGTGACGTAATTTATATTTATTCTAAAAATATATTCAAAGTGAAATGCCAAAAAAAGAGCGTTTGCAATTGTAATGTCCCTTTTGACATACTGTAATTACCAATTGCAATTGCCTTTTAATTTGAATTCTGCATGCAACAGGGCGCGTGTTATTTGCTCACAAACACACACACTTATGTACCCATATATATATTCACGCCAAACGTCTCATATGAGACAAAGGCAAGCTGTATGGTAAACAAAAATACAATGTGCATGGGGAAAACGATAACAAACAATGGTATGGAATTAATAAAGAAAAATAAAAACAGCGGCAGATCTGTCGAATCAACCAACGAAACTGCCACGCTCCCCTCTCTGCCCTGCCCATTTATTGGGCCAAACGTTTTGCTCGCAAATATGAAACAAAAAAAAACAAAACAAAAACAATAACAACAATTAGGTAATGTTTTACGCCGTTCTCTTTTGCGTCGTCGTTTCGTTCGTTAACGAGAGCGTAAGCGCGAGAGAGCGAGAGAACAGCAACGCGCTCATTTCAATGCCGCTGATGTTTTTTTATTTTTCGTTTGGCTTTTGTTTTGAAACACATTTTACATGGAAAATTTTGTGTTGCCTGAGAGGAAAATTATGTGTAATGCTACGATTAGAAGTAAACTTTGAAATAAATTTTAATTGTATTTTAATATTCACAGTGCTAACCAAATTTTAAGTTTATAAAGAATAAATATATATTCTGAATTTAATTTGATGAGCCTTATACATTTGAAAACGCCGAAAATGTAAATGCAACAAAGACGCGCGAACAAATATTGTATCACTAGCAACAGAAAAAGAACGAGTGTAAATAAATTTATGTGCGTGCCAAGAAGAAAAAGATAAATAAAAAAGAATTTAACTTTAACAACATTTGTATCAAATTAATAAAGAGCGAAGAAAAATAAACAAAATTTATAATAGCGTAGTTACCATGTTGCATAAAATCGATGAAATTGCCGCGCCAACTGCAACATTAACATCAACACCAACAACAATTATGGCCCCCACAGAAACAACTGGCAATGGAACGGAGCCAACAATTTCAACGCACCTTGCAATCGCAACGGCGACAATAGAACCAATAACACTCGCAGCAACAGCATCAGCAGCAAGTGCAACGGAACAAGAAACAGTCGCTGCTGATGTCGCCCCCGCAGTAGCAGCATCCACAACAGTAGCAGCTGAGGGTCAAGCAAAAGCAACAATGACAGTGACAGCTAACAATACACCAACGCCATTGGCGCTGTCAGGTGCGGCAGAGCTTACCGAATTAGAAACAACAGCTGATGGCGCTTATGTTGCCAGCGTTGCCAACATGTCCCAACAACCCGAAGCACAGGCAGAGGTAGACCCATCATTCGACATTCAGATGCGTACGCAGCAACAACAGAAAATCAGAATTTATCACGGCGCCAAACAAAGCGCAGTATGGAGAACCGATTCGCTGGCATCTAATCCGAGCATGATTAGAAGCGACACAGGCTCATCAGAGGCTATAGCCACAATTATCAACAATAGCAGAGGCAGTAGGGGTTGCCATGCGACAGCGCCCAGTTTGTTGCAGCGTAAATTCTCGGATGGCTCATTAAATGCTGCAGCAGCTATGCCGCGTCGCGTTTCATTCCCGGAAAGTGATAAGGAGCTTGTCACTGGATATCTGGAGCCAGCCAATCCATGGGAAAAAGGTAATTTATCTACTAGGAAAATTTGCAATAAAAATATTACAAATTTAACCGTTAAACCAAAGCTTTATTATAATATTCAGCTACATATGTATGTGTATGTACATACATATGTGATTTTTTGAAACAGTTTGTCGAGCTGTATGGGCTTTGCAGAGATTATCGGGCGACACTTAACAACTTTTTATTGTGCAAATACGGAAGTTAAACTTCCTGTCATTTATTTCAATTGCAAAAAATTTACTAAATAATTTATGTAATGCATATTCAATCATGCAACCGGCAAATGTGCAGAGTGTAAAAATAAAATATTAGAAAACCAAAGAGAGGCATGTTGGTGGGTCGGTAAAAACAAAAAGATACCAATTCAATAAAGTGCGCACAAATATTTTTGCATTTCCTTTGAATGAATGTCTGTCTGTTTGAATGGCGCTGCTCTCGATATAACTGAACGCGCAGTACTGGGTGTTGATTGTTACCAAGAGCAATACATTTTTAACGATTCGTTTGTTTTCTCTCTTTTTTTTGTGTTGCTTTTCTCTTGTCCAGTGCAAGTGATGCGCACAATTCAATCATTTTGCGAATTGTTGACAGTTGGCAATTACGTGAAAGATGTGTTTTGTGAAGATGGATTCAATTTAACAACCATTTTGCATTTTTACCTGGAATATTTAATTTGTTTGTTTGTTTGTTTTTTTTTTGTTAAGGGTTTGTCGCCTTTTTTATTGTTACTGCTGTGAGCGATTGGTTATTTTAATAGCTTGCCTTTGATTTTGTTACTCGTCGTACTCGTATTCCAATACGTCTTTTTGTTTCTTGCCAGCGATAAAGCCAACAACAGGATCCCTGATAAGATACGGAAAATTTAAAGTTTCAACTCAGTTTTGGAATTAGATCGGTTAGGTTTTACTTTGCGTGCTTGCTCTTTGGCTCTGACTTGGCTCCATTGTATTTTTGCTCTCTCTCTCTCTCACACACACACACACACACACACACACACATTCTCTCTGTCACTCTTCCTCTCTTTTGTATTTTGTTACCGGCTCCGTTTGTAGGCTCATTTGATGTCTGCTATCTGTTTTCTCACCGTAAATGCTATAAATTGTAGAAACGATTACGATTTGTTCGACGTGTTTGCTTCCATATATAATACTTACATATGCATATACATATGAGTGTCAATACTTTTATGTGTATACGTTTGTGTTCGTCACTCTCTTTTTTTGTTTGTTTAAATTCGACTCTTGTCTCTGTTTATATACATTTTGTTTGCAAGATTTGCTGCTGCTGTCTTTTTTTTTTTTTTTTTTTTTTTTGTATGACTTAGATTTGCTTGTAGGTGCAACAATTTGTACAATGTGATGTCATCGTTGTCACATCAAAACAAAAAATTTACGTGAAACGATAATGTACATACTTAACTCTACTTACATTTGGAAAGTAAAATAACAAGCAAGAAACGATTTTCATTCTAAATAAACTGGTCTAAAGCGGTATTTAACGAATAATGCAAACTGTTAAGATTCTTACCAAAAACTGCATATTCAGCGCTTTGCTGAATAAATTGAAAGTAAATACGTATATGTATGTACACATGTACATATATATTTGTAAATGCATACATAACTGTTAAAGTACTTACATATATGTATTAATGATGATAAAAATGTCACGAGCACAATTAATGCACATTTCGATGTAATTAATTAATGCAATCCAGCTAAGCAAAGCTATCCGTAAAGTGAAGCAAAGCAAGAATAATAAGAAAGAAAAAAAAAAACGAACAAAGAACAAAACAAAAACCATCAGTAAATTTAATATTAATGCTAATCTTTGCATTTAGCTGAAATGCCACTTGTTTTTGTCTTGCGGAAATAATAACCGTATTTCGAGTGCTGTTTTCGTAGAAATACATACTATTTTCTCATTAATTTTCGATGTAAGACATTCATCTGGTCGAATATCATTTGTTTCGACTATTCTCTGCCAGCTGGCTGGTTACCGACAATCACTTACGTATCAATAAATGCTATAAAAAACAGTTCTGTACAAAAGTTTGTTTGTTTATAATTTTCGGGAAGTAACTTCAAGCGAATTAGCATGTTATCTTTATTTTTTGGTATATAGATATCTAAACGGATCTCGACACGTTTTATTAAACATTTCACTTGGCTCCTGACTATAAAAATTATCGACTTGATGCCAATTTTTCTTTTTGTAGATACTTTTAGCTCTTTCTTTCTATCTACGTTTTATACGGGTCGCGTCTTTCATTCTGCTTGCGTTGAGTTTTTTTTTTCTGTTTTTTTGCCAAAGTTTGTTGCCAAGTTGGCAATACCAACACAAAATAAACAATATTCAATAAATGGCTAACGCTGTAAACATGTTTCGAATTGTCGATATCCATAAACATATATATTAATAGCATTATAATTGAACATATTTTCGCATTTAGCTTTTGCCCGTTCGTTATCGTCGTCGTTAACGCATAAGAATCAATAGAATATAAAAAATTGAAAAGCATTTAAGCACACACGCACACTAACACAACAGCTGTCTGCAGGCGCGCATTATTTTCCAAGTTAGTTAGTTTCTAGGAATGATGATGAGCTAATTCTCTATCAATCGATAAGTGAAACATTGTGCATTTTAACAATTGGACGCCTTGCAGCCCAGCTTAAGTCAGCTTCAACTTAAATACATTCTGCGTGTTTTCTTCACGTTCTCATTGCGACACACCTCCTAAGGGTCTAGTAATAAAATATCAATCATAGTTTAATTTATTTATTTGCAATTTGTTCAAAAATAGATCAGCTTTTTATACATCTAAATAGAGATTATTATTTTTACAATTTAAAATAGATAACTAAACATAACCATATGAACAAGTTGTTTATCATTCTTAAGTTGTTTATTATTTAATTTGAATTTATTGCAAAGCTTATCTAAATTTCTAGGTTGTTTATGACTTGGGTTTACATCGTTTTCATGTTTTAATTGCGCATATTTCTTGTTTTTTTATAGCCGCTTTCATAAAAACCTATTTATGATGGCATATACCCTTGATTTCAATGGGTTTAAGTGATTCTAAAACTTTATTTTTGTGCTAAATAATAATCGATTAAGTAAAAGTATTAATTAAATTTAGTGTAATAAAAAAAATTGGGGGAATATTTATGTATTATTTTTGAGTATTATTTGCTCTTCCTGAATAAGTTAAAAGCTTTATCATCATTTAATTATTCGAAAATATTTTGTACAACTGCAGTGTATGTATAATTTAATTGCTTGAAGTACATTAAATTTATTTATTTTAAACGTATTATTTAATTGCATAGACGACACTTCAAAGAAAAAAAAAAAAACCAACATGCGACGAATAAACAATATAAAAGCAAACGCTTAAATTGATAAACTTCTCTCGAAGCTCTCAATGGAAAATATTTTAATAGTAGAAAAAAAAAACAAGTGGAAACGTTGCAGTCGGACGCAACCGACTGTGGTATACTCAATACCTGTTTAAAAGGGAATAACAAGAGGCCTCCGCGCGGATATATGTCGTTATTTGCTGGCGGAGCAATGTCGATTGCGAAACGACATGCATACATACAAACATACAAAGAAACAAATGTACAAATTCGGCATAGCGACATATCTCCGCCCAGTATATTTTGCTGGCGGAGCAATGTCGATTGCGAAACGACATATCTCCGCGCGGAGCAAAATTGGGAACTCGAGCTGTAAGGATGTGGGAAACATGTGGATTTATCGATTTGGAGCTATCGAATTTTTCGATTTGCCAGACCCCCCCGTTTGCCGTAGAAGATATGTGCCCAAGTTTCAAAGTTTCGAGCTTGAAGGGGGCCAAAAAAAAGTGGCGTTCAGAACAGGACGGGACAGACACCATGACGGACATTGCACAAACCCAATGTACTCTTAACCTTCGATATCGAGTATAATTATTTACAAATAACTGACAGTGCACAAGCAACAACAAAAAGTGGAAGCCGGTAGTCACAATGTCTGCTACCGCAAAAAATAAAAACAACAACAACAAACGTGTGTACATATTTGTATGTATGTAAGTATGTAAGTACGTACATATATATGTATAATAATGGTTCTGAGAAATTGATGTTTGTACTGAGCATGCGAACACTAATGAATCATTTAACAGATGTCCGTCTTTAACAGCACGAAAACTATGAAAAAATGAGAGGTATGAGACAGCTCTTGAATGATTGCCAACCAAAAATGAAAACCAAAAAGAAAAAAAAAAAGAAAAATTGCTTTAGTTGTGACAAATTATTTGTTGGTTTCTTTATTTTCGAAAGCCACAGCCGTTCGTTCGTGTTGGCATAAAATTTTGTCGTTGAATTAAAATGGATCGTTTAATTGCCATCTCTCTGTTGCTAGATAAAGCAATGATAGATTAATTTGTTTACATTTCTCTTCAAGAACAAGTTTGTGTATGTATGTATTGTGTGTATTTGTATGATGGCAAACTATTTTTAAAAACTTCGCTGTCGCTATGTCTTTCAATGCACTTGGCATTTGGCACAATTTACGTTTCTTTGTCGCGCACCGAAATGTTCAAATGTTCGATTTGATACGCCCCCAAAGAAACTAATTTTCAAAGAGCTCAATATTTTTTTTTTAAGTATTTGTATAAAACTATACTTAGTTGTCTTATGCAAATGGAAAAAGATAAAATATTAACAAGATTTTCAGTTGCAGTTTAACTAGGGATTTTTTTTTGTTTTGGATAGCCTGTCAAATTGTAGAAATCACAATTTTATAAATACATATTCTAAATTTAGCTAGAAATTACTTAGATGTTGTGTTTGTGTGCCCAGAAATGATAGACAAGAGCCAAATGTCCAAATCATCTCAAGTCGCAAATTACAAGTTCACGATTTGTGGCAGGCAACAAAATCGTTTCGAAATGTCGCAATTTCATTTTGCTTTTTGACATTTGCGGACAATTTGTCTATGTCTAATGTTTGCCGACTTTTGTCCGGCACTCGCAGTTGATAATAATGATGATGATGATGAGGTTAGGTTGATGTGGTTTATGATATTGTTGGGGAGATACGCACGTGCCCACAGCTCGTTTTGGAGAAAACATTTGTAATGTTTGAATGACTTTATACAATGCCAGATGATTCTATTAAGCTGCTGAATGAAATTATAATGGGGTATATACACATATGGAATACAAATTTTGATGTTTAACATGTACAAAACTAATATAGTTAAAGTGGTATCTAATAGTTAAGCATTGCTTTTATTTTTAAATATATTTGTTGTTTTGCTTTTTTGTAAACTGTCATGTGGCATATGACAAACGGAAGAGTCGAACAGTTTATTGACTCAACAATGTTCTTTTATGTTTTATGTATTTTTGATCAAAATTGTGGCATTTTGATATAGTATATTGCCTTTTGTGATATAGTATGTGACGTGAGCGCGCGTGCAGGAAAATACGCAAAATAATGTTTTGTTTTTTTTTTTATACCGAACAATTGAAAATAATACTATTTTGCCAACAAAAATAAAAGCAATTATTAAAATGAATTGATTGATTGTTTCAATATATTACTACATATATAACAAGCAATTGTATTAACTAAAACTTTTCTCATTGCTCTTCTAATTGCAGTATTTCAGGTGTCGAGCATTGCCGAGATCACTGAGCTGTATGTGCAGTCCTGTTTTAAGCATCGCACACAGCCGCTTAAAAGCATTATGGATCATCTGAATGGACTGGATTTGCAGTTGACGCGACAGCCGCTGCTGTCGCTCAAGGGCGTACAACTGACGCCAAATGATTGTGAGCCGCTGGAGGAGATATTTAAGCTGGTATGTGTTGTGATGATGAAATGGCTATTTGTGCCTAATGGATATTTAATCTCGTTTATTGTTTTTGCTCTGCAGATACAATATAAAGCCATCAACTTGTCCGAGTGCCCATTGAATGAGAGCTGCCTGCGTGCGCTCTGTGAGATGATTGATTATTATGAGGCTGCCAATGAGCTGGACATCTCGTACAACAAGGAGCAAATGACGCTACGCGGTTGGAATCACTGCACACACATGGTGGGACGTAGCCAGGAGTTGCAGCTACTCAATGCCGAAGGCAATCAAATATCGAAAGTTGGTGCTGAGAATTTGGCGGGCGCTTTGAACACTTCTAATCTGCATACACTTAAACTGGAGCATTGCGGCCTCAAAGGACCACCACTCACTAATTTTTGTGAGTATCTCGGTGTGTGGATGTGTGTCAATATCTATAGCTCTCGTAACTAATTTACTGTTTATTAAAATCACATTAATATTCTTCTTCTTTTATGATACAAATATCACTCTGTTTTTCAATGCTATTTTGTTAACAAAACCAAATCTCTTTCACAAACTTTGAAGTGCAATCGGCATACTTTAACGTTTTTTTTTTCAATTTTTTTATAGGCTGCAAACTGTACCACAACAAGATACTTAAGGAGCTGTGGCTGGGCTACAATGATTTGGATTGCACCGATGCTCAACATATTGCAGATATGCTGCGGTTTAATCACAGCATTGAGCTAATCGATATAAGCAACAACAATATACGAGACGAAGGCGTCATGTATCTGGTGCAGGCGCTAATTATGCAGGCCACAGAACTTGAACGTCGCAGTGGCTTGCCACTGAAGCGTGCACGTGCCATTGAAGATGATGAACCGTTGTCGCCAGCAGAGATATCAGCGCCGGTGCCGTTGACTAGCAGCCACGGTGAGCAATGCAGCAATCAGATTCAATCGGGAGCGCATGCCAATGCAGCCAGCACTGACGTGGATGCCGTGGAATCTGTGGAGACGATACTGGAACAGCAGGCAACTTCGATGACGTCGGCTGAGGATTCTAGTGCGAGCTGCGAACCAGCTGTTGGCATCCTGGTGGATGTGGAAAACGATGCGGATGATGACAATACAGAGGACACAGTGCGCACTTTGAGGGGCGGCAATCAGAGTGCGACTGGGCAGTCTATGCTGGATAAATTGCTGTCGATGAATAGTGATAGTAGCAGCGAGGAGGCAACATCTAACATATCCACCGATACATTAGGCGCCTTCTGCTCCGAGGACATAAGTGAGAATAGCAATGACATCATTTACGACTCTGGTGCCACATTGCAAAAATCAACAACAGCGGCAGCAGCAGCAGCTTTAACAATATCCACGGATCAGTCAACGGAGATTTTGACGGATACTGCTGAAAACATACCAGCCACACTAGATAGTCCGATTTTGGAGCAGCTGACTTCAGAACTACAACAACAACAACAACAACTAAAAAAGCAGCAACAGCAAAGTTCCCAAAATGAACGCAACTTATGTGGTAGGAATTTTAAATGTATTGATTGAAAATTTATTAATTGTTTGCCTAACTATTACTAATAACATAATGAACTACAATTTCAGCTAAAGTTGTTTTTCGGATGATTTAGGTTCTGTTTGATTATTTTTAATAATGCCTATTTAAAAGTATAACTTTAAATAGTTTTTTTTTATCGCTGGATAGATAAAGTGTAATTTAGATACAAATGGAACTTAGACTATATAGAAAAATAATTTAATCTTGCTAAACAAAAAATTTCCTTACATTTTTAGATACAAATAGACCCATTAAATGTTTATTATGAGGGCACATTACATAATCACTTGTTATTAACTCCTTTTAGACTTTACCTTAATCCAAATTAATTGCCATGTTTTCTTATATAAAATTTATAATTTCTTATTGCAGATATTACTCCCTCAACAGAGGCTAAAACCGTTGAACCCAATGAAACCTGTGTACAGAATAACAACAATGCTAATTCCCACAATAACAACACCAACAACAACCATAATAATAATCTTGTAATTAACCAAATAACGGAGGAATCAACTGTTGCCGTTAATTCGAGTGGCTCTGGTACCATTTACGAGGTAACTGCAGAGGAGAGCGACTGCATCAATTCGGGACCAAGTGGCTCACGGCCATTGGAGATGAACAAGAATGGCAAAGGAGTCGATGATTTCGAGGATACGCACAGCACAGATTCGGCATTTGAGAGTGCTTCGGAGGGTGACATAAGTCGCCATCTGCCCGATGAGTTTAGTCGTTTGTCCGTGTCGCTTGAGAGTGCACGACTGGATGAAATGGCCA
The DNA here is from genome assembly GCA_030179655.1 of Scaptomyza flava. Taxonomy (NCBI): domain Eukaryota; kingdom Metazoa; phylum Arthropoda; class Insecta; order Diptera; family Drosophilidae; genus Scaptomyza; species Scaptomyza flava. Next base: position 414,510 of record JARNME010000029.1, on the reverse strand, counting down.
AGGAAATGGCCATTGAGACGGCAACCATTGCCAGTGAGTCTACCGAGTGTCTCCTAGTTGCTGAAGAGGCAGCCACATCCGCAGCGACGCCAGCGCCAGTTGTGCATATGCCGGAGCCGGAGGTGACGGAAAAGGCTGAAGTGATTGTGGCGGCGGTGTCCAAGGTAACGATTGATGTCATGGAGAAGGAGCCCAGTGCCAGTCCTTGTCCTTGTCCTAGTCAAACACCCACACCGCCCCCGCCAGCCACATCACCGGGCGGCATCAGCAGTGGTCTCCGACGCACCGAATCCAGTTGCGCCTTCTTGAATCAGTCGACACGCAATCACTCCCAGAGCTCGGATAGTTTGTGTAGCGAGAATTCCCTAGATGGCAGTACAAGTGCTGCTGATCCGCATCTCGCCGAGAAGCTGACCAAAAACGATACACTCTCACGTCGTCAACTCGTGGATGCAACATTGGAGGCGGCAAATCGTGCGCCCAGTGGACTCAAAGCCCTCGCCCTGTGGAGCAATAATCTGTCCAAGGATTGTGGCCCTCACATTGCCGAACTGCTGTCGCGCAGTTCCTCGCTGGAGCTGCTGAACATTGGCAAGAATTGTTTGTCCAATGATTTTGTTGCCACCATCAAGGACAGCTTGACCAAGAACACAACGCTCACCACACTGGGCCTGCAGAGTGCCCATCTAAGCGCCAAGGGCATCGAAACGCTTGCCTCCATTCTAACCTTTGGCGGCAACAGCAAACTGCAGCGCATCGACATTCGTGACAATAAACTAGAGGTGGAAAGTCTGAATATAATTGCCGAGGTGCTCAAGTCCAATAAGACGATCACCCAAATTGATATCAATGATGAGCCCAAGCGTCTAACGGTAAGTTACCTGATTAAAACATAGTATCAACGAAGAGAAACGACCTTCAACGCTCTGCGCAAAAAACCAAAACCCGAATCAATGTTTTGTGCTTCTCTATATGCATATTTCCCACCACCACTACCCAAAAAAGGAGTTGAAGTTGAGTTGTTCAAGTTTAATTTTACACAAAAGAATGTCAATAACATAAGGCAAAAGTTGTTGAGGTATTGAAATTTCAAAAAACATTTTAATATATATAGTATTTTTCATTCGTTGAGAGTTAAGTTGAGACCCTTTTTTTTGCCCTATGTAATTGACATTCTAGAAATATAATATATCTGTTTAAATTATCTTAATTTTAAACTTGTAGCTGCGTACAGTTGTGCGTGTGTTGTTGATTTTTAATTGAATCATTTTTGTTTTTTGCTGTTATTATATATTGTTGTTATATTGTTACTCCGACTCCTTCTTCATCGCAAAAAAGTTACCCATAGTGCCGATAGTAAATGTTATACCGCCAACGCCAATGCCTCAGGATAGCGTAAGTAAAATCTCAATCACCATCAACACTTCTCTTGTTCCTCCTCTCAACCTTTTAACGCCCTGTTTAACATTGCAATTGCCCCCATTAAGAACCGCTAACAATGCTAATATATTTGTAATAATTCTGCAGCTGCTGTATTTTCGTTATAAAATATTTCACTTTAATAGTAGTTCAAATAAGATGAAAAGCAGAGCAGTTCATAACTGAACAATCATATCTTTTTTTAAAAGTTAAGAAATACTACCTTCTAGAATATACTTTATTGCCCTAAAAAGTATGCTTTAAAATTTTTGAGAATTTTTAATTGCTGTTTAATGAAGACAACTGGTTGTTTTTCAAGTAACTAAAGTGCTTTCAAAAATATAATTTTCCTTTTAGTAGTGCACATGAACACGACACATTCACATGATATTTGCTTCATGTTATTAACGTTTGATAAATGAAAACTAATGCGTATTTGTATTTTTCGTTTGTTACGCTGATTTAATTTATTTTTCAGATTGGCAGCGATGCGCATTTGGATTATACGCGAGTACTGGGCACAGTGCGCTCGATGTGCTCGCGCAATGAGAAAATGCAGGCGGAGGAGCTAGAGCTGGCGGAGAAGGCGGCGAACGTGGGCGTTGCCGGTGGCAACAGTAGCAGCAGCAGCATTAACGCCAACGGTAATAACAACAGCAGCAAGGGCACTAGTAATACTGCCAACAGTAGCAGTAGCAGCAGCTATATGAATCGGTGTCGCGGCGGTTACTACTTGGGCACGCGGAAAATCTCGCTGACGTGCCACAGCAGGCCGCTAGTGGACGCAGCGACTGGCACTGTGACCGCTGCTCTGGCAGTAACCGCAATGCCAACACCGGCTGCCAAACTGGAGGTGAGACGCAAGACAAATGCACGTCTACGTTCACCGGGTCCCAGTCCGCCCACGATATCGCCGTCCTCCTCGCCCAACCGCAGCCGCTTTCATGTGTCGCGCGTTAGTGAAACAAGCAGTCCATTGACCTCACCGCTGGCCACAATGCCGCCACAGACATCGCCACGCTCGGCCAGCAGCTGCATGTCCATACCGAGCAACAGCAACAGCATCTGTGACAGTGCCAGTGGCAGCGGCAGCGGTGGTGCAAGCGGCGAACTGCTGGGCAGTCAAAGCAGTCTTAATGCCATTTCTGTGCTGACATTGCCCACATCCAGTTCGTTGCCATCGATGGCATCGTGCACATCATCCATGCAGACGGTTAAGCGGCTGTCAGTGTCGCCGCGTTCACGTTTTCATGTCTCGCGCATCTATGAGGATCCACAGACGCCACCAATACATTTGCCACCAACGCCGATGCTCAAATCGGCGCGCAAGGCTGCCGCCCAGCTGGCTGAGGCACTAGGATCAGGAACAACAACAACAACATCAGCAATGCCCGTTAGCAGTGTTATTATTGTTGAGCCATCACCCACCGCCATTGAGAGCAACAATGAAAAGAACGACAACAGCGCACAACACCAACCAAGTACAAATGTCGATGATGAGGCAGCGGCTCAAAAGTTGTCACCAAATTCGCCCAGCACTTCGTCCAGTTCATGCAGCACCTCACCCATATCTACATCTGCAACAAATAGCAGCAGCAGCTGCACCGATGTCACTGACAGCATCTCCTCTAGCTCGGAACTGGCTCCTATTGTAGCTGGCAAGAGTTGCCCCATAGCGGTTTTTGGTGATAATGATATAACGCTTACCAAAGATTCGGTTGCCAGTGTGGCGCTTTCGTCAGCTGCCACAAATAACACGGATGGCAGTACATTGGCAACGCCCCAACAACAGCAACAGCAACAACAACAACAACAACCACCCACAACACGTGCACGCAAATCATCATGGATAGCCAATCCAACGACAGTGGATAAATTGCTAACACTCTTCAATCCGAGCACCATGTTTCAGCGCAGCTCATCGCCGGAATCCAAAAACAATGCTGCTGCTGCAGCGCCACACACAAACAACGCACAGAGTTAGTCCAAATGTCATTACGCTTATAAAAATCGAGTTTAAATATCAGTTTATATACTTTCAATTAATATTTTTGCATATATATATCGAAACTTTCTTTCACTTTTGCAGGCACAACAACAAACACGGCAACGGGCGGCAGCGGTGATGTCAACGTTACGCTTATGGCGCAACGCAAAATGACGCCGCCATCGAGAAGCAATAGCAACAATATAATATCTCTAGCAGCACCAACGGGAGCATCAACAGCAGCAGCAGCAGCAGCTTTAACAGATGCAGGCACCTCTTTTCTAGACACAGCGTCACGACAGCTAAGGGACTTGAGAAAACAGGTGTTTCGTCAGAACCTATCGTTTAACAATAGTGGCGATTGTACGGCAACTGTCACACAACAACACCTGGATATGAATGTCAGTGGCATGGTAACGACGCTGGCAACATCGCCAGTAACTGAATCGTCAACACAGCTTGAAGGCAATGCAGTCCACATGCCATCGAGTTTAAAGCGTGAGCTCAAAGAGAACATTTCGCCAGAGCACACCATAAACGAGGAAACACTGCACACGCTTCAGAAATGGTCGCGTGTGGAGGACATGACGCTTAAGGCTGAGGCTGCCGCTGATTTAGGCGACATTGAGATTGTGATGCACAGCGAAGTGTCCGACTGCATGGCAGAGGCTGAGCAAGACAACCAAAATAAGCAACAGCAGCAGCAGGAGGATGTGGGTCAGGTTTAGGTCATTAAAAACTTATCATCTACAAAATAATCAAATCTAAGCAAACATAATGACGTGTGCAATTTGACAATGTTAAGCAGGCAAAGCAAGCGAACTACCAAATGAAACCAGAAAACCACCCACCTCAGAAATCCCCTGTCTCTCTTTCTCTCTCTCTCTCCTTAACTCAGACTCTCTCTCGTAGCCCACCCTAAAGCTCTGTCAATGTTGTCCTCAGCGCCAACACACTTAACAAGAAACAAACAAAAACTGTAACAATAAGAAACAGAAAGTACACAAGTTTTAAACATAACTTTGTTTTATTTTACTCTTTTACTCTATACACAACAAACTATATACTATAATTTTTTTTTTGGTTAAATTCTTTTTAAGTTTAATATACTTAAATATTAATTATATAATTATATACAAAATATATATACATATACATATATACAAATATATATATATATATTTTAACTATGAAAGTTGCGAATTTGCAAATGAAATATAAAACGCAACCTACTTAAATGTATGCAAATTAGGCCAGCAAAGTTAGGCTATCAAAAATACACAAACTATATAGCATATGGAATATGAAACTTGAGTTTATTGGCAATTTGAAAAGTTGTATTTGAAAATGTTGATTGTGTACTTACAGAATATTAAATGCTACTTAATTTACTAACCAAAAAGCATTAAAATGCATACTTAAGATTCTGCTCTGGAATTTGACAAACTATCAATGTAATAAGTTGACCTCAATAATGGCAAGCAATTACTTATTTATATATATATATATATTATTTAACTTATGATAACTTTTGTTGGTCACTTTGTCAAAGGCTGCGCTAAGTTAATGCCAATTTGTTTGGATGTTGAGGATGATAACAGTTAAACGGTTTGCTATTATTATGATAATTCAACCCACCAATCAATCAGAAAGCAATTTTAAGTTTAAAAAACAACATCGTACATTCTTACAAATGTGTAAATATATGTTTATATACTTATTTCACAAAACAAAAAAAAAGGAAACAAAACACACACAAACAAAAACAAAAAATCCCCCCAAAATCCAATTGATCTCATTATGTGATATTTGTCGTAGTGTCCCTAAACTGTTCACTGTGTCCACGTTAAACCAAGCATACGAATTAAGTAAACCCAACAATTCAAAACAGTTTCGCTCTAAGCGAACCAACTCAAAAAACAAAAAAAAAAAAAAAAAAACAAAAAAAGCCAAATAGGAAAAATGCAAACTAATTTCAAATCTAATATCCAGAGAAATTGTTATGCTTGGCGTAGTCTAATGCCAAAATAATCAAAAATTATACAACTTTTTAAACTGCCGATGGAAATAATTAAAAAAAAAAATATTCATACACATTAAGAATGATATATAGTACATATATCTGAAAAAAAGAGATCTTGTAAATATTGATTATTGTGTTAGATGGAAAAATGGAAACTATTTTTATTGTGTTGTTATTAATGTCGCAAGATTATTGTTTGTTCTTTTTTTTAAACAGATTATTGATTTGTTTAAGTGACTTGAATCATTTGATCGTACTTAATTTACAAATTATATTACTATTGTGTGGTGCTCTTCAAGAATTCACCTTTCCGATAATTTAAAAGAATTATTAGTTTTTTAATTACCATTTATTAATTTCACTAGAATGTTAACAAATTTCGAAATCAATACATTCTGAAGTTGATAGCACAGTTTCGTTTTCAAAAAGTTTGACAAATTTGACTATTCGTACATACATAAAATATTTTTAATAATTTAAGCTCATATATTTAGTAAACCAAGAGAAACTACTAAAAAATTTACTGAATAAACTTTGAAAAGTCATAAATGAATTCAAGTGTATGTGTATCTGTAAACATGATTTTTTGACTTAAGGGCTTTCATGTTTTCCTAGGATACAACATACTCTTCTGCAAGCCAATAAGACCCCATTCCTTAATGATCTGCATTAAGGTATTTTTGGTTTAATAAAAATCACATCAAATAACATAACAACTGTTGATATGCGAACATAAACACAAGAAAAAATAAGAATGAAGGATAAGAGGCGCATGACTGAATTTCATTCGTTAATGGCATTAAGTTTCATTCATAAAAATCTCGAGTATTTCAACGCACGAGTTTGTTTACGTTCAGAGATGCGTATGTGTGTGGCTGGGGTTGCTTATTGGGCAGAGTTAACAGAGCGCCCCTATGTTATGTTCAGTCCTGCTCTGTTATGCTCTGTCGAGCACCAGGAAACGGTCTGATTGTATAGCGGAGGCTGAGCTCACAATTGAAATCTCTGTGCGTTCAGTTGCAGTTGGCGCTTCGTTTGGTGCGGATCGCAACAGCAGTCGCGAGTGCGAGCCTATATAAATATATATTTTTAAGTCTCATCTGATAACAAGTTGTCCAAATCTCAGGATACAAATAGTATGTCTACCATTTGCCAATTGGATACAAATGTGCCCAAAAGCAGCATTGCGAATGGGAATGGTGGTATGAATAACAATAATAGCGCCCGTTCAAGTCGCGTAGGCAGCGCTACGGGAACTAGTACGGATTTGGATACGACGGAGTCTATGATGGAGTCGGAGCCACGTTTTGGCTGGCATCGATTTCAGCCAGAGTGGCTGCAACGTTTTTGCACCGCCAAATGGGCGCTCTTTTGGCTCTGCTGGGGCGGCGCATTGCAAGGTGAGTGCGGGAGAGCAGGCGTTCGGGCAAAGGAAATAAGAATATCGGCACACTGAATTCTTATTGTGTATTTCATACTTAATTCATTTAATAGCTCTGTCTCGTTGATCCGCCCACATTCATTCCTCTTGAATTCTGCTCTTTGAGAAAGAATGAATAATAAGATTATAGCTTCACTTAAGAACACCTCATAAATTTAACTTTGAGCTACAACCTAAAATGCTTTAATGATGAAAACAAGAATTTTGGTTAGTTATAGTTGGTTGGAATGAAAAATATTTTGCTCCGTGCAACAGATTTAATTGTTTTTAACAATCTTATCAAAAAGCAATTAAAAAAATTTATCTAATCTAGTTTAAAAAAAAATTGGGTTAAAGTGGCGTGTAAATAAAATTAAAATTTGTGGAAATTTTCTCACTGAATCATAGTTTAATCCATTTAAAGGCAATTTTTGTCTATGTAAATAAAGACGAAAATTCTTAGGTGTTTTTTTTTCTAAATTAAAATTTAATTGCAGGCTTGTTCAAATATTCACCGTTAGCTTTGAGCTTTTGCCCACCGATTTACTAATAAATGCAATTTGGGCCACTTAGACGCCTGTTAGCCAGTTCCTTACCTATGGCGCCCCAAAAAATCTTTAATAAACTTAATGACAGCCTGCAAGGGTGTGAAGTTGAGGCAACATAGACTGCGAACGCTTCATTAGCATCGCTAAGCATTTTGCCGACTTGAGTTTCGAGCAGCCTGAAGGCTGTGTGCAACAGATAAGCGCTTGCAACTGACTGGGGTATGGGGTAGTGAACATATTACTGAATGGAAAGCAAGTTAATAATTAATATCAGCCCAGAGCATTCAACAGACTCTACACCTTTTTTTCTTCTCATATAGCTCGAGGATGCATTAACCTCAAAAACGTAGATGCTGCTCTGAATAGTTTCAAAAGGATGTTAAGTAAAGCTGTGAAGTAAGCGCACTCTTTGTGTGTTGTCATAGGCATAAGTCGGAGCAGCTCCTAAAAACATGACTGGTAGTCACATGACATCGTCTCCATATTACCCGATCCATCCATATTCATGCGGTTCATTAAAATTCAGCAACAGAAAAAAAGAAAACAAAAGAAATGGGCAGCCCTGGTTTAGGCGGCGTTCCAAGGGATTAGCTGCTATAGTAGTCGGTAGCAGCATTTATGTCTTGGTCGTGCCATAAACAAAACATGCAGATTATTGTGGCATGCATGATTTGGCTGTTGGCATCTGTTGCACATTTCGCTACGTGAGCTCATATCCTGGCGGGGCAGAGCAGCCTTGGACTGGTGTCAAGTCCGATGACAAGCTTTTGAACACGCCCTAGCCTCCAAATGTTTGCCAGGTCGCGTGCAGCGATAAATCTCCCATCTCTGTTGTTGTTGTTGTTGCTGTTGTTGTGTATGTTTGTCCAGCACTGAGCCGGACGGTTATGAATGGCGGCACGTGACCAAAAATATTAATCAGTTGACATGGCATTAACATAAATCATCCGCAACAATTTTTGATTGCAACGTAGCTACAGAATTTTCCTCACTTGCCGTTTTGTGCATCATTTTGTAATGGTTTATTTTGTTTTAACTTGCAAAACGTGGGATTAGTTGATGTTAATAAATTACTTCATTCATTATGGGAATGAGGAGCTGTTGTTAAGCCCCGACACATCTTTAACTAGACCAACATACATTGAGTAAAATCAGAAAAATGTGTAAGGGAAAAAGAAAAGTTTTGACGCGTAAAAAATAAATAATAAATTGACGAACAATTTTACAATCTAGAAGGCAAATCAGTAGTAAAATAAACTTTATTAATTTTTATTCTATTCATTTATTATTGTTTGAAGTCATTTATGTTGATAAGCTGTAAAGTCATAAAACAAACAGCTTTAATAATATTACTGTCAATTAAAGGGCTACTTTTCATATAAAAACACAACAGCCTTTAGAAAATAATGAAAGCCCATAGATGTTACTTAATAAATTGGTTGATTGTCACGTAGGCAACAAAGCCAGCCAACAAAACACTTCACTCAACTTCACTTCAAATCAAAAGGACCAACTCCATTTTCTAGCCGAGGGGAGATTTGTCACATTCACATATTGCCATAAGGAAATTGATCCATATTAGTGCAGTTTTCCGGTATGGGAGGGGGGGGGGGAGGGAGGAGAGAAGAGTAAATGACTTATGAGTGCTTGAGACATTTTAAGTCGTCCCCCTGTGCCGTTCGCAGCGGGAAAGCCACTTCTTTTGCGTCCTTGTGTGTCCAGCGTGTGGCTAAAAGGACATTTTTCAAGCAGGTCGATTGTTGGAAAATAAATTGAATTTTTTTTTTTTTTGTCATATTCTAAGCGACACAATGGACCAAGCATCTTACAAAAATAAAAATATGTACCAAGTACTATTATTATTTATGGGACAAAATCAATTTGTCGTACAGAGATTTAATTTATAAGTCCAAGCTCCTCCTCCGTCGCTTGAGTCCTGTTGTCAGCTATGATTTTATTGTAAGTAAGTCATAAAATCGTCTTCTATTTTGTTTTGTATTTTTATGACACTTTCGTTGGGGGATGATATGGGTGTTCCATAGTGTTGTAGGAGGAGAGAAGAATAAGGTGGTTGATTTTAAGTCAAAGGTTAGAAATTTTTGTGTATTTTTAACATAATGATCAAATCCTTTTGGAGTAATATATAAATTTTTTGTACAATTTACTATGTGTATTGATTTTTGCAGGTCTTATTGTTAACGGTTTTGTTAATGTAAACATTTCGACAATTGAGCGACGTTTTGGCCTGCGTTCGAGGCAGACGGGTTTGGTGGCAAGTGGCTACGATCTGGCCTCCTTCGTGTGTCTGGTGCCTGTGACATACTATGGTGGACGCAAGGGTGCATCCAAGCCGCGCTTCATTGCGATTGGTCTGCTGCTGATGGGTTTGGGTTCGCTGATCTTCTCGTTGCCGCACTTTCTTGTCGGCAGCTATCGGGCATCGATAGCCGAGGCAAACATTTGCGAACGGGATGGGCTGCTAACGAATCAGACGACACTGCAGTGTGCTGGAGGAGCAGGAGTCACCGCAACGGCAGAGGAGTTGCAGGCGGAGTTGGGAGATAGTTTAATGTGGACGGTGTGGTTGTTCTTTGGTGCACAACTTTTGCATGGAGCTGGCGCCTCGCCGCTATTCACGCTCGGTGTAACCTATCTGGATGAGAACGTATCCACAAAGATGTCATCTGTTTACTTGGGTAAGTTTAACTGTCTCTCTCACAATTGATAAGACATTTTGGGCAAACTTTTGTCTCGCAACGAATTCAAAGCAACTTTTCTACACACTCACATGGATATTTTCTTTTATTTGCACTATTGGCAAACGACGCTGGCTACAAAGCGAAGTAAATACTATTTACTATTTGTGCAACCCAGACCCAAAACCCAAAAACCTTCGCCACACTCCCCCCGCTTATCACAAGGAGCAGTCGCTTGCACATCTGCGTTGTCCCCTTGTTGACCCAATTTTAAAGGCATTGTTGCTGACTCAGCGACTGTCTCATGTCAGGCAGGACCCGGGACAAGACAGCAAAGCGAAATTTATTGCCTCTTAGTTAAGTTTATCGTGGCAGCCATCCGACGGCATCGAAATTATCAAAACCCGACCAGCTATGTAAATCTTCTTCTGTGTCTACTAAAACAATTGAAATTCGTTTGTTTGTTTGTTTTTTCTTGTGGGGGGATTTTGTCTAGTTTTAACTTATTTGAATATTTATTTGCTGCTTCCTGAATGACTGCAGCAGCATCACTCGCAAAGGATAATGTGCAAATACATTCGCAGATTGCCCTCAAGTTATTAAATTCGATGTGCCCCCATTCGCCACGCATCAACTTGCCACTTTGCCACTTTGAGTGCGCCCTTTGCGCATTGTCATGCAAATTAAGATGCAGCCGAATGATAACATATCCATTGACTTATTAGCAAAAACAGTTGCCAACTGACAAAATATAATTTCACGCTTTATAGCCAAGCAGCGTAAAAACATTGGTTAAAGTAATTAATTTAGATACAAAATTCATACAAAACTACAACTTGTTTTAGCATTGAAAATTTTATAAAAATAATAATATATTTTTTTAATACTTTTTTTATTACTAATCGAAAGTGTTATGAAAAATATATATATTTTTTGATAGGTATATACTATACAATGGCCATAATTGGACCTGCAATTGGCTATGTTGTAGGTGGTCAATTGTTGCTAATTTATACGGATTTTGTTAATGTGGACCCAGCTGAGTAAGTATATATAAATAATTATATATATACATATATGTATTTTTGATAACGCTCGTCGTATCTGATTGTTATTAATCGCGTAACTTACTTAAGTATGGGCAGCAAATGGCTTTAATGGTGGGTGGACGCTCCTATGGGAAGTTCGAAAGTACTTCATTCGCTGGCTTATTTGCGCGTTACCAACGGCAACAGTTGTGGCAATGCCAACTGTAACGGCGAATGCCACAAGCACACACACACATACACACACACACAAAAGCACATCGGAGCGTTATACAATGTATATCTCGGGAGACTAATAAAACAACATTTCGTGCTGACAACGAGCAAATAAGGTGCGAATGTAAAATGAGAGTTAGAGAGGCATTTGTTGGATATCAGCGCAGGGTAGCAAATGGCTAGAAGATGGCAGGGGATAGGATGGGAAGCAGTAAATCCATGCTGCTGCATTCCATGGATAAACCACACGGCTTATTGCCAAGGTGATGGCATAAGTCATACGGGAAGTTGGACTTGAATCTGTTTGCCACTTTTACGGTCGTCGCATTCGAGTAAATTATGGCAAAATAAATAATAATGCAAAACAATATGTTTATGTTGCCAAGTATACAATGCCACTTGGCTTACAAATTTTAAATTAACAGTATTCAAATTTATAGATAGAATAGAATATTTTGCATTCGATTTAAATGAAATATACTATTCAAATTTTAATAACAAAAATTTAAAATGTGTACATATCATAAGATTTTAATTAAATTTTGATTTTTGAAACTTTCCATTAATTTAATACTTTTCCACAATTGCAGGCTTAGCTTAACGAGTGATAGCAAAGTTTGGATCGGTGCTTGGTGGATTGGTTTTGTGTTTGCCGCCTTAATCTGTTGTCTTATTGCTATACCAATATTTGGCTATCCGAAATCCTTGCCGGGGACTGAAAAGCTTCAACTGGCCAAAATATCCGAGGCGCATACAAAAAAATCAAATGACGCGAAGACAGATGAAGATAAATCATCGCAGCGACGTCGTCTTGGAGAGCTGCCCCAAGCGATCCTAACGCTCTTCAAGAATCCAACATTCTTCTTTCTTAACTTGGCTGGAGCTACTGAGGGATTGGTCATAGCTGGGTTTGCGGCATTTCTGCCCAAACAAATTGAGAATCAGTTCGGCATATCGCCTGTGATTTCAGCTCTGGTGATGGGTGTTATAACAGTGCCAGCGGGCGGAGGAGGCACCTTTTTGGGTGGCTATCTGGTGAAGAAGCTCAATTTGGCCTGTGGCAGTATCATCAAAATGTGTTTGTTGGCCACCGTCGTAGCAACGTTCTTTACCAGCTGCTTTCTCATCTCCTGCCCCAATGCATCTTTTGCGGGCGTAACGACTGCCTATGCTCCTGGACATCAGAGCAATGGACAGTTCCTGACGTTGGAGGCACCCTGCAATGCTAACTGTGGCTGCAACCGTGGAAACTATGATCCCATTTGTGGTGTCGATGGTGTCATGTATTACAGTCCTTGCTTTGCGGGCTGCGGCAGGGAGCAACAACTGGGCACATTGAAGAACTATAGCAACTGTAGCTGCATTGTGGAAAGTAAAGATAAAGACACATTCTACCAGCCGGAAGCAACTAATATAATGTGCGAGTCCAAGTGCCAGAGTTTGCCCTACTTTATTGGTCTCTGTTTTGTACTGATGCTCTTCACATTTCTGGCCACAATGCCAGCGCTGTCTGCTACACTCAGGTAGGATTTGGAGCGTATGAAACTAATCAATTTTATCATAAAACTTTTTTTTCTATTTTTTTTTCAGATGTGTTCAGGATGAGCAGCGTTCGTTTGCCTTGGGTCTGCAATGGATTAAGGTGCGTTTGATGGGCACCATACCGGCTCCGTTGATCTTTGGAGCTTTAATTGATGAGTCCTGCATGCTGTGGCAGGAGTCCTGTGACGAGCAGGCAGGCGGCGCTTGTTTGGTTTACGATAATTTCTACATTAGTCGGTTTGTTTTTGAATATTCTTCATTACAAAGTGAAATTCTTTTGATTATTGTGCTTAACTTTCAGTTACATGTGGCTGCTGGCGTTAATTGGCAAACTTTGCTCAGTATTGTTCTTTTTTGGTGCTTGGTGGTTTTATGTGCCACCCAGCGAGACTTCGAGCAACAAAAAAGATGGTGAAATTTAAGATAAACTCTTTGAAATCCAAGGGACTGAAATTAACAAAGTAAGCTAGCTGCGGAATTCAATAATAACCTTATATAGAATGCCCGCTAAATAGAACGCTTCAATTACAATTTTCATTCATTCCATACAAAAAGTATTAAAATAATAGATCGCACAGGTCTCATTAGCTTTCTGAGGCTCCTTTTATGTCTATTTTAATCAATAAGTTTAGCATAAGTATTTATCAAATATTAAAAGTACTTGTAGAGCCATAATTTATTATACAAATAAATTTGATAACATTTCACATAGAAACAAGCACAAACAAGCGCCAAAGCTATTTAACAGTTCTCTGTTAATATTATGCAGTGTTAAGTTGGCTGCAAACGCAAACTTGCGCTCCGTGAATGTAGCTGCGAACGTCAAGTAAATTCACATTAAAGATGCCACTTGGGCATGTTTTGCCCAGCCCTGGCAGTTCTGAACGTATTGTTTTTTAATTTGTTGTTGGATTTCGTACGGTACGGTTGTGGTGCGCGTTATATTTGCTGTAAGTAAATATGCCAACTTGACGCACTATTTTGTTTAGAAGAAAAAAAAAACAAATAAACTCTATAGAGTCGGAGCGGCTAAAGGCTAGGACATTGTGCAGCTTTTAATTTATAAATTATTGCAAAAGTAAAAATTCAATTGATTTTATTTTATGCACTGCGCGCCGTCTATAAGAGTGCGTGTGTTTGTGAGTGCATTTGTGAGCGACGGTGTGATTAAAGTAAACGTAAATCTTGTGCAATTAAAAGGGCAATCACCTAAAAACATAATTAAAACAAAACATAATAGCAGCAAAGAGTCACAATAATAATCCTAACAAAATCAATTATACTAAAAACACAAAAGTTACAAGCAGCAGCAGCTGAAAAGAGGTAAAATAAATTGACGGCGGATGGAATCGAATTGGGTTTAAAAACTTACCACACACTGAGTGATGCAACTGCAGGCCAAACAACATAAACACATACAATACATATGTACATATGTATGTATGTATGAATGCACATACAGGTGCACGTGTGTGCACACATTCAGAAAGCAACCATAAAAAAGGGCTTTTGCATAATGCAGCAACATCAGCAAAAACATGAAAATACAACAAATTATACAAAAATATCAATGCGCAAGGTGATTTTCAGCGTTTAATCTACTTACCACTACAAGCGGCTGCTTGTCAATGTGTGTGCGGATACTTAAAACTAAACACCTACATATAGACGTGTCTCGTCTTCTTCTTGGCTTTTTCTTGTTGTCTGGCTTTGTGTTGTTATTCTCTTAGCCCCCTTTCTCCATCTACCAGACTTGTTTTGCTTTACAGTTGTACATTATGTGCGCATGTATGTATGTATGTATTTACACTTACAGGCGCACTTGTTACAGATTCATTTTTGGTTTTCCTTTCTACCCCCCCACAACGCCAAAGGTTTTTCTTTGTTGTCGCTGGCTTTGGCTTTTTTCCTTGCTGTTCGTAACACCCTATACCTATAATATTTGATTGGTGTTAAGCATAAAATAACTGTAGTTACCTATATAGAAGAAAAACTTGTTTAAAAGTACTTAAATATTAGATGTAGGATATTTTGATAGTGTGAATGTGATTAAATATAACACAATAGTAAAAAAGGGTATATTTTCGTGTGATTTGTTTCTCAGTTGCCAAATGATTTGATTTTTTCATCGTCGTTCTTCGCTAGACGAACTCTAATATACTATTTACAAGTTTGTGCACGCTAAGTGCTTTGGAAATATAATAAACATTTATAGACATGTATAAATATTAAGTATATATGTACATATGTGCATAAATTTATGCGTGAATCTTTTCAAGTATGGGCTAAAAATGTCTCATAACAGAAACATATCAATATATGGCTCTTACAATTGTTGATAAGATGATTACGGATTAATATATTAATCTCGTAACAATTACTTTGAAATATTATTTTATTATGAATAGTGTGAACAAGAAGAAATTTAAAATTTTTAAATTTGTTCACCCAATTCGTTTTGTTCACACTATCCAAGTTTTTTTCTTTTGCAAGTTTTATTCAAATTCTCTTTAAACAATTCACCATAAAAAAGTATTAAAAACAACTTTTTATCTGTGAACAAATATTTTGTAGCCTGGATGGTGTGAAAAAAGTATTTTGTTAACACTATCCAGTGTTCATAATATGCAGTGTTCACACTATCTATGTTTTACCGCACATTGATTATTAATGTTTGTTGTTAATAAATATTAAATAATATGATAAAAAAATCATATATGTAGTAAAAGCCAGTTAAGCTTAAAAATAATTTCCTTTGTTTAATCCTTAACTTTTACTAAGAAAAGAGAGAACAATGACTCTTTTGTTACTTCTGAATTTCCATTTTAAGATTATTGCTATTCTTATTTTTTTTCCACAAATGCTGAGTGCTGATCGTTAAACAATTTTCACTCTATAAGATCGCTATAAACGTATGGTAATTAATTATAGTTAATAGTATTTAAAGTTTAAAGTAAACGAGCAACATTTTGTAAACAAAGTTAGCTCACAAACAAATTTTAATTTTTTAACGTCAACTTTTAAGCGGTTAAATAGTATTCTAAACTTACAAGTGGTTCTTTTCAAGGGTGTTAAAACTATGATTATTATCACAATCGCTTGACTTTTGTAAAAGTAGACATGTATCTGTATTTGAACCTTATCCACTTTCGGTCATGGCAAGAGTTAGCGGGTTACTTGTTGCTGTTTTTTTTTAATTTATTTATTTTTATTTGTTCAACAAACTGCAATCAGATCAGGCGACAAAGAGAAAACGGGTTTTATCCCAAGATACACTGACATAAAGATACTTGTTCTTTAAGCATGTAGATGAGTCATCATTTAGCGTTTAGTTAGATTTACTCATGATCAAATATTAAATAAGTTTATGAAACGTGAGTAAATTGTTCAATATTTTTAGAGCACATTTATATGTACAAGTTATTAGCAACATTTCCTAAAATAATTTAAAATTATTTCGGCATGTGCCGAATGTTTATTGAAATTTTGATAGATTTGTAGAAAATCATTCAGGTAAAATTTTAGCTTTTCAATTGGATAGATAAGATGAATACATAATTTTATATCCGCAAGAATTGATTTAATTGTACTTTTGCTGTGGCCTTAGATTCGTACAGCTGATTTCATTTCTTGCGGTTGGCTGCCTTCAAAGAACCTCCTTTCTCCCAATCTCTAGCTTCTTTTCTTCTTGGCGTCCCAGTTCTCCACGTGTTTAACTCATTCGTTCGCCATTAGCTCTGGGGTAAAAAAATAAAAATTTCGTACGTAACCGAAACGCAAAAATCAACATAATAATTAACTCAAGTCGGAACTCTAACGGTGTTTGTAGATCTTATTGTTAAGTATTAAGACAACATAAACCGGTTCCGTTTCGATCGTTAGCTCATTTGCTCACTAGTTCGCTCTCTCGCCCAAGTTGCTCATTGAAGCGAGTCTCTTTTACTCATAGAGTTTGTTTCTATGTTATTTTCTGTTTTTGTTTGTGGTCTTCAGTTTGCGATTCAAGATTGGTATGATATAAATAATTTTCCGTTCGATAGATGTGCCCTAATAAATATATATACGCCTTAATATTGTTTAAAGAAATGCAATAAATAAAATAAATACCCATATGTTTTTTTCAGCAAAATTTAACAACAAAAAAGCGGAACATTAGCAAGTGAAAAAAAATAAAAACAAAAATATACAGAATTTTCCACGAAATAATAAGTGAAAATCGTGCAGCTGTTACCTGATCGTCCGTAAATATTACTATTAATAACTTATACACAAAACATAATAAAATATGGTGTAAAAGGTGAGTGACAATTATTATATAGTATTAAATTTGATAGTTTAAAATTGTAGAGCTAAAAGTTATTTTAAAAAAATGTAATTAAACTCTTGATCAGTTATTTTTACAAAAAAGCTTTCTGCGATTTGCCCATGAAAGTTGTTTGATGTTATTTTTTTGTTTCTTTTTTTTTAAACAACAGTTTCGCAAGCTGGCTAAACTTTCAGTTCGACTCTTTTGGGAAATTGTGTCAGAAGCATTTGAATACATAGTTTGATTATATTTTGGAAACTACGTGTTTTCGATTCAAAAACCATAACAATAAGCGACATAATTTCAAATACAAGCGTGCGACACCAAATATCAATAAAAGAGCACATCCAATGTTGAAATCTCAAACAGAAAATGGTTTGACTTAACTCGAAACAAACACATAATATAATAACACATACTCATAGCGCCAAACGAATAAGTAAGTCAACTAGTTTAATGTTTGGCCGATTTACTTTTGTTTTTGTTGTAGTTTTTATTGCTGCCAACAATCAAGGCATGGAAAATGTGAGGAAAATCGATTAAAACAACGTAATGGAAAAACTTCAAGCTTCCGAAAATATTGTTCGTTGTCAGCCCACAAAATATTGGCCGTTATCAAAAAAATATTTGTTCAGCTTAGTATATCATACAGTAGTTATAATTATTCTGCTTTGCTTTTAGCTCAATTCAAGCTCAATGGCACCTTTAAGTCTTTCTTTTAGGGCCTATTACAAACAGCCTTTTATAACAATAAAGTTATATAAAGTTAAATGTTGCTGTAATCATTGAATAAGTTTTTGCCTATGTCTAATTAAAAGTCAAAATGGACTATAAATTTTAGGCAAGTTGTGAAACGTGTAGGTAAGAAATCCAAATGTGTTTGTTAAACAATTTTTAACAAAATCTTAAAATTCAAGCTAAAAATTGATAAAATGCTAATGCATATTATTTTTAATCTACATACGTAAATTCAGTTTTGTGCATTTTCCTTGACAAGCTTGACAAGCAGAACTGCGATTATTAATATTTTATTATTTCATTATACGCTCTCCTAAACCATAAAAAGCTAGAGCAATATTACAAACAACTTGGTTAAATGTGAGCCGAGAACGTAAAATTATAAACTTTTTTGTATAGACAGAAACACTTAAAGTTTGCCTTTTATTGACTAAAGCCGCGTATGTTTTGTTTGCTTAAAAAATTTCCTTTCCAGTGCCCATTAAATCCACATTAAAATTTCAGTTAACAAACTGCTTACGCATTGCATGAGTTTTTGTGCGTTGGGCTTTAATGTGATTTTAGAATGATTGAAAAGAAAAACGTGTAAATATAATTGGCTCCTTAAAGTCGATCGAATCGAAACAATAAAATTTAACTTTAATTTGTATCGTAGGGTTTCGGATTTGTTGTGGGATAAAATTTAGGTTTTGGTTACACACAAAAAGGGTTGTAAAATTATTTCATTTTCATTTGCGGGTTTGTTTTGTTTTCGTTTCGTTTCTCATTCTGAGCGTGCGGAGAAAGCAGATGGCGGCGACTAAAAAACCTAAAAAACCCATTGTTGGATTTTTAGGCAATTTAAGTGAAAATTGGTTGAAGCCGACTATGGAGCACGCTAGTTAAAAATTTTTTGCTATAAACAATTTGACCAACTTAAAGCTTGAAAATATTGTATGTATAAAAAGTGAAATGTCTTCAAAGAGTTTCTGGCATATAAGGTGCTGCTGCATATAAGGTGCTGCTCCTTCTTTTAGATACATATTATATACCCTTTTAAACTCTCTTACTACAGGACTCAATTTATACACCCTCCTCCTAGCTTGTGACATCTATTATAGTTAAAGAAAACACAGCAACCACAAAACAATAAATATTGTTACTTCTGTGCGTATTATTGTATTTGTGTTTGTATCTCGTATCTGTGTGTGTGGGTAAGTCGACTGCAATTTGAACAGATTTAGGGCGCAGCTATTCACCTATTTATTTAATTTTGTGTTATGGCATATCACAGCGCAAATTTGTTGTGCACCTAAATATACAAATGTGATGGCTGTTACTTTGTCGCATGTTTGAATTGTTACAAACATATTATTTTTAGGTCAGTTCTGTATGTGTGTATGTGTGTTTGTGTGTTGCAAATGCAACTTATGTCGTGTTTATCTAAAATTCTGATTTAGAAAAAAAATTTACGTGAATTTTGCATGAGTCGCACAATTAAAATGTATTTTCCTGGTTTTTTTCCACATTTCACTAGCCGGAAGTCAGTCCGATAATAAGTGCTAGGCAACAATCAAATAAAAAACTCTTGAAGGTCAGAAAACAAAAGAAATCTGTGTTTATTAAATGCAATTTTAGCATGTAAACATAATTCAAAACAATTTAACAAAAAATTTGTCTCTTTTAATTGTTGCCATACGATAATAAAGTTTTAAACGAATTTTAATGTTCTTATTGATTTTGAAAATTGCAGATTTGACTATCAAAACTTTCGGCATTACAGAAATAACATTTAAAATGTGTATAATAGATGCACAGTTGAGCACTCATCTTTCTTTTAGAAAACTTTTGTGTATTCTTATTTTAGACGCTTTGTTGTTCTTTTGCGGATCATTGACTTCGGACTTAGCGCTTGCATTTGTATCTTTTTAGATGTTGTTTTTGCCTAAGCTTATCCAGTTTTCAGTATATTTTAGTACACAAACAAGTTGTACAAACAAATACTTCACACAGAGAGCTTCACATGGCTGCTTCTGCTGCCTTTGATGCTTAGATAATAATGCCCAGTAAGTGTTGTGGGCCACAACAACAATGTTGGGTCTAGCTTTATAATTAGATCACACTATCTGTTTATTTTCTTTTGTAAATACAATTCATATAGCGAACAAGCAGTCATAGATTACGTGTAGCACTAAGATCAAGAAAACAATAGCTTCCAGTTGTATGGCCTTTTAAAGCGATGTTTAAAGTGTCTTGTTTAATGAACTTAAATTTATAAAAAAATTCTTTAAAAAATCATAATTCTCTATTCGAGCTTAAATTGGTTTTAAAAAATTTATATTTTGTTTTGTTTTATAAAAAAGCTTAAGCCAACAGACAAGATTTTTTTTAAAGATTTAATGCACCTAAGTGTCCTTTCTTGGTTTTTAAACTAAAAATCAATAAGAAAATAAATGCAATCAGAGCATTCATAGACTCGACAGCCCTCCTCGTTTTTGTTGTTTGCATTTTGCTTTATGGTCAATTTATTTATAATCTCAATGCGGTCCGTTTTGTCAGCCTCTTATGACAAAATATTGTGCCTGTTGCTGTGCCATGTTCTCTCTCTCTCTCTCCTTCTCTCTCTCTCTCTCTCTATCTCTCTCTGTCTATATAAATGTGTGCTTTTAGGCTAAAAGAAATGTATTTTCGTATTGGTGCTCCGCACACACGCACACACATATAACACGTGCCTACAGGCACACACACACACACACACTAGCACACACATTTTCACATTGTCATCGTTGTCGTTTTTGCTGCTGCTGTTTAAATTTGCAGTGCTAATCTAATTACAAACGATGTATTTAGCAAAGCAATATTTTATAAACAATGCCAAACAATGTGTGAAAAAATCACTTTTCTTTAAAAAATTCTATAAGCAATTGACGCACATATTTGCGTAGCCAACAAATTGTAAGCTCCAATCTTAAGATTATTGACTTTAAACAAAGCATAATAATATTTTATAAGTCTTACACAAGTGTTTCCTATCTTTTTTTTTGCAACCTTATACTATAAAGAATAATCTCACTTGTGACGTCAAACTGCAAGTGTCGCACACAAACTTGAAGGTCTTAATAACAAAGAAGGCATACGATATTGTACACATATTTTTTTTGCGATAGGTGTAATTTATGCATGTCTGAACGCACATTGATTTGCAGTTTGACGTCACAAACCATGTGCTCTATTTGCTTGTCCAAAAATGTAATGCAAATATTATCGGTTATTTTTTTTGTGTGGTGCCAATCGAGTAACTTAGTTTCCAAAAAGTATGATTTGCCAAAATAAGAGGAGTGTCAAGATTAAATCCTCTGTCAAATAAACGATATCAAATTCAATGCTGTTAACTTCCAGTGCGCTTAACATAAAAATGTAAGTTCATATAAGAACTTGAATCATATGAGGATAATATTAAAAGGTACTTAACAATTGATATTAAGTTGTTCTGACTCTTTATGTAAAAATCAATAAAGAAACAAAACAAAACTTTGCTATAGCGAAAGCTTAATTTAAACTAATTGTGATGCAAAGTGTGCATCATATGTATGATTAGCAACAGTAAGACCGCTTGTATACAGTATATATGTATGTCACGTTCTTTGTGGGTTATTCCATAGACTGACTATCAGCAAACTGATGATGCAAATCACGCACGCACGCACGCGAAGATCTCTTTCTTAAGTCTTCTTTCTGTTTCAACAGTCTTTGTCTTCATAAGCGTACATTGAAATTGAACCTGAGTTTTCCCTTAGAAGTCTGATGTAATTAATTAGAAAATGTGATCATTTTAAAACTTTCTGAAATTTAATTTTTCTTTAATTTGTCAACATTGAAACATATATTGTTTTAAAGTGAACATATGTCGAGGCATTGTTTGACTTCTGGCTAAAATGGTAAAGGTCATTAAAGCGCAAAAAAGTTTTGAAAGCCACTCAAAAGCGCCAAATACAGAAACTTGTTTGAGCAGGTAACTCGTCAAGTGTCTTTGTTTTTTTTTCCGTCTTTACTCTCGTGTTGTATTGTTTTGTTTGGTTTTTTTTTTTACTTTTTGGTTCTGTTCACTTTGTAATTCACTTTTTATTCTGTGCTGTTTAATTGCTTGTACGCTTCCATTCATTTACTGCTCTTGCCGTTATAGAATCCAAATCGTTAGGTTTCGAAACAATCATCAAAAGTGTCTAAATGATTCGAAGTGCATTTATTTTTCCTTGCTTATATCTTTATTTGAGCACGCATGATGTTTTTGTAGCGCAAGTAGTAAACATATAATATAGGTAGGTAAATTTGTGTAAGAAAACAGGAAGTTAATTTGCAAAACTTGTTTTATTCGCTGTTTAATTTGTCTTATCTTGCTACTTTTTGTATGCTTGTAGTAAAGTGTTCAAAAAGATGCAAAAAAAAAAGACTTTCAGAAATATTTTAAGCCTTGGCACTTCTTCTGTTTGTTTGCATATATAGAAGTAGAATATAAGTATAAATATAGATAAAGTATCTTTTCTATGCTACAAGCAACTCAACCTTTGCAACCAAGTACTTTTGAGGGGTAATATCTTTGCAGTTAACGAGAGATAATGATAAATGATAATTGTTTGCGTTTGTCAATTGATAAGAGCTCGTTGGAACTTTGCTGATAAATGAGAGAAACTGTTGTTTTCCTTACTAATATTCTAAATTTATCGGATTTTTTTTTGGCCAAAGTCTTTAACTTCTTCTTCATATTTTTCCATATGTGTTAATATATTTAGTATTTTTTTTTATTTCAAAGACACATTTACGCAAATAAAAAAAACTGTTGTTTGGTCGTCGTCGAAGCAATTACGAAAATGTATTTTATAAACAAGCTGATAACACTGCGGACATTTTTAAAAACTAAACAATTAGAATTATGGCGTTGCGACGCATCGAATTGCCACAAACATACATACATATATACCATATATAAAGTAGGTTCAAGCACAAGTCACATAAGTGGGTATGTTTGTATGTATGTTTCAGTATTTATGTAATGCTGCATAGCCTCGACCGTTTTCAATTGACATTGATGGCTTGATAATCTCTCTGAGGAGGGCACGCACGTTTTTTTTATATATTTCTTTTGTATATATAATTTTCTAATGCTTAAAGTATAACTAGTACATGTTTGTTTGTCTTGGAGAAGCTTCACAAAAGCACACACAACTATTTTGCCAACTTTTTTTTTACACAATTGTGTACAATTATGTTGGGCAATTGACAACTGACTTCTCGAGTTGAGCAGAGTGACATGATAAATTATAAATAACATAATATTGGCTAACTAAAAATGATACCTGTCAGATATGATGGATCGCTAAAAAAATTGGCTTAACTGCTTTACACGTTCATTTAATTACTCAAATCAGATTACAAGAAAAATAATTTGACAAGGGGTATTTTTCGTTATAGAGATAAGTGTTAATTTGAGCTTCTTTTTTAAAACATTCAAACAAAAAGAATCTATAACCTTGCAAGCAATATTGTTCAGTGACTCAAATTTCTCAATTTTAACTGAATGTTCGAAACACATAAATTGTGATAAGAAAATGTTTGTAAGATTAAAAAGTTGCTTGACTTTTTGACCCACATTTAAATAATCAAAACAAAACGAATACAACATTGAAAGCAGTTTGTTTGCGAATGCGTAATTAACATGTGGCGGTTTCATATTTACACAAATGTTAACACTTTTTGTGTGATAATATTAAACCCGACATCAAACTGTATTTACAATTAAAAATCGTTTAGATCCGGTTTTAATGTGTTAAACAAGGAGAGAATAACATATTGGTTTTAATTCATGATACGAAATTATTTCAACTGGGTTTTTTAACTGTTGTTTTCTCAAGAAAATTAAACCAAAATATCCGAAAACAAATGTTTATCAAAGTGATTCGAACAAAGCGCTGTTTGGCAGCAATTTGCGATTGGTGAATGTTTATTTCGTTATATGTATTTGCTTTTGCTACCTTTTTGTTTTGTATATAGAAAACTGTAATCTCGAGTTTCCTAATACCAAAAAGCTCCCCTTCAGTTGCTCCCATTTGTTGCAATTGAGACATTCGTGCAATTACTTAGATTTTGGAATTTAAGTAAGAGCCGTTGAAGGCTTTTTATTTTTACCACACCGATTTGCAAGTGGGTTGATGTTGATGTTTGTGGTAGTGCAGTGATATCTGAATGCAAGGGGCTTCCATATGCATATACATATACATATACATAAACGTATACATATATTGTTGACTTGCTTCGCCACCCACCCAAATGACTCGCAGAGCACAACGCCAACGCTAACGTAGCGCGGCTATTGTAAGTTAGATGGAGTGTATCGGATTACAGCTCGGCTGAGTCAGTCAGTCAGTCTGTCCGTTGTGTGGCAGGGAGTAACTAATCCTATTAACCAGTTCCCAACTTGTTACTGTTTCTTTCTTTTTTTTTTTTTTTTGTCAACCTCTCTCTCTCACTCAGTCTTTTACTGCACAATATATTATATACGCAATGTTGTATAATTTATTATTGTTTATAATTGTTCAAAAAGTCACAAGACTGAGATCGTTCGTTGCCTTTTAAAAATGTTGTTGCTCAAGATCTGCCTCTCGAATAGTCTACGCTGCAATCGAGTGCACGCAAAAGGTCGCACCTGAATCATTCGTTTGCAAGTTGAACATACGGATGATCGAATGAACCACAACTTGTGGCAACTTGGTTTGCGCTGCTTTACGGTTGATCTTGCTACGCAAAACGTCTTTGTTCTTTCTCTCATACTTTTCTAAGCGTTGACCTCGATTATAAGCTTTGCTACAGTTAGTTTGACGTACACCGTTAATTACAAGCCTCAAACGATCGGCAATTAGCATAAAAGATACTATGTATGTGCCGTGTGGGTGTGTTTGCAACCGGTATTGTATTGAATTGAAGTTGGCTTCGTGTATCTGATAGGAGGTAATGGTACTCGTTTTGGACAACTTTGAAGGCCATGTTGACCGTGTTGACAGCACTGCGTCATACCTAAATGGATTATATAATAGTTATGCAAAAAATAGTAAATATGTATACCAAATGACAATAAACATTCAAGCGCAATGAAGTGACTTGCACTCTGCAAATAAAGTATTTCAGTTGAGTGGTTAAAGTATAAAATTATACAATTGTATTTGTTTAACTGATTTTAGACATTAACTATCGTGAATTACTATTCTCAAAGAAGTTAAAATCGCCTTCAAACTCACAAGCATCTGAATTACTTTCCTTTTTTTTAAATACTTTTCCACAAATATGCTTCAAATTATCACCATAATGACTAAAAAAATAAAATAGCCATGTACATTTATAGGCAGCTTCATTTCCCATAATTATGTGCACGTAAGCACAAATAGAAAAAAATCAACATTGCATAAATGAACATGAATTTTGACCAAAAATTGAATTTTATTTAAATGAAATTATTTAAATGCAGCTTATTCTAGATGCCAAACCATGACTTTTAAGACATTGCTTATGAAAATCGGGTCATTTTTGCCGAAGTTATGGAAGTCGAAAGATTTGCCATATGATGATGTCGATTTTTTGGCATAAAAGTTTAACATGCATTTTGACCAAAAATCGAATTTTATTTATATGTTATTTCTTAAATGCAGTTTTATTCTAGGGGCCAAACCATGACTTTAAAGACATTGCTTATGAAAATCGGGTCAGTTTTGCCGAAGTTATGGAAGTCGAAAGATTTGCCATATGATGATGTCGATTTTTTGGCATAAAAATAAACATGCATTTTGACCAAAAATCGAATTTTATTTAAATGTAATTTCTTAAATTCAGTTTTATCCTAGGGGCCAAACCATGACTTTAAAGACATTGCTTATGAAAATCGGATCAGTTTTGCCGAAGTTATGGAAGTCGAAAGATTTGCCATATGATGATGTCGATTTTTTGGCATAAAAATTTAACATGCATTTTGACCAAAAATCGAATTTTATTTATATGTAATTTCTTAAATGCAGTTTTATTCTAGGGGCCAAACCATGACTTTAAAGACATTGCTTTTGAAAATCGGTTCAGTTTTGACAAAGTTATGGAAGTAGAAAGATTTGCCATATGATGATGTCGATTTTTTGGCATAAAAACTTAACATGCATTTTGACCAAAAATCGAATTTTATTTAAATGTAATTTCTTAAATGCACTTTTATTCTAGGGGCAAAACCATGACTTTTAAGACATTGCTTGTGAAAATCGGGCCAGTTTTGCCGAAGTTATGGAAGTCGAAAGATTTTTACCAATGCCCAAGTCAATTTTGATTATAAAATTTTAACATAGATATGACCAAAAATCGAATTTCATTTAAATGTAATTTCTTAAATGCAGTTTTATTCGAGGGCCAAACCATGACTTTTAAGCTATTGCTTTTGAAAATCGGGTCAGTTTTGCCGAAGTTATGGAAGTCGAAAGATTTTTACCAATGCCCAAGTCAATTTTTGATTATAAAATTTTAACATAGATATGACCAAAAATCGAATTTCATTTAAATGTAATTTCTTAAATGCAGTTTTATTCGAGGGGCCAAACCATGAATTTTAAGCTATTGCTTTTGAAAATCGGGTCAGTTTTGCCGAAGTTATGGAAGTCGAAACATTTTTACCAATGCCCAAGTCAATTTTTGTTTATAAAATTTTAACATGGATATGACCAAAAATCGAATTTCATTTAAATGTAATTTCTTAAATGCAGTTTTATTCTAGAAGCCAAATAATGAATTTTAAGCTATTGCTTTTGAAAATCGGGTCTGTTTTGCCGAAGTTATGGAAGTCGAAAGATTTTTACCAATGCCCAAGTCAATTTTTGTTCATAAAATTTTAACATGAATATGACCAAAAATCGAATTTTATTTAAATGTAATTTCTTAAATGCAGTTTTATTCTAGAAGCCAAACCATGACTTTTGAGATATTGCTTTTGAAAATCGGGTCAGTTTTGCCGGAGTTATGGAAGTTGAAAGATTTTTACCAATGCCCAAGTCAATTTTTGTTTATAAAATTTTAACATGAATATGACCAAAAATCGAATTTTATTTAAATGTAATTTCTTAAATGCAGTTTATTCTAGAAGCCAAACCATGACTTTTAAGCTATTGCTTTTGAAAATCGGGTCAGTTTTGCCGGAGTTATGGAAGTCGAAAGATTTTTACCAATGCCCAAGTCAATTTTTGATTATAAAATTTTAACATAGATATGACCAAAAATCGAATTTCATTTAAATGTAATTTCTTAAATGCAGTTTTATTCTAGGGGCCAAACCATGAATTTTAAGCTATTGCTTTTGAAAATCGGGTCAGTTTTGCCGGAGTTATGGAAGTTGAAAGATTTTTACCAATGCCCAAGTCAATTTTTGTTATAAAATTTTAACATGATATGACCAAAAATCGAATTTCATTTAAATGTAATTTCTTAAATGCAGTTTTATTCTAGAAGCCAAATAATGAATTTTAAGCTATTGCTTTTGAAAATCGGGTCAGTTTTGCCGAAGTTATGGAAGTCGAAAGATTTTTACCAATGCCCAAGTCAATTTTTGATTATAAAATTTTAACATAGATATGACCAAAAATCGAATTTCATTTAAATGTAATTTCTTAAATGCAGTTTTATTCTAGAAGCCAAACCATGAATTTTAAGCTATTGCTTTTGAAAATCGGGTCAGTTTTGCCGAAGTTATGGAAGTCGAAAGATTTTTACCAATGCCCAAGTCAATTTTTGTTTATAAAATTTTAACATGATATGACCAAAAATCGAATTTCATTTAAATGTAATTTCTTAAATGCAGTTTTATTCTAGAAGCCAAATAATGAATTTTAAGCTATTGCTTTTGAAAATCGGGTCAGTTTTGCCGAAGTTATGGAAGTCGAAAGATTTTTACCAATGCCCAAGTCAATTTTTGTTCATAAAATTTTAACATGAATATGACCAAAAATCGAATTTCATTTAAATGTAATTTCTTAAATGCAGTTTTATTCTAGAAGCCAAACCATGACTTTTGAGATATTGCTTTTGAAAATCGGGTCAGTTTTGCCGTAGTTATGGAAGTCGAAAGATTTTTACCAATGCCCAAGTCAATTTTTGATTATAAAATTTTAACATAGATATGACCAAAAATCGAATTTTATTTAAATGTAATTTCTTAAATGCAGTTTTATTCTAGAAGCCAAACCATGACTTTTGAGATATTGCTTTTGAAAATCGGGTCAGTTTTGCCGGAGTTATGGAAGTTGAAAGATTTTTACCAATGCCCAAGTCAATTTTTGATTATAAAATTCTAACATGAATATGACCAAAAATCGAATTTTATTTAAATGTAATTTCTTAAATGCAGTTTTATTCTAGAAGATAAACCATGACTTTTAAGCTATTGCTTTTGAAAATAGGGTCAGTTTTGCCGGAGTTATGGTGTTCGAAAGCTTTTACCAATGGCCCAAGTCAATTTTTGTTCATAAAATTTTAACATGAATATGACCAAAAATCGAATTTCATTTAAATGTAATTTCTTAAATGCAGTTTTATTCTAGAAGCCAAACCATGAATTTTAAGCTATTGCTTTTGAAAATCGGGTCTGTTTTGCCGAAGTTATGGAAGTCGAAAGATTTTTACCAATGCCCAAGTCAATTTTTGTTCATAAAATTTTAACATGAATATGACCAAAAATCGAATTTTATTTAAATGTAATTTCTTAAATGCAGTTTTATTCTAGAAGCCAAACCATGACTTTTGAGATATTGCTTTTGAAAATCGGGTCAGTTTTGCCGGAGTTATGGAAGTTGAAAGATTTTTACCAATGCCCAAGTCAATTTTTGATTATAAAATTCTAACATGAATATGACCAAAAATCGAATTTCATTTAAATGTAATTTCTTAAATGCAGTTTTATTCTAGAAGCCAAACCATGAATTTTAAGCTATTGCTTTTGAAAATCGGGTCAGTTTTGCCGAAGTTATGGAAGTCGAAAGATTTTTACCAATGCCCAAGTCAATTTTTGTTCATAAAATTTTAACATGAATATGACCAAAAATCGAATTTCATTTAAATGTAATTTCTTAAATGCAGTTTTATTCTAGAAGCCAAACCATGACTTTTGAGCTATTGCTTTTGAAAATCGGGTCAGTTTTGCCGGAGTTATGGAAGTCGAAAGATTTTTACCAATGCCCAAGTCAATTTTTGATTATAAAATTTTAACATAGATATGACCAAAAATCGAATTTTATTTAAATGTAATTTCTTAAATGCAGTTTTATTCTAGAAGCCAAACCATGACTTTTGAGATATTGCTTTTGAAAATCGGGTCAGTTTTGCCGGAGTTATGGAAGTTGAAAGATTTTTACCAATGCCCAAGTCAATTTTTGATTATAAAATTCTAACATGAATATGACCAAAAATCGAATTTTATTTAAATGTAATTTCTTAAATGCAGTTTTATTCTAGAAGATAAACCATGACTTTTAAGCTATTGCTTTTGAAAATCGGGTCAGTTTTGCCGGAGTTATGGAGTTCGAAAGCTTTTACCAATGGCCCAAGTCAATTTTTGTTCATAAAATTTTAACATGAATATGACCAAAAATCGAATTTCATTTAAATGTAATTTCTTAAATGCAGTTTTATTCTAGAAGCCAAACCATGACTTTTAAGCTATTGCTTTTGAAAATCGGGTCAGTTTTGCCGGAGTTATGGAAGTCGAAAGATTTTTACCAATGCCCAAGTCAATTTTTGTTCATAAAATTTAACATGAATATGACCAAAAATCGAATTTTATTTAAATGTAATTTCTTAAATGCAGTTTTATTCTAGAAGCCAAACCATGACTTTTGAGATATTGCTTTTGAAAATCGGGTCAGTTTTGCCGGAGTTATGGAAGTCGAAAGATTTTTACCAATGCCCAAGTCAATTTTTGATTATAAAATTTTAACATGAATATGACCAAAAATCGAATTTTATTTAAATGTAATTTCTTAAATGCAGTTTTATTCTAGAAGCCAAACCATGACTTTTAAGCTATTGCTTTTGAAAATCGGGTCAGTTTTGCCGGAGTTATGGAGTTCGAAAGCTTTTACCAATGGCCCAAGTCAATTTTTGTTCATAAAATTTTAACATGAATATGACCAAAAATCGAATTTCATTTAAATGTAATTTCTTAAATGCAGTTTTATTCTAGAAGCCAAACCATGACTTTTAAGCTATTGCTTTTGAAAATCGGGTCTGTTTTGCCGAAGTTATGGAAGTCGAAAGATTTTTACCAATGCCCAAGTCAATTTTTGTTCATAAAATTTTAACATGAATATGACCAAAAATCGAATTTTATTTAAATGTAATTTCTTAAATGCAGTTTTATTCTAGAAGCCAAACCATGACTTTTAAGCTATTGCTTTTGAAAATCGGGTCAGTTTTGCCGGAGTTATGGAAGTCGAAAGATTTTTACCAATGCCCAAGTCAATTTTTGATTATAAAATTCTAACATGAATATG